>RCWM02000073.1:0-342500 GCA_003667255.2 Euschistus heros
AATAGAATTGTATTATTATTTTATATTAAATCAAAACTTTATTCAAAATTTTGAAAAATCTTTTTCTCTCATTTTGCCTCAGACAAATCCAAACCATGGTAAATGCCTGGCATAATACCACCTAAAAGGTAAACTCATAAATTATGGTCCATGGCAACAGAAAATGGTTATTTGATATATTTAGAACCACATAAGTAAGCAAAAAAGGAACATTTACACCACTATAATAAAATTGCAGTGGGTGCAGAATAGTTGAACAAAGCCAAAGCTTTAGTTCATGGTGGAAAACTTATTTATGTCTGAACAATTTTATCACAGAAAATGTCAACTTATTAACATTAACACGTCTATAATTTTTAATTTAGATATATTTAAAAAAAAAAACAAAGAACATTTTCTTCACATTTTACCTCACATGAATCTATAGTTCTACATTAAAATCCAAAAGACATGAGAGTAGCCTTTATATTATTAATGATTCTTTTAATGAAAGAATGGTATCACAAAGCATGAGAAGGAGGAGGTTTCTTATAAATTCATTATGAATTACGGCTGTAACCTATGGCCCATAGCAACAGAAAATTGTTATTTGATATCTTACAACCACATAAGTGAGCAAAAAAGGAACATTTACACCGCTATAATAAAATTGCAGTGGGAGCAGAATAGTTGAACAAAGCCAACGCTCTAGTTCAGGGTCGAATAATTATTTATGTATGAACAATTTTATCACAGATAATATCAACTTATTAAGATTAACACTATAATTTTTAATTTAGATATATTTTGAAAAAAAACAAAAAACATTTTCTTCACATTTTACCTCAAATGCATCTATATTTCTTTATTAAAATCCAAAAGACATGAGAGTAGGCTTAATATCATTAAAGATTCTTTTAATGATAGAATGGTATCACAAAGCATGAGAAGGGGGAGGTTTCTTTTAAATTCATTATTAATTACATTCATGCAATAACACTACCTATCAAGAATAAATTTCTAAAAGTATGAATATGATTTACATTGCTGATTAATTTACATTAAATCAAAACATTATTTAAAATTTTTTGAAAAATCTTTTTCTCTCATTTAGCCTCAGACAAACCCAAAACATGGTAAACACCTGGCCTAATAGCACCTAAAAGGTAAACCCATACATTATGGTTGTAACCTATGGCCCATGGCAACAGAAAATGGTTATTTGATATCTTACAACCACATAAGTGAGCAAAAAATGAACATTTTCACCGCTATAATAAAATTGCAGTGGGTGCAGAATAGTTGAACAAAGCCAAAGCTTTAGTTCAGGGTGGTAAACTTATTTCTGTCTGAACAATTTCATCACAGATAATATCAACTTATTAAGATTAACACATCTATAATTTTTAATTTATATATATTTTGAAAAAAAACAAAAAACATTTGCTTCACATTTTACCTCACACGAATCTATATTTCTATATTAAAATCCAAAAGACATGAGAGTAGGCTTTATATCATTAAAGATTCTTTTAATGATAGAATGGTATCACAAAGCATGAGAAGGGGGAGGTTTCTTTTAAATTCATTATGAATTACATTCATGCCATAACACTACCTATCAACAATAAATTTCTAAAAGTATGAATATGATTTACATTGCTGATTAATTTACATTAAATCAAAACTTTATTTAAAATTTTGAAAAATCTTTTTCTCTCATTTAGCCTTTAGACAAACCCAAAACATGGTAAACACCTGGCCTAATAGCACCTAAAAGGTAAACCCATACATTATGGTTGTAACCTATGGCCCATGGCAACAGAAAATGGTTATTTGATATCTTACAACCACATAAGTGAGCAAAAAAGGAACATTTTCACCACTATAATAAAATTGCAGTGGGTACAGAATAGTCGCTCAAAGCCAAAGCTTTAGTTCAGGGTGGAATAATTATTTATGTATGAACAATTTTATCACAGATAATATCAACTTATTAAGATTAACACTATAATTTTTAATTTAGATATATTTTGAAAAAAAACAAAAAAACATTTTCTTCACATTTTACCTCAAATGCATCTATATTTCTTTATTAAAATCCAAAAGACATGAGAGTAGGCTTTATATCATTAAAGATTCTTTTAATGATAGAATGGTATCACAAAGCATGAGAAGGGGGAGGTTTCTTTTAAATTCATTATTAATTACATTCATGCAATAACACTACCTATCAAGAATAAATTTCTAAAAGTATGAATATGATTTACATTGCTGATTAATTTACATTAAATTAAAACTTTATTTAAAATTTTGAAAAATCTTTTTCTCTCATTTAGCCTCAGACAAACCCAAAACATGGTAAATCCCTGGCCTAATAGCACCTAAAAGGTAAACCCATACATTATGGCTGTAACCTATGGCCCATGGCAACAGAAAACGGTTGTTTGATATCTTTAGAACCATATAAGTAAGCAAAAAAGGAACATTTACACCGCTATAATAAAATTGCAGTGGGTGCAGAATAGTTGAACAAAGCCAAAGCTTTAGTTCAGGGTGGTAAACTTATTTCTGTCTGAACAATTTCATCACAGATAATATCAACTTATTAAGATTAACACATCTATAATTTTTAATTTAGATATATATTGAAAAAAAACAAAAAACATTTGCTTCACATTTTACGTCACACAAATCTACAGTTCTATATTAAAATCCGAAAGACAAAAGACTATGCTTTATATCATTAAAGATTCTTTTAATAATAGAATTGTATTATTATTTTATATTAAATCAAAACTTTATTCAAAATTTTGAAAAATCTTTTTCTCTCATTTTGCCTCAGACAAATCCAAACCATGGTAAATGCCTGGCATAATACCACCTAAAAGGTAAACTCATAAATTATGGTCCATGGCAACAGAAAATGGTTATTTGATATATTTAGAACCACATAAGTAAGCAAAAAAGGAACATTTACACCACTATAATAAAATTGCAGTGGGTGCAGAATAGTTGAACAAAGCCAAAGCTTTAGTTCATGGTGGAAAACTTATTTATGTCTGAACAATTTTATCACAGAAAATGTCAACTTATTAACATTAACACGTCTATAATTTTAAATTTAGATAAATTAAAAAAAAAAACAAAGAACATTTTTTTCACATTTTACCTCACATGAATCTATAGTTCTACATTAAAATCCAAAAGACATGAGAGTAGGCTTTATATTAATAATGATTCTTTTAATGAAAGAATGGTATCACAAAGCATGAGAAGGAGGAGGTTTCTTATAAATTCATTATGAATTACGGCTGTAACCTATGGCCCATAGCAACAGAAAATGGTTATTTAATATCTTACAACCACATAAGTGAGCAAAAAAGGAACATTTACACCGCTATAATAAAATTGCAGTGGGAGCAGAATAGTTGAACAAAGCCAACGCTCTAGTTCATGGTGGAAAACTTATTTATGTCTGAACAATTTTATCACAGAAAATATCAACTTATTAAGATTAACACGTCTATAATTTTTAATTTAGATATATTTTGAAAAAAAAACAAAAACATTTTCTTCACATTTTACGTCACACAAATCTACAGTTCTATATTAAAATCCGAAAGACAAAAGACTATGCTTTATATCATTAAAGATTCTTTTAATAATAGAATTGTATTATTATTTTATATTATATCAAAACTTTATTCAAAATTTTGAAAAATCTTTTTCTCTCATTTTGCCTCAGACAAATCCAAACCATGGTAAATGCCTGGCATAATACCACCTAAAATGTAAACTCATAAATTATGGTCCATGGCAACAGAAAATGGTTATTTGATATATTTAGAACCACATAAGTAAGCAAAAAAGGAACATTTACACCACTATAATAAAATTGCAGTGGGTGCAGAATAGTTGAACAAAGCCAAAGCTTTAGTTCATGGTGGAAAACTTATTTATGTCTAAACAATTTTATCACAGAAAAAGTCAACTTATTAACATTAACACGTCTATAATTATAAATTTAGATATATTTAAAAAAAAAACAAAGAACATTTCCTTCACATTTTACCTCACATGAATCTATAGTTCTACATTAAAATCCAAAAGACATGAGAGTAGGCTTTATATTATTAATGATTCTTTTAATGAAAGAATGGTATCACAAAGCATGAGAAGGAGGAGGTTTCTTATAAATTCATTATGATTACGGCTGTAACCTATGGCCCATAGCAACAGAAAATGGTTATTTGATATCATACAACCACATAAGTGAGCAAAAAAGGAACATTTACACCGCTATAATAAAATTGCAGTGGGAGCAGAATAGTTGAACAAAGCCA
Organism: Euschistus heros; assembly: GCA_003667255.2. Lineage (NCBI taxonomy): Eukaryota > Metazoa > Arthropoda > Insecta > Hemiptera > Pentatomidae > Euschistus > Euschistus heros. The sequence goes on from RCWM02000073.1 coordinate 4,326, forward strand.
ACGCTCTAGTTCAGGGTGGTAAACTTATTTATGTCTGAACAATTTTATCACAGAAAATATCAAATTATGCAGATTAACACGTCAATAATTTTTAATTTATATATTTTGAAAAAAAACAAAAAAACATTTTCTTTACAATTTACCTCACATGAATCTATAGTTCTATATTAAAATCCAAAAGATATGAGAGTAGGCTTTATATCATTAAAGATTCTTTTAATGATAGAATGGTATCACAAAGCATGAGAAGGAGCAGGTTTCTTTTTCATTCATTATGAATTACATTCATGCGATAACACAAGCCTGCCTATCAACAATAAATTTCTAAAAGTAAGAAATTGATTTACATTGCTGATTATTTTATATTAAATCAAAACTTTATTCAAAATTCTGAAAAATCTTTTTCTCTCATTTTGCCTCAGACAAATCCAAACCATGGTAAATGCCTGGCTTAATAGCACCTAAAAGGTAAACACATACATTATGGTTGTAACCTATGGCCCATAGCTACAGAAAATGGTTATTTCATATCTTTAGAAAAACATAAGTGAGCGAAAAAGGAACATTTACACCACTATAATAAAATTGCAGTGGGTGCAGAATAGTTGATCAACGCCAAAGCTTTAGTTCTGGGTGGTAAACTTATTTATGTCTGAACAATTTTATCATAGAAAATATCAACTTATTAAGAGTAACACGCCTATAATTTTTAATTTAGATATATTTTCAAAAAAAACTAAAACATTTTCTTCACATTTTATGTCACACAAATCTATAGTTCTATATTAAAATCCAAAAGACATGAGAGTAGGCTTTATATTATTAATGATTCTTTTAATGAAAGAATGGTATCAGGAAGCATGAGAAGGAGCAGGTTTCTTTTAAATACATTATGAATTACGGCTGTAACCTATTGCCCATGGCAACAGAAAATGGTTATTTGATATATTTAGAACCATATAAGTAAGCAAAAAAAGGAACATTTAAACCGCATTCATGCGATAACACTACCTATCAACAATTAATTTCTATATGTATGAATATGATTTACATTGCTGATTATTTTATATTAAATCAAAACTTAATAAATAATAAGTTATAACAAATCCAAACCATGGTAAATGCCTGGCTTAATAGCACCTAAAAGGTAAACACATACATTATGGTTGTAACCTATGGCCCATGGCAACAGAAAACGGTTGTTTGATATCTTTAAAACCATATAAGTAAGCAAAAAAGGAACATTTACACCGCTATAATAAAATTGCAGTGGGTGCAGAATAGTTGAACAAAGCCAAAGCTTTAGTTCAGGGTGGTAAACTTATTTCTGTCTGAACAATTTCATCACAGATAATATCAACTTATTAAGATCACACATCTATAATTTTTAATTTAGATATATATTGAAAAAAAACAAAAAACATTTGCTTCACATTTTACGTCACACAAATCTACAGTTCTATAATAAAATCCGAAAGACGAAAGACTATGCTTTATATCATTAACGATTCTTTTAATAATAGAATTGTATTATTATTTTATATTAAATCAAAACTTTATTCAAAATTTTGAAAATCTTTTTCTCTCATTTTGCCTCAGACAAATCCAAACCATGGTAAATGCCTGGCATAATACCACCTAAAAGGTAAACTCATAAATTATGGTCCATGGCAACAGAAAATGGTTATTTGATATATTTAGAACCACATAAGTAAGCAAAAAAGGAACATTTACACCACTATAATAAAATTGCAGTGGGTGCAGAATAGTTGAACAAACCCAAAGCTTTAGTTCATGGTGGAAAACTTATTTATGTCTGAACAATTTTATCACAGAAAATGTCAACTTATTAACATTAACACGTCTATAATTTTTAATTTAGATATATATTGAAAAAAAAACAAAAAACATTTGCTTCACATTTTACCTCACACGAATCTATATTTCTATATTAAAATCCAAAAGACATGAGAGTAGGCTTTATATAATTAAAGATTCTTTTATTGATAGAATAGTATCACAAAGCATGAGAAGGGGGAGGTTTCTTTTCAATTCATTATGAATTACGGCTAAAACCTATGGCCCATAGCAAAAGAAAATGGTTATTTGATATCTTACAACCACATAAGTGAGCAAAAAAGGAACATTAACACCGCTATAATAACATTGCAGTGGGAGCAGAATAGTTGAACAAAGCCAAAGCTTTAGTTCATGGTGGAAAACTTATTTATGTCTGAACAATTTTATCACAGAAAATATCAACTTATTAAGATTAACACGTCTATAATTTTTAATTTAGATATCTTTGAAAAAAAACAAAAACATTTTCTTCACGTTTTACGTCACACAAATCTACAGTTCTATATTAAAATCCGAAAGACAAAAGACTATGCTTTATATCATTAAAGATTCTTTTAATAATAGAATTGTATTATTATTTTATATTAAATCAAAACTTTATTCAAAATTTTGAAAAATCTTTTTCTCTCATTTTGCCTCAGACAAATCCAAACCATGGTAAATGCCTGGCATAATACTACCTAAAAGGTAAACTCATAAATTATGGTCCATGGCAACAGAAAATGGTTATTTGATATATTTAGAACCACATAAGTAAGCAAAAAAGGAACATTTACACCACTATAATAAAATTGCAGTGGGTGCAGAATAGTTGAACAAAGCCAAAGCTTTAGTTCATGGTGGAAAACTTATTTATGTCTGAACAATTTTATCACAGAAAATGTCAACTTATTAACATTAACACGTCTATAATTTTTAATTTAGATATATATTGAAAAAAAAACAAAAAAACATTTGCTTCACATTTTACCTCACACGAATCTATATTTCTATATTAAAATCCAAAAGACATGAGAGTAGGCTTTATATAATTAAAGATTCTTTTATTGATAGAATAGTATCACAAAGCATGAGAAGGGGGAGGTTTCTTTTCAATTCATTATGAATTACGGCTAAAACCTATGGCCCATAGCAAAAGAAAATGGTTATTTGATATCTTACAACCACATAAGTGAGCAAAAAAGGAACATTAACACCGCTATAATAACATTGCAGTGGGAGCAGAATAGTTGAACAAAGCCAAAGCTTTAGTTCATGGTGGAAAACTTATTTATGTCTGAACAATTTTATCACAGAAAATATCAACTTATTAAGATTAACACGTCTATAATTTTTAATTTAGATATCTTTGAAAAAAAAAAACAAAAACATTTTCTTCACGTTTTACGTCACACAAATCTACAGTTCTATATTAAAATCCGAAAGACAAAAGACTATGCTTTATATCATTAAAGATTCTTTTAATAATAGAATTGTATTATTATTTTATATTAAATCAAAACTTTATTCAAAATTTTGAAAAATCTTTTTCTCTCATTTTGCCTCAGACAAATCCAAACCATGGTAAATGCCTGGCATAATACTACCTAAAAGGTAAACTCATAAATTATGGTCCATGGCAACAGAAAATGGTTATTTGATATATTTAGAACCACATAAGTAAGCAAAAAAGGAACATTTACACCACTATAATAAAATTGCAGTGGGTGCAGAATAGTTGAACAAAGCCAAAGCTTTAGTTCATGGTGGAAAACTTATTTATGTCTGAACAATTTTATCACAGAAAATGTCAACTTATTAACATTAACACGTCTATAATTTTTAATTTAGATATATATTGAAAAAAAAAAAAAAAAAACATTTGCTTCACATTTTACCTCACACGAATCTATATTTCTATATTCAAATCCAAAAGACATGAGAGTAGGCTTTATATAATTAAAGATTCTTTTATTGATAGAATAGTATCACAAAGCATGAGAAGGGGGAGGTTTCTTTTCAATTCATTATGAATTACGGCTAAAACCTATGGCCCATAGCAAAAGAAAATGGTTATTTGATATCTTACAACCACATAAGTGAGCAAAAAGGAACATTAACACCGCTATAATAACATTGCAGTGGGAGCAGAATAGTTGAACAAAGCCAAAGCTTTAGTTCATGGTGGAAAACTTATTTATGTCTGAACAATTTTATCACAGAAAATATCAACTTATTAAGATTAACACGTCTATAATTTTTAATTTAGATATCTTTGAAAAAAAAACAAAAACATTTTCTTCACGTTTTACGTCACACAAATCTACAGTTCTATATTAAAATCCGAAAGACAAAAGACTATGCTTTATATCATTAAAGATTCTTTTAATAATAGAATTGTATTATTATTTTATATTAAATCAAAACTTTATTCAAAATTTTGAAAAATCTTTTTCTCTCATTTTGCCTCAGACAAATCCAAACCATGGTAAATGCCTGGCATAATACTACCTAAAAGGTAAACTCATAAATTATGGTCCATGGCAACAGAAAATGGTTATTTGATATATTTAGAACCACATAAGTAAGCAAAAAAGGAACATTTACACCACTATAATAAAATTGCAGTGGGTGCAGAATAGTTGAACAAAGCCAAAGCTTTAGTTCATGGTGGAAAACTTATTTATGTCTGAACAATTTTATCACAGAAAATGTCAACTTATTAACATTAACACGTCTATAATTTTTAATTTAGATATATATTGAAAAAAAAAAAACAAAAAACATTTGCTTCACATTTTACCTCACACGAATCTATATTTCTATATTAAAATCCAAAAGACATGAGAGTAGGCTTTATATAATTAAAGATTCTTTTATTGATAGAATAGTATCACAAAGCATGAGAAGGGGGAGGTTTCTTTTCAATTCATTATGAATTACGGCTAAAACCTATGGCCCATAGCAAAAGAAAATGGTTATTTGATATCTTACAACCACATAAGTGAGCAAAAAAGGAACATTAACACCGCTATAATAACATTGCAGTGGGAGCAGAATAGTTGAACAAAGCCAAAGCTTTAGTTCATGGTGGAAAACTTATTTATGTCTGAACAATTTTATCACAGAAAATATCAACTTATTAAGATTAACACGTCTATAATTTTTAATTTAGATATCTTTGAAAAAAAACAAAAACATTTTCTTCACATTTTACGTCACACAAATCTACAGTTCTATATTAAAATCCGAAAGACAAAAGACTATGCTTTATATCATTAAAGATTCTTTTAATAATAGAATTGTATTATTATTTTATATTAAATCAAAACTTTATTCAAAATTTTGAAAAATCTTTTTTCTCTCATTTTGCCTCAGACAAATCCAAACCATGGTAAATGCCTGGCATAATACTACCTAAAAGGTAAACTCATAAATTATGGTCCATGGCAACAGAAAATGGTTATTTGATATATTTAGAACCACATAAGTAAGCAAAAAAGGAACATTTACACCACTATAATAAAATTGCAGTGGGTGCAGAATAGTTGAACAAAGCCAAAGCTTTAGTTCATGGTGGAAAACTTATTTATGTCTGAACAATTTTATCACAGAAAAAGTCAACTTATTAACATTAACACGTCTATAATTATAAATTTAGATATATTTAAAAAAAAAACAAAGAACATTTTCTTCACATTTTACCTCACATGAATCTATAGTTCTACATTAAAATCCAAAAGACATGAGAGTAGGCTTTATATTATTAATGATTCTTTTAATGAAAGAATTGTATCACAAAGCATGAGAAGGAGGAGGTTTCTTATAAATTCATTATGAATTACGGCTGTAACCTATGGCCCATAGCAACAGAAAATGGTTATTTGATATCTTACAACCACATAAGTGAGCAAAAAAGGAACATTTACACCGCTATAATAAAATTGCAGTGGGAGCAGAATAGTTGAACAAAGCCAACGCTCTAGTTCAGGGTGGTAAACTTATTTATGTCTGAACAATTTTATCACAGAAAATATCAAATTATGCAGATTAACACGTCAATAATTTTTAATTTATATATTTTGAAAAAAAAAAAAAAAAACATTTTCTTTACAATTTACCTCACATGAATCTATAGTTCTATATTAAAATCCAAAAGATATGAGAGTAGGCTTTATATCATTAAAGATTCTTTTAATGAAAGAATGGTATCACAAAGCATGAGAAGGAGGAGGTTTCTTATAAATTCATTATGATTACGGCTGTAACCTATGGCCCATAGCAACAGAAAATGGTTATTTGATATCATACAACCACATAAGTGAGCAAAAAAGGAACATTTACACCGCTATAATAAAATTGCAGTGGGAGCAGAATAGTTGAACAAAGCCAACGCTCTAGTTCAGGGTGGTAAACTTATTTATGTCTGAACAATTTTATCACAGAAAATATCAAATTATGCAGATTAACACGTCAATAATTTTTAATTTATATATTTTGAAAAAAAAAACAAAAAAACATTTTCTTTACAATTTACCTCACATGAATCTATAGTTCTATATTAAAATCCAAAAGATATGAGAGTAGGCTTTATATCATTAAAGATTCTTTTAATGATAGAATGGTATCACAAAGCATGAGAAGGAGCAGGTTTCTTTTTCATTCATTATGAATTACATTCATGCGATAACACAAGCCTGCCTATTGACAATAGATTACTAAAAGTAAGAAATTGATTTACATTGCTGATTATTTTATATTAAATCAAAACTTTATTCAAAATTTTGAAAAATCTTTTTCTCTCATTTTGCCTCAGACAAATCCAAACCATGGTAAATGCCTGGCTTAATAGCACCTAAAAGGTAAACACATACATTATGGTTGTAACCTATGGCCCATAGCAACAGAAAATGGTTATTTGATATCTTTAGAAAAACATAAGTGAGCGAAAAAGGAACATTTACACCACTATAATAAAATTGCAGTGGGTGCAGAATAGTTGATCAACGCCAAAGCTTTAGTTCTGAGTGGTAAACTTATTTATGTCTGAACAATTTTATCACAGAAAATATCAACTTATTAAGAGTAACACGCCTATAATTTTTAATTTAGATATATTTTGAAAAAAACTAAAACATTTCTTCACATTTTATGTCACACAAATCTATAGTTCTATATTAAAATCCAAAAGACATGAGTAGGCTTTATATTATTAATGATTCTTTTAATGAAAGAATGGTATCAGAAAGCATGAGAAGGAGCAGGTTTCTTTTAAATACATTATGAATTACGGCTGTAACCTATTGCCCATGGCAACAGAAAATGGTTATTTGATATATTTAGAACCATATAAGTAAGCAAAAAAAGGAACATTTACACCGCATTCATGCGATAACACTACCTATCAACAATAAATTTCTAAAAGTATAAATATGATTTACATTGCTGATTAATTTTATATTAAATCAAAACTTAATTCAAAATTTTGAAAAATCTTTTTCTCTCATTTTGCCTCAGACAAATCCAAACCATGGTAAATGCCTGGCTTAATAGCACCTAAAAGGTAAACCCATACATTATGGTTGTAACCTATGGCCCATGGCAACAGAAAATGGTTATTTAATATATTTAGAACCACATAAGTGAGAAAAACATGAACATTTTCACCGCTATAATAAATTGCAGTGGGTGCAGAATAGTTGAACAAAGCCAAAGCTTTAGTTCAGAGTGGTAAACTTATTTCTGTCTGAACATTTTCATCACAGATAATATCAACTTATTAAGATTAACACATCTATAATTTTTAATTTAGATATATTTTGAAAAAAAAAAACAAAAAACATTTGCTTCACATTTTACCTCACACGAATCTATATTTCTATATTAAAATCCAAAAGACATGAGAGTAGGCTTTATACCATTAAAGATTCTTTTAATAATAGAATTGTATTATTATTTTATATTAAATCAAAACATTATTTAAAATTTTGAAAAATCTTTTTCTCTCATTTAGCCTCAGACAAACCCAAAACATGGTAAACACCTGGCCTAATAGCACCTAAAAGGTAAACCCATACATTATGGCTGTAACCTATGGCCCATGGCAACAGAAAACGGTTATTTGATATATTTAGAACCACATAATTGAGCAAAAAAATGAACATTTTCACCGCTATAATAAAATTGCAGTGGGTGCAGAATAGTTGAACAAAGCCAAAGCTTTAGTTCAGGTTGGTAAACTTATTTCTGTCTGAACAATTTCATCACAGATAATATCAACTTATTAAGATTAACACATCTATAATTTTTAATTTAGATGTATTTAAAAAAAAAAGAAAAAACATTTGCTTTACATTTTACCTCACACGAATCTATATTTCTATATTAAAATCCAAAAGACATGAGAGTAGGCTTTATATCATTAAAGATTCTTTTATTGATAGAATGGTATCACAAAGCATGAGAAGGGGGAGGTTTGTTTTAAATTCATTATGAATTACATTCATGCAATAACACTACCTATCAACAATAAATTTCTAAAAGTATGAATATGATTTACATTGCTGATTAATTTTATATTAAATCAAAACTTAATTCAAAATTTTGAAAAATCTTTTTCTCTCATTTTGCCTCAGACAAACCCAAAACATGGTAAACACCTGGCCTAATAGCACCTAAAAGGTAAACCCATACATTATGGTTGTAACCTATGGCCCATGGCAACAGAAAATGGTTATTTGATATCTTACAACCACATAAGTGAGCAAAAAAGGAACATTTTTACCACTATAATAAAATTGCAGTGGGTACAGAATAGTCGCTCAAAGCCAAAGCTTTAGTTGAGGGTGGAATAATTATTTATGTATGAACAATTTTATCACAGATAATATCAACTTATTAAGATTAACACTATAATTTTTAATTTAGATATATTTTGAAAAAAAAAACAAAAAACATTTTCTTCACATTTTATGTCACACAAATCCATAGTTCTATATTAAAATCCAAAAGACATGAGAGTAGGCTTTATATTATTAATGATTCTTTTAATGAAAGAATGGTATCACAAAGCATGAGAAGGAGCAGGTTTCTTTTAAATACATTATGAATTACGGCTGTAACCTATTGCCCATGGCAACAGAAAATGGTTATTTGATATATTTAGAACCATATAAGTAAGCAAAAAAAGGAACATTTACACCGCATTCATGCGATAACACTACCTATCAACAATAAATTTCTAAAAGTATAAATATGATTTACATTGCTGATTAATTTTATATTAAATCAAAACTTAATTCAAAATTTTGAAAAATCTTTTTTTCTCTCATTTTGCCTCAGACAAATCCAAACCATGGTAAATGCCTGGCTTAATAGCACCTAAAACGTAAACACATATATTATGGTTGTAACCTATGGCCCATGGAAACAGAAAATGGTTATTTGATATCTTTAGAAAAACATAAGTGAGCGAAAAAGGAACATTTACACCACTATAATAAAATTGCAGTGGGCACAGAATAGTCGCTCAAAGCCAAAGCTTTAGTTGAGGGTGGAATAATTATTTATGTATGAACAATTTTATCACAGATAATATCAACTTATTAAGATTAACATTATAATTTTTAATTTAGATATATTTTGAAAAAAAAAACAAAAAACATTTTCTTCACATTTTATGTCACACAAATCCAGAGTTCTATATTAAAATCCAAAAGACATGAGAGTAGGCTTTATATTAATAATGATTCTTTTAATGAAAGAATGGTATCACAAAGCATGAGAAGGAGCAGGTTTCTTTTAAATACATTATGAAAATCATTCATGCGATAACACTAGCCTGCCTATCAACAATAAATTTCTAAAAGTATGAATATGATTTACATTGCTAATTAATTTACATTAAATCAAAACTTAATTCAAAATTTTGAAAAATCTTTTTCTCTCATTTTGCCTCAGACAAATCCAAACCATGGTAAATGCCTGGCTTAATAGCACCTAAAACGTAAACACATATATTATGGTTGTAACCTATGGCCCATGGAAACAGAAAATGGTTATTTGATATCTTTAGAAAAACATAAGTGAGCGAAAAAAAAAAGGAACATTTACACCACTATAATAAAATTGCAGTGGGTACAGAATAGTCGCTCAAAGCCAAAGCTTTAGTTGAGGGTGGAATAATTATTTATGTATGAACAATTTTATCACAGATAATATCAACTTATTAAGATTAACATTATAATTTTTAATTTAGATATATTTTGAAAAAAAAACAAAAAACATTTTCTTCACATTTTACCTCACATGAATCTATAGTTCTACATTAAAATCCAAAAGACATGAGAGTAGGCTTTATATTATTAATGATTCTTTTATTGAAAGGATGGTATGGCTGTAACCTATGGCCCATGGAAACAGAAAATGGTTATTTGATATCTTTAGAACCATATAAGTAAGCAAAAAAGGAACATTTACACCGCTATAATAAAATTGCAGTGGGTGCAGAATAGTTGAACAAAGCCAAAGCTTTAGTTCAGGGTGGAATAATTATTTATGTATGAACAATTTTATCACAGATAATATCAACTTATTAAGATTAACACTATAATTTTTAATTTATATATATTTTGAAAAAAAACAAAAAAACTTTTCTTCACATTTTACCTCAAATGCATCTATATTTCTTTATTAAAATTCAAAATACATGAGAATATGCTTTATATCATTAAAGATTCTTTTAATGATAGAATGGTATCACAAAGCATGAGAAGGGGCAGGTTTCTTTTAAATTCATTATGAATTACATTCATGCGATAACACTACCTATCAACAATAAATTTCTAAAAGTATAAATATGATTTACATTGCTGATTAATTTTATATTAAATCAAAACTTTATTCAAAATTTTGAAAAATCTTTTTCTCTCATTTTGCCTCAGACAAATCCAAACCATGGTAAATGCCTGGCTTAATAGCACTTAAAAGGTAAACCCATACATTATGGTTGTAACCTATGGCCCATGGCAACAGAAAATGGTTATTTGATATATTTAGTGTTAAAGTGTAAAATTATATATATATATATATATATATATATGTGTGTATCGTGATAGCCGTGCTGTGAGGTTTTGATAACAGTCCTATGTTCCTTTGTTTGTAAGCCTATGTGCCGCCTCATTTTTTTTGTTCATTTACATAATATAATATAAAACTCTTAATTAAAACTGTTTATTATTACCCACCACTGCAATACCCTATCAGGTTATGGGCCCAGAGCGTGTGTGGTAATAAAATTGTGTGTTAAAACGTTAAAAAGTGATATAAAACCGGTACATCATGACGACGAACGACGATATGTTCAACATCGAAAAACTTACCGGCTCATCTAACTTCAATATTTGGAAGTTTCAAGTAAAAATATTTATGCAAGCTGGAAATATATTTGAAGTAATATCTGAAAAATCCCCGGAACCTGATAAAAAGGACAAGGAATGGGAAAGGAAGGACGCGAAAGCTAAGAAGGTTATAATTTCAACTATTGATAAAGGTAATATTCAATTTATTATGTCATGTGAAACAGCAAAGAAGATGTTTGAAAAGTTGTGTTCAACTTATGAAAGAGACAGTGATCATAATAAAAGTTCATTACTTCAGCATTTTTTCAATTATAAGATTAACAACATATCTCATGGACTTAATGAATTACAGAATTTATGTTTTAAGTTAAAAAGTATAGGTCATGAAATAGACGATGACACCTTAATAGGCAAAATTTTATCATCATTACCTGACAAATTTAAATACTTTATTACTGCATGGGAATCAACACAGAAGGCTGATAGATCTCTTACAAACTTAATTTCTCGGCTTATAGCTGAAGAAGAACGTAATAATGGTTCATTTTCTAGGAATTTACCAAGTTCCAGTGATAATGTAGCTTTCAAATCAATCAACAAAGAAATAATATGTTATAGATGCAATAAAAAAGGGCATATTGCAAAAAATTGTATTGAAAAATCACAGACTTGTAAAATTTGTAAGAAAAACAATCATTCCGAACAAAATTGTTTTTTTAGGAACAAAAAAGGCAAAACTCATCATGTATCTAAAGTAGCATATTTTTCTCAAACGAACATAGATAATAACGAAGATAGCTGGATTCTTGATTCTGGTTGTTCTTCTCATATGGTCAATGATAAGAATCTTTTGTCTAATGTTGAAAAAGTGAACTCACAAATATTAACTGCCAAAAATAATGAAAAACTGAAAGCTGTATTGAAAGGTGACATCGAATATGACAACTGTATATTGCAAGACGTACTATTTGTTCCTGATTTGACTAAAAATTTAATATCAGTAAATAAAATAACTGAAAAGGGTGGTGAAGTAAAATTTTAAAAAAATAAGGTTGAAATTTAAAAAAATAAACACGTCATCACAGGAAATAAGACAAAGATGGAATTTACAATGTAAACCTAAAACCTTGTGAAAAATTATTCCTCACAGAAAATAATAATATTGAAAATATTATAACATTACATAAAATGTTAGGACATTTAAGTTTCCGGAATATAAGAAAATTGCAAGATATGTCATATGGATTAGAAAAAATAAAATTCCCTAATTATGATATTAAATGTGAAACATGTATTTCTTCTAATATAACGAGGCAACCTTTCAACAATAACAGAAGTAAAGCTACAAGACCTTTAGAAATAATACATTCAGATTTATGTGGACCACTTGACAGAACATGGGATGGCTACAACTACTTTATTACTTTTTTGGATGATTACACCCATTTTCTAATGACATACCTAATTAAAAACAAATCCGATGTTCCAGATATAATAAAAAATTACATAGCAGAGGTTGAGTCGAAATGGAATTCAAGAGTTCATAAAATACGATGTGATCTAGGAGGAGAATATACTAGTAATGAATTAAAATATTGGTGTACTAAAAGAGGAATTAAAATGGATTTTGCACCGACAGCAACACCAGAACTTAATGGCAAATCAGAAAGAATTAATAGAACATTAATGAATAAAATTAGAACATTGATTCATGACGCTAAGCTAAATAATGAAATGTGGGGAGAAGCACTTTATGTAGCTACATACATAACTAACAGAAGTCCAACAACTGCATTACAGAATAAAACACCTTATGAAATGTGGTTTCAAAAAAGACCAAATTTGAAATATTTAAAAATGTTTGGTTCTGAATGTTATGTGAAGCACAAAGGACAGTTGAATAAACTTGCTCAAAGAGGAACAAAATTAACATTTATTGGTTACGCTACAAATGGATACAGACTATGGGACAAAGTAAGAAGAAAAATAATTGTGTCAAGGGATGTTGTTTTTATTAATCAAAATTTTGTAGACGCTTCAAGGACAAGCAATCTTATAGATGATGAAGAAAGTCAAGTAGAAAATGAGGAGCTTGAGATCGTAGAGAAAAAAAAATCTTTGGAAGCAAATGAATCACAAACAAATTTATCTGATTCATCAGAGGACTTTCTAGGCTTTACAGATCAAGAAGAAGAAGAAATTAAAACCCCTGTGAACGAATCAAGAAGAAGTAAAAGAAGAAGATTAAAACCAAGGAAATTAAATGATTATGTGCTATTAACATATGAAGAAGCTATATCAGGAGATGATAAGAACAAATGGAGGAAAGCAATAGAGGATGAAAAAACTTCACTTATGAAAAACAATGTATTTAAATTTCTACCAGAAAAAGATTTTAAAACTGACGAAAAACTACTGACGAGCAAATAGGTTTTCACAATAAAAAGTGATGGAACACATAAAGCCAGATTAGTTGCCAGAGGTTTTGATCAACGAGATATTGATCATGACGAAATATATAGCCCAGTTATAAATCTTTCTACATTAAGGTTACTAATTGCATATGCAGCTTCGAAAAATAAAATTATTAAACAATTTGACATAAAAACTGCATTTTTATACAGTGATATGGATACAGAAATATATATGAGATTACCAGAAGGATTTGATAATCATGAAGGTAACATTTGTTTACTACAAAAATCATTATACGGACTGAAACAATCTTCACATAATTGGAATAAGCATTTTGTGAATTCATTAAAAAAATTGGGTCTATTTCAGTTAACCTCGGATAAGTCTGTCTTCAAAAATGAATCTAGTTCAATTATTTTAACATTATACATTGATGATGGATTGATTATAGGTGATAACTTAACTGAAATTAATAATATTTGTAAAAAGCTTAAAGAAGAATTTGAAATCAAGATACAAGAAAATCCTAATAAATATGTGGGACTCCAATTTGAAAATACAAATGATAAAATTGCTTTGAAACAAGAAAATTATATATCTGAAATTTTAGAAAAATTTGATATGAGTCAATGCAAATCTGTCGAAACACCTGCTTTACAAGTCGAAAATTTTCCACCAGAAAATGAAGACAATTGTAATTTTCCTTTTAAAGAGGCTGTGGGAAGTTTGCTTTATTTGGCTAATCAAAGTAGACCAGATATTTCTTTTCCAGTTAATAAAATGACTCGAGTAACAATTCCTAAACGTGACAGCATTTTAAGACTAAAAAGGATATTTAAATATCTCCAAGGCACTAAAAACTTAGAAATATCATACAAAAAGAACACCGAAATGAAACTAGAAGCCTACGTGGATGCAGATTATGCAGGCGATCTAGATAGCAGAAGAAGCACATCAGGATATGTAATATTTTATGCGGATGGACCAATATCTTGGACAACTAAACAGCAGCCAATAGTCTCATTGTCAACGGCAGAAGCTGAATTCATCGCAGAAGCAGAGTGTGTAAAAGAGTTATTATTTTTAAAATCAGTGATAAATGAGCTTTTTAATGAAAGTGTTAGTGCAGTGTTAAATGTGGATAACCAAAGTGCATTAAAATTGATTAAAACTGGATGTGATAATAAAAGAACTAAACATATTGATATAAGATATAAATTCATAAACGAAAAAGTAAATAACAATGATATTGTTTTAAAATATTGTCCAACTGACTTGCAAATTGCTGATGTATTTACAAAACCACTTTGTAAAACTAAATTCAAAAATTTTAGAAAATTTTTATTGCATTAATCAATTTATATGTAGAGATAATAATTTTAGAGGGGAGTGTTAAAGTGTAAAATCATAATATATATAGCATGTGTATCGTGATAGCCGTGCTGTGAGGTTTTGATAACAGTCCTATGTTCCTTTGTTTGTTAGCCCATGTGCCGCCTCATTGTTTTTGTTCATTTACATAATATAATATAAAACTCTTATAATATAAAGAATGGTATCACAAAGCATGAGAAGGAGCAGGTTTCTTTTAAATACATTATGAATTACGGCTGTAACCTATGGCCCATGGCAACAGAAAATGGTTATTTGATATCTTTAGAAAAACATAAGTGAGCAAAAAAGGAACATTTACACCACTATAATAAAATTGCAGTGGGTGCAGAATAGTTGAACATAGCCAAAGCTTTAGTTCTGGGTGGTAAACTAATTTATGTCTGAACAATTTCATCACAGAAAATATCAACTTATTAAGATTAACATGTCTATAATTTTTATTTAATTTAGATATATTTTGAAAAAAACAAAAACATTTGCTTCAGATTTTACCTCACACGAATCTATATTTCTATATTAAAATTCAAAATACATGAGAATATGCTTTATATCATTAAAGATTCTTTCAATGATAGAATGGTATCGCAAAGCATGAGAAGGAGCAGGTTTCTTTTCAATTCATTATGAATTACATTCATGCGATAACACTAGCTTGCCTATCAACAATAAATTTCTAAAAGTATGAATATGATTTACATTGCTGATTAATTTACATTAAATCAAAACTTTATTCAAAATTTTGAAAAATCTTTTTCTCTCATTTTGCCTCAGACAAATCCAAACCATGGTAAATGCCTGGCTTAATAGCACCTAAAAGGTAAACCCATACATTATGGTTGTAACCTATGTCCCATGGCAACAGAAAATGGTTATTTGATATCTTACAACCTTATAAGTGAGCAAAAAATGAACATTTTCACCGCTATAATAAAATTGCAGTGGGTGCAGAATAGTTGAACAAAGCCAAAGCTTTAGTTCATGGTGGAAAACTTATTTCTGTCTGAACAATTTCATCACAGATAATATCAACTTATTAAGATTAACATGTCTATAATTTTTATTTAATTTAGATATATTTTGAAAAAAACAAAAACATTTGCTTCAGATTTTACCTCACACGAATCTATATTTCTATATTAAAATCCAAAAGACATGAGAATATGCTTTTTATCATTAAAGATTCCTTTAATGATAGAATGGTATCACAAAGCATGAGAAGGGGCAGGTTTCATTTAAATTCATTATGAATTACATTCATGCGATTACACTAACCTACCTATCAACAATAAATTTCTAAAAGTATGAATATGATTTACATTGCTGATTATTTTACATTAAATCAAAACATTTTTTCAAAATTTTGAAAAATCTTTTTCTCTCATGTTGCCTCAGACAAACCCAAAACATGGTAAACGGCTGGTGTAATAGCACCTAAAAGGTAAACCTATACAATATGGCTGTAACCTATGGCCCATGGCAACAGAAAATGGTTATTTGATATCTTTAGTACCATATAAGTAATAAAAAAAATAACATTTACACCGCTATAATAAAATTGCAGTGGGTACAGAATAGTTGAACAAAGCCAAAGCTTTAGTTCGAGGTAGTAAACTAATTTATGTCTGAACAATTTCATCACAGAAAATATCAACTTATTAAGATTAACACATCTATAATTTTTGTAATTTAGATATATTTTGAAAAAAAACAAAAAACATTTTCTTCACATTTTACCTCAAACGCATCTATATTTCTTTATTAAAATTTAAAAGACATGAGAGTATGCTTTATATCATTAAAGATTCTTTCAATGATAGAAGGGTATCGCAAAGCATGAGAAGGAGCAGGTTTCTTTTCAATTCATTATGAATTACATTCATGCGATAACACTAGCTTGCCTATCAACAATAAATTTCTAAAAGTATGAATATGATTTACATTGCTGATTAATTTACATTAAATCAAAACTTTATTCAAAATTTTGAAAAATCTTTTTCTCTCATGTTGCCTCAGACAAACCCAAAACATGGTAAACGGCTGGCATAAAGCACCTAAAAGGTAAACCTTGCCTCAGACAAATCCAATATATGGCAAATGCCTGGTGTAATAGCACCTAAAAGGTAAACCAACATGTTAAGGCATATATAATAAAATTAGAGTGGGAGCAGCAATAGTCGGACAAAGCCAAATCTTTAGTTCAGGGGGGGTAACCTTTTTTATATCTGACCAATTTTATCACAGAAATTCAAATTATACAGATATTAACATGTCTAAGATTTTTTAATTGATTCTGAAAATTTTGAAAAAAATCAAAAAACTTTTCTTCACATTTTGCCTCACACGAATCTTTAGTTGTATATTATTAACCAAAATCAATAATTGAAAAATCTTTTTCTTCACATTTTACCTTATATGAATATATAGTTCTGTAATATTAAATCCAAAAGACATGAAAATCTTTATATAATTAACGATTCTGTTAATGATAGAATGGTATAACAAAGCATAAGAAGGAGCAGGTTTATATCACAGAAATTCAACTTTTGTTAAAGAATGTTCTAAAATTCAGTTGGGTGTTGGTATATTATGGGTGTGGAATGTTAACTTAAGACCGAGGAAAATGTTTTTTTGAAGGATCCACCATCTAATGGACCAGAGGGAGAAAACGTTTTGTTACCAGCATCTAATTCGTCAACACCTGAATTACAAGAAAGTTATACTACAGAAGATGTTCTAAAAATGAGTGTGGTGTTGGTAAATTATGAATGTGGAATGTTAACCAAAGACCGAGGAAGAAGTTATTTTGAAGGATCCACCATCCATTGGACCAGAGGGAGGCAATGTTTTGTTACCAGCATCTGATTCGACAATGCCTGAATTGCAAGAAACTTATACTACAGAAGATGTTCTAAAAATGAGTTAGGTGTTGGTAAATTATTGATGTGGAATGTTAACCAAAGGCCGAGAAAGAAGTTATTTTGAAGAATTCATGGTCCATTGGACCAGAGGGAGAAAACATTTTGTCACCAGTATCTGAATCGACAATGCCTGAATTGCAAGAAACTTATACTACAGAAGATGTTCTAAAAATGAATTGGGTCTTTGTAAATTATGGATGTGGAATGTTAACCAAAGGCCGAGAAAGAAGTTATTTTGAAGGATTCATGGTCCATTGGACCAGAGGGAGAAAACATTTTGTCACCAGCATCTGATTCGACAATGCCTGAATTGCAAGAAACTTATACTACAGAAGATGTTCTAAAAATGAGTTGGGTGTTGGTAAATTATGGATGTGGAATGTTAACCAAAGGCCGAGAAAGAAGTTATTTTGAAGGATTCATGGTCCATTGGATCAAAGGGAGAAAACATTTTGTTACCAGCATCTAAAGAAGATGTTCTAAAATAAGTTGAGTGCTGGTAAATTATGGATGTAGAATGTTACCCGAAGACCGAGGAAGAAGAAGTTAGCATTATCCACTCATTCCGATTCTCGCCAAATCCCCTCCTTACAATTTAAATCTTCTCCCTCGTATCATGTCACTCCAGATGAACTCGATAAGTATTTTACATGATCTGATTCACTCTCCTCAATCCCAGGTAACAAACCCAATAATACAGATTTTGATCCCGATATATTCTTCTTTTCTTATATCAAGCCCTCCCAGCTAATAGAGGCTGTGATGACATCACGTTCCAAATCATTTGGAACTTTGCCTTCCAATAATCCTAGCACCTCTACTCCATATTTATAACTTTCCTCTCCAGAACTCAATCTTTCCATCCGCCTGGAAAAAAGCTATTGTACTTCCCCTAAATAAACTTCCTAATCCAGCATCTGGAAAAGACTACCGACCCATCTCACAACTATCCAATCTTTCCAAACCTCTAGAACGAATAGCTCAAGTTTAGATATCCTCTTTACTTGAACAGCATCGTAATCCTTTTCAGTTGGGCTTTTTCACATAATCAGCTCTAGCAAAAATCACCTCAGACATCCACCTAGCTATGGTCCATCATAAAATCACCATCCTCATCCTCCTTGATTTCAGTAAAACCTTTGATACCATTGACCACAACCTACTCCTTTCCAAACTAGCTAATAACTTTTCCTTTTCTCATAGTGCGACCAGATGGATCTAATCGTTTATTTCTGGCTACACTCGGACACTTCCTCTCCCCTCCCAATCGCCTGTGGTGTGGTTCAGGGCTCCTCAATATCACCTTCTCTATTTAGTTCATACATTAATGACGTTTATCTCCTCATAAAACATTTTTCCTCTCATTTTTACGCTCACGACTCATAAATTTACCTTTTTTTTTTTTTTTTTTTTTTTTTTTTTTTTCCCAGCTATAGTGGCACCTCAGCAGGCTCATTGTGCCTGTGCCGTGTATCCTGTACTATGTTAGTACAGTCCTAGCATTTTCATGTAGCCGATAATCAAAATCGGATCTATTTCCACACTAGGGTCTAGGATGAATTCTTCCCCAAAGTGAAGAAATCTCCTCCTCGCCAACATATCGCATTTGCATATAATGTGGTAGGGCGTTTCATCCTCCCTATTGCAGAATCTGCAGTTCGGTGAGGTCTTGATTTTCATTATGCAGAGATGTTTGTTTAATCTGCAATGCCCTGTGTACATTTCTGTCAGGTATTTGAGCTTGACTCTGTCAAGATTAAGAAGTTGCGTACTTCTTTTCTTGCAGTGCCAGGGTCCTTCTCAACTTCTTAGCTGGAATCCCTAATTTCTCCATAGATTCCAATCCCATAAACTTCCACACTTCTGTTACGAACCTCGGCATTACTTTCTCTGTTATCTGAGAGCCATCTATGTCTTTACAGACATTAGATCGGGGCTTGCTTACTTGAGGATGTCTGTTCACTCGGCTGTAAAACCTTCATTTTTATTCTGGATCCTTTCCAGCTCAATTTCTTCCATTTCCCAAGCTCTTTTTTTTTCTGGTGAATACTTTTTTCAGTTCTCCGTTTCTTTCTATATTCTTCCAAAAATGCTCTTGTATGTATTTTTTGGATCATACAATATGTTGATATGGGCGATATGCTGCATTATTCTCTTCGGTTGCAAGTTTGCATTCTAGATCAAACCACGGGGCCCTTTTGTCAATTGTCCTTTGTCCAATAATCTCCTTTGCAATATTGTGCATAAAATCCTACATAAATCCCATCTTTTGTTAATAGTTGCATTAGTTAGGTTATTGCTTTGTAGCTTCTCTTCAATGGCCTGAGAGAATTGTTGGTTTATTGCAGGATCTTTTTTAGGTTTCTTTATATGCTTATTATACATTAGCGATATCCTTGAGTGAATAAGGGCAACCAATAAATAGTGATCCGAATCAATGATGGCCCCTCTGTGTACTCGCACGTTCTGCAGACTAAACTTAAATCTTCTGCTAAACAGAACATAGTCTATCTGATGTACAATGACTCCATCATTGGAGCTCCATGTAGCAAAATGTATTCTCTTGTGATGAAACATAGTACTAGCCACTACCAAGTCCTTAGCTCTTGCAAAACTGATTACTCTCTCACCATTATCATTTGTTAGCTCATGGATATTATGTTTTATAAGTTTCTGGCAATTCAGGTTCTGGAAACAACTTGTTTTCTCCCTCTGGTCGAATGGACCGTTGATCCTTTAAAATAACTTCTTTCTCGGTCTAGGGTAACATTCCACATCCATAATTTACCAACACCCAACTCATTTTTAGAACATCTTCTGTAGTATATGTTTCTTGCAATTCAGGTGTTGACAAATCAGATGCTGGAAACAAAACGTTTTCTCCCTCTGGTCCAATGGATGGTGGATCCTTTAATAAAAAACTTCTTCCTCAGTCTTAGTTTAGCAGGAGTTTATATTTTTGGCGGGAATTGAAGTGCGTGGATAATGTTTTATGGTAATATTGGAATTTGGATTGACGGAAGGCTCATTGGATTCGGTTACGGAGGAATTCAAAGGTGATTAATCTTCAGGATGTTTTGTCCGGATATATTTTCTTCTGACTGTGTCCAATGGGCCGTTGATCCTTCAATATAACTTCTTCTTCCTCGGTCTTTGGGTAACATTCCACATCCATAATTTACCAACACCCAACTCATTTTTAGAACATCTGTAGTATAACTTTCTGGCAATTCAGGTGCTGAAAAAAAAAATGTTTCTGGTCGAATGAAATGAAATGAAAATAATTTATTCTGGGGCCATTGCCCCTTAAGAATAATTATAATGAACCATTAATGGTGGCCTAGCTGCCATATGTATAATTTAGAAATATAATAAAAGTGAGAAAAATACAATTAAAATTAAATTAAGGAATTTAAAAGAAATTTAAATTACAATATAAAGTGATAAAAGTAATATTACATGTTTTAAAATATCACACGAAAACCAAATTATATCTTAAAGTTAGAAATTAAAATAAAATATGAAAACAAAAATAAGGAAAATTAAAAAAATTCAATGAAAAAAATACAGTAAACAAAGCTAAGAAATATATATTATAATTAATTGTCTGATAAAATAATATAAATTATACCAAAACCACTTATACAAATTTAGTGCAATAGTACTAAAATAATGTTGTACAAAATCGATATTATATTCTGAATATTCATATTTCATTTAAAAAAATAATATCTTCATCGATATGACTATTGAATATCTAACAAGTAAACGAAAAGTCAGGATTTGAAGCTATTATGAGTGGAGGAATGGCGAATGATGGAAGGAAGGTAGTTCCAGAAGTTAGAAGCTCTGGAAATAAAGTGTTTGAAGGATGTTGTGTTGAAGGGAGTTAGGTAGAGGTCTGAGAAACGGGATCTGGTTTTGCGGGAACTCACTGATGATTTTAATGTTAATGCCTTCAGGATATAGGGAGGTGACTGAGAGGAAAGTGATTTGTAAAGGAACGAACCAAGGGAGTATTGTCTTCGTTAGGAGGGAAATAACCATTTTAATCTTGTGTAGAGGTGAGATACATGGTCATAACGTGATATCCCTAGTATGAATCTCCGGCAACAGTTCATGAGCTTCTTCAATTTTGCATCCTGAGATGCAGAGAGACCTCCATACACCACACTACCAAAATCAGAATGGGGGAATACGAGGGAAGAAATTATTAGTTGGCTAGTTGATTGAGGGGGGAAGTTATAGGAGTGGGTTAGGAGTCGAAGAGTGGAAATTGTTCGGCGGATAATAAGGGAAACATGATCTTTCCAGGAAAGGGTTTAGTAGAAACCACTTTGAAAACCTCTTAAATGGAGATTTCATAGAAGAAGAAACCCATCAAGATATCTATATAAGCGGTGAAGAGCTGGAACCTCCAGATGAAGAGGACCTTCAGGATACCAATGTATGAGGAATAACTAGGCCCCAGGAAATTCCAGCTGAGTTTTGGAAATATAGAGGAAGGAAAAGCAACCTCTAAATTCATGCACAACCTGATCGTGGACATCTGGGGAGAGGTGTGTATCTTTGAAGAATGGTATAAAACTATTATTTGTCCTATCCATAAGAAAGGGGATCCACTTAACTATGAAAACTACAGAGGAATATCCCTCCTACTATCTTACTAAAAGATATTTCTCAATAATCTATTCTACAGACTCCTTCTATTCGTTGCAAGAAGAATAGGTCAATATCAAGCAAACTTTATGAAAGGCAAGAGTATAACAGACCAGATCTTTTCAGTTAGGATGATAATGAAGAGAGCGGCTGAATACAATATTCAAACCCTCCATCTCTTTTTGGATTTCCGAGCTGCCTATGACAGCGTGGTCCGAGAGGAACTGTATTAAGGAATGATCGCTCTCGATATCCCTCCAAAGCTAGTTTTGCTTGATAGGATAACAATGAAGGCTACTCTGTACTCAGTGAGAGTGTCCAGAACATCTAAGCTTTTTCATTTTGCCACAAGGGGCTTAGGCAAAGTGACTGTTTGGCAAGCTTGCTCTTCAACATTGCATAGGAAAGCACCATCAGGAAGTCGAGATACCAGATAGGAGGGACGATTTTCAACAAATAATGCCAAATCCTAGCCTATGCCGATGATCTGAATATTATTGAATGCAGCTTTTTATACATGAAGAATGCCTTTATAAATCTTCAAAGAGCAGCTGCTGAACTTGGATTAAAAGTGAATGAGAAAAAATAAAGTATATGCTCTGTAATATTAACAGAGGGGAGTATTAAGGAGGAGTTGTGAGAACAGGGATTTCAGTTTTAATCATGTAGAGGAATTTATTTACCTTGGAACACAACTGAACTCTGCCAATTATAAGAAACCAGAGATTCAATGTAGGATTATGGCTGCTAATAGGTGCTACTATGGACTTTAGAAGCTTTTAAGAAACAAATCTCTCTTCAGAACAACAAAGATTTTACCACCCACACAAGAATCCTAACAATCTGACAGCAGAGCGTGGTTGTGTAAGTGGATAAGATGAGAATAGTGATAATGTGAGAATACATCGAGAAACATTGTATTGTTTAACTTAACAGTTCAATGCATAAATTTAGTGACTAAAAATGAATATCACACAGTTCGGAGGAATTGAAAAGCTAACGGCAAGTAATTATACTATTAGGCAGAGTGGGGAAATAGTTAATTAATTGTGGTAGTTAACTTCTTTTTTAACTATTAACTACAACTTAAGTAGTTGTGTGAAGCAACCATATACTAATAGTTGGTAGTTGAAAATGAACAATTACTTTTTGCAACTACAGTAGAAGTAGTTAGTTATCTTAACTACCAACAACTAGTTAAAAGAAATAGCTAATATTTTTGAACTACCAACTACTAGTTGGTAGTTAACTGAAAAAGTAGTTAACTAAAAAGGTAGATAGTTCATTTTTTTTTTTTTTTTTTTTTTTTTTTTGTTTATTTATTTTATCTAAGCCACTCGTTCAGTGAAAATAATGAGTTTCACTTATAAATATTTGTATTGCAACATTTCATTTAAACCATCAAATTTTTTAATGTAAAAAATGAAAATAAATCAGTAAGAAAATAAACATTGTAGCTCAAATTCTATTATTTATTTTCAAATAAAGCCTATTGTACCAGAACCGAAATGTTTGACAATCAACCATGCAATTACGAAACCCTTAGTCATTTGTAAATTGACTGTGATTTTTAATTTTTTTTTCTTCTTCATTTGAAGTAGTTATTAACAAATTTTTACAAAGTATTTTAAAGTGCTATGGTTTTGTAGTCCTTTAATTCCAGTTATTTATTTCTTTTTTTAGTTATACCGTGATTATAGGTGTGTTTCGGTTATTCAGCAAGTCTGCTAACAGTTCTAGCGAGGTTATAAATAATTTTGAATCTGTTAAACGGTATTTTCCAGGGGTCGCAATTAAGACAGGATAAATTTTTCTTCTTGAAAACTGACTTTTTTAAAGTTTTTTAGTTTCGTTTTCCAAAACTGTAGCTACCACAATCTGGGCCACTGCTAAAACAAATTTAGTTGGAAGTTTAGTTGCTTGGAAGAGTGGGAAGCAATGGTTGGTGGCTTAATCTAACATGGAGTCCAAATTATTAGCAGCGTGTGAAGGTGCCTGTGATGCACTCTGGTATTTGGACTTGTCCGATGAGACTGGGAAGGAAGATTTTACAGAGAGCCCAATAAAGATTTATATGGGTAGCAAGGCTCTGACAAACTGGATAAGCAATGGTGGAGAGGGAAAACGTACTCGTCATATCAACAGACAATACCATTTCATCAGGGACGCAGTTAAGATGTAGGACATTGAATTGTCTACTGAGAGAGAAAAAAACCAAGTGGCAGATATTCTTACCAAGAATGTGACCAAGGACTTGATAAAGAACCAGCCGACGAGATGGTAACAAACCCATTCCTCCTAGAAGCAGGGAGATGGGGCCAGTACCTTCACAATGTTGTGCATATAATGACCAACAGAAGAGAGCGATTGAGGAGAACGACTGGTCCGAGCAAAGCGGCTTTGATAATAGGACAAGTCATGGAAGAACTCAACGCAGTCAGAATTGGGCTAAGTAACGGCAAGATAAGAAAAATACCTCAAATAATAACAACCCGGCCCTCAACAGCAAACAGAACTCAGAAATACCGCGTGATTTTAGTGCAAAGAAAGAGTCACAACAAGAGGGAGACAGAACAATATAGTCAAAATTTTGAGAATTACGGATTTATTTTACTTTTAGAAGCTATTTATGAAGAACTTACCGGACTGGATCCACGTGTATTTAGATCGATGCCATCTTTTTGTTTGCAAACAATGACGGGTGTTCTCAATGCACACAGTCTCGATATAGACACCGCTCTGGGTAATAGACCGCTTGGGTCCCCAGACTATATAAGCGATATTTTTGGTACTGTGGTTACGGAAGTGCTATGGTACGGTGGTTACGTCCGCAGGTGACACGATAAAACCAAATTTACCCCGCATCTGTATTCCTTCAATAGGCACTGACACCAGCGTAGTGGGATCCTTTGGTCCAATAGTTGCAGCGGACCATAATAAATATGAATGTTATGTGTCTCCATACGTGACGGCGCGGAGAGTTGATGCATCCACGAGAAAAACAGCAGAATGGGCGCCTTTGCCCGATAATTATTTCCCCACTCGTGGTATTCCAACCTCCAACCTCCTTGGCTATGGGGCAATAGATGTACTTAATCCTGAAGGATGTGCCAGGGTCCAAAATATAACCTTTATATTTAACTGTTTCAAAGGGTGCAGATGTATTTCAAAACCATCGGCGATAAATTTAAGATGAAGCCCATACCATCACAGGCAATAAGATCGTTAACTCGAATACCTCCAAGGATTTCCAACAGCACAGTTGAATTCGTCGAATGTGAGTGTAAAGTTCCTGCGATCATGTATAAACCTAATTTGACCATCTTATCCATGCAGGCATTCGGAAAAGGACAGAGTACACAATCCGCCATCTACGTACAGCACCGCCACTGATACAGCAGTGGCTTTGGCCCGTGCTATACAGTTAACAACCTAGCACCCCACACCTATTCGTGAAAGTATATTTCTATTTAAATAATAGGTATACAGAAGAAATTTTCAATTACTCTGACATAACCATTAGCATCAGTGAATTAAGTGTGTATACAAGTAGTTTTATTAATTAATCTAAATTAAACAACATAAAGTAGTTATTTAATATTTAAAGAATTGAAATATTTAATAGTTCATAAGCAAACATTTTATTAATATAAACCTTAATTGTAATTATATCTAATTTATTGGTTATCCTAGTTACAATTGTTTGAATATCTATGTCTGATTAATTCACTTATTTGCACAAATCTGTTTTATTTAACATACTTAAACAGATGAAGATGTACAGAGGGAGGGAGAGCACAAACTTCAGTGTCCTTCTTCCACACTTACAGTGGTGTATTTTGGTCAAACACTCACTATCTATCGCCATTAGCTCATTGGTATCTAAAGTTTTTTTTCTTTTACAACTGGTTTTTTTAAACTCTCTTCTAACAAAACACTCTCTCTCTCTCTCCCGCACACGACCATGCGCATGCACCACCACCACCACTTCTGTCATTATACATTACAAGGCCAAACAATTTCATTCATTGTTGAAACAAAATATTGAAAGTAGTGTTACTGTTTCTTTTGATTGTCAGAAGAACCAAGTTCTTCTCCATGTCCCGGACCAGCTTGCATATTTCTCAAGGCATGTATAGTTTTACGATTGTAATAAACAAACAAAAATACATTTATTTGTATTGTATATTGGGATGAATCAGAGCAAAAGAAGAGTTCCAACCAAATGGCTTCTGCAGTGTATGACTACCTTACAAACTTCATTGAATTATCAGATGTCGGAAAGATAAGAATTTTTTGCAATGGATGTGAAGGCAAAAATAAAAACACCACTTTTTTGGAATGCTAATTTTTTGATTTCTAAAAATGGCCCCAACGTCTATAAAACAAATTTAGGTAATTTTCCCCATTGTTGGTCACTCATTTCTACCACCAGATAGGGTATTTGGCCGAATAGAGGACATAAAAAAAAAAGAAAGAAAAAAGGAATAATAATAAAACCAGAGGAGTATGTGGACATTTTTAGAGCCCATGGGAATCCTATATCCCTTTCAGGAAAGGTAATGGACTAGAAAAAAAGTCATACAAAAAATAATTAAACCACCAGCCTAGTGGCATTAGAAGTTTATTGAAAATAAAAGATTCCACTTGAAAAAAAACCAAGAATAATATCCTGATACGTGGGGAAAGAAACTATTTTGGAAATTATTTAGCTGTAACAAAAAAAAACACCAGAAAATTGAAAATGTTTTATCCCAAAATAGACAAATACAACCTGGTGTGAAATTAGCTCCTGCAAAAATATGTGATGTTGCGAAACTTTTGGTGAAACATTTTGGCCCTGAATGGCCTGAACTGCAGTTTTAAAAAGAAATCTTCACACCGATGATTCCAACGAAGAAGACCCCGAACAAGATGCCCAAGAAGAAATAAATTCATTTGACCAATATGAATATAAGATCATTTGAAAGTAAAATTGAACAAATATTTTTATAATTAGTAGTTTATTTGTTTAAAAATAAATAAAGAATAATTTTTTCAGGTTATGACTGGCTCAAACAGAAGACTAGTGTTCAATTTTTAAAAAAATTTAAATAAATCTCAAGAAAATCATTTGAATCAAGTTATTATTTTTTTCTCATTAATTATGTTTTTCATCAAAGTTTGTTCAATGCTAAATTAATAAAACAATAGAATGTGTTAATTGTCATGAGTTTTTTCTTATTTATTGCCTTTTTTAAATCTTTCCTTGCAGACTGGGATAAACCCAATTTATTTAAATTGTTTAAAAATTTGGAGTTTAGAAAAGCTGAACAATATTTTACAGACATTTTTCTGAAGTTGTTTAAAAACTTCTGATCCAATAATAATTGTTTCAAAAAAGAAACACCTGAAGTATGCATATTTTTGGGTTTCCTGAAAAATTTTGAATTTTGGATTTACTCCCTTTAGCATCTCCAACGCCTCATATTGACAATTTTTTCACAGGAATTCCACTTATAAAGATACTAACAGGCCTAGGATTGTAGTGCACTGGGATAACAAGGGACAACAGAACAGAAAAATTTCCTCTCATGACCAAGGAAGAATTAATAAAAACTCCAAGAACTTTTTCAATGAAAAGCATTAATAATTTAAACATTTTATGGTAGAATGACCATTATATTGTAACACTGACTTTAAATTGTTATGGGCTATGTACAGGTTCTAAAGTAGACAGAGTTAGTGTTGTAGAAAATAAAAAGTCCAAAATAGAAATCAACTAATAAAAATTTTATGAAAAATTCAAGGCCATTTATAATAAAACTTCACTTTTACCATCAGAAGTACATCAAAAAATTTCTTTCAACTGGAAGCAGTATCATAGGACTACAATTGCCAAATTCAATTCATTAGGATTATTTTAGGGCCAAACAACTAAAGTTAGCCAACAGTGATCAAATTTCTTATCCAAGGCATATTTGGGCGCTGTTGGGTTAATAGTTATATTATATTCTAATAAATAAATAATGCTTATGTTAACAATTTCCTCTTCGCAGATCATTAATTTTGTTTTTCTTTTCATTCAAAACAGCAGCAAATTGAGCATAGAGATTTGTTTCTATTTGAATTTTTGATTTTATCATTTCTTCGATATACAATTTCAAATCTTCCCAGCCTGAAACAGAAAAAATATTCAAACAATATAATAAATATGTTAGAATTATTTTTAAAAACTAAATGCAAGAAATACAATGAAAAATTGAAAAAAAAAAAAAAAAATTAAACAGATATTTTATATGGTATTCAAATAAAATTCATACTACCACTTGACTAAAGATGTTCTAAATAATATAACATGAATATTAATCCTTACATAATAAATATTTAATTATGGAGGCAGGATGGCCAAGCGGCACAAGACATGGGCAATAGGTAACAAAGTCAAATAGTGATAGACAAAACTTTACCTTTTTTATTTTTTAACCATTATCAAAAATCCACAACCAGCAAAACTTCTTAATCAAAGTCAAGTACAATCGAGTGTGGTTAATACCTCAACTAATAGAGGCAACTCACAATGCCCAGCTCTAGGAGTGATGGTCCTACCCCGTGTATCATGATATGTTTTCAAGGATATAAAATTATCTCCTGGAGTTTCAGACTACGGATTGTCTGTTTCTGGAATAGACCAAAGTTACAAAGAGGGCGGCTGGCAAAGCATAGTTGTGCGAGGAAGGGTTCGCAGCCGGCATGACGATGGTCAACCTTTTATGATAATTAACAAAGAAGAAGATTTAGGGCGTTTTAATTTACGGTTGATTGACTGTTACCCCAAAAAATTATTTTTTTTGTTTTTATATTTATTTGTTTAGCTTTTTGGGATCTGATATAGTTGTGTACATTTTATTTTTGCTCACATTTATTTTAAACGTAATTATCTATTCTTTAAATTACATATTTATTAATGATATTTTTTGTTTTATCATACTTTATTATTATACACCAAGATAAATTTGGCAGGTTTCGTTTATTTTTTATTTCAGATTTTCTATCAAAGATTACTAGTTCATTTATTTTATTTATTTCCTAGTTCTGATAGTAAATATAATGTATATTACTTTTTAGCAATTATACCTTGCTTTTCCTCTCCAAATATCTCCTTTGCTCCCATTTTCCTCTGTAGCTTATCCTTTATTCAATCAATATGAATAACACCCTGTGGTCCTGTCATGTTAACTCCCAATCCCTTCCTGCACATTTCGATAAATTTCATGATTCTTTCCATCACAATTTTTACCATATTATTGCCATCTTGGAAATCTGGCTCAAACCACATATTCCCTCCTTATCGGTATCCATTCCTAATTATATCCTCATTCGTCATGATCGGGTGGTGTTGGTTTGTTCGTTCATGACAGTCTGAAGGTTAAAATCCTTTTCAAATCTTCATCAACTGATAGACCTTAACTAGAATATCTTTTCACAGAAATTTCTTCTCATTTGTTTACCCTCTTCTATGTCATAGTGTACCGTCCTCCTCAAGTCAAATTTGACTTAACCTTCGAATCCTCACTTTTTACTTATGTTCCCGCTTACAATAACATACTAATAGCTGGTGATTTTAACATAAATCTCCTTTCCATTTCTCCTGATAAATCTTATTTGACAGACCTAGCTTATTCTCTTAATCTATGCATCGTACCTTTTGAACCTACTCACCTTACTCAGTTTTCAGACACTTTACTTGATTTATTTATAGTTGATTCTCCTCAAAATTTACTTTCCTTTTCTCAAAATCCAATATCCTTTCTCTCATGTCACTATCTTATCCAAATCTTCTATAACATCTCCACCCCTACAATCCTCAATAAAAAAATTTTCACAATCTTAGTTTCTTAACTCCAGAAAACATAAAACCTCTACTAGATTCATTATCCCTTTCCACTGAACTAATCTATTCCTCCCACTTTATAGATGAAATGTTGGAATGCCTTTCATCTAATCTACTAACATGTCTTAATCATCTAGCACCCCTCAAAACCTCTATCTTCTGATGTTTACCTGCCCCTTGGATTAATCAAGAAATTAGAGATCTGAAGAAAAGAAGAGATGCAGCTAGAAGACGCTTCAGGTGTTCCAGATTTCCTGATGATTACTCCACTTTCAAATCACTTCGAAATCTCACCCAGTCTACCATGCGATGTGCCAAGGCACAGTATTTCCGAAACATCCTATCCGAGCTCCATATTCGAAATCTAAGTGGAGCATTCTAAGGAAGTTTTCGGTTACTAGATACACATCCAGTACATATTATTCTGTGACTCCTGACGAACTTAATTCCTTTTTTGTAGATTCCTATCCCAATGAGCCTCTAATCAATACTTCATCCTATTCTATTCCTCAATTTCCATTTAATCCAGATAACTTTTTTTTCTTTATATTCCTCCTGATGATATAATAGCCTCTGTTTTTAAATCCCGAACAAATGATATCAGTGCTGATCAAAACCCAGTAAAAATGATCAAACTCACTCTTCCTGTTATCCTTCCGGCTCTCCTACATATTTATAACTTCTCCTTACAAACCTCTTTCTTTCCCACAACATGGAAAAAGATCCTAGTTCGCCCATTGAATAAAGTTTCATCACCTACCACAGCATCCTATTTTAGGCCTATTTCCATCCTATCAAACGTATCTAAGTCATAAGAAAAAATAGTCCATTCTCAATTTGCTACATTCCTTGAAAATAAAGATCTCCTAACTCCTCTTCAATCAGGCTTCCGTTCAGGTTATTCTGCCCAACCCGCTCTTTTAAAAATTACTCAAGACATTTATTCCTCAATTGACCAACAGAAAATTACGATCCTAATGCTCTTCGAATTTTCCAAGGTGTTTGATTCTGTGGATCATAAAATTCTTCTCACTAAATTATGAAAACTCTCCCTTTCCAATAGTGCTCTTGGCCGGTTCCAGTCCTTTTTATCTCTCCGTTCCCAAACAGTTATTGTTCCAAACCTACCTCCTTCAAAATCTGTACCTCTAACGTGAGGTGTTCCTCAGGGATCTTCTCTTTCACCAACTCTCTTTTCAGTTTATATAATTGATTTGACAGACGCTATTCATAATTCCCAATATCATTTATATGCTGATGACCTTCAAATCTACTTATCGTTTCATCCTTCTGAGATGTTTGAGGCAACTCATAAGATTTAAGATGACATTTATAGCACTAACCAATGGGCAGTGGAGAATTAGTTACGACTGAACCCAGAAAAAACTAAAGCAATGCTAATTGGATCGAAACCCTCCCTTAATTCCCTTTCCTGTTATCCGCTTCTTTATCTCAATAACATTTCTATTCAGTTCACAAACTCTGTCAAAAACCTCGGAGTAGTACTCGATCAACATCTGTGTTGAAATAATCATATTTCCCACATTACCCGAAAAACCATCTCCATACTCAAACAGCTCCTAAAATTCCGTGAATCTTTCCCTCGCAATACCCGTCAATTGTTAGTATCCTCCCTCATCTTTCCCCACTTTGATTATGGATGCTCAGTATACGGAGGACTGTCTGGCGAGCTTGAAATGAAGGTGAAAAGATTAATGAACTCCTTTATAGAATCCCCAGGCATTCTCACATCACTTGCTGGTATTCTGAGTTAAGGTGGCATTATCCAAGTTTTCGGCGACAAAACTTCCTTGGTTCCTTTCTATACCAATCCTTAAAGTCCAAAAAACCTTCGCACATTTATGACATCCTTGCCCTTCGTTCTTCCATTCATCTTTTGAACAACAGATCTTAGCCTATAGATTTGTATATCCCTTCTCATCGAACTGCTTCCTTTGAAAAATCCTTAATTAATTGTTTAGCTTTCTTTTGGAATTCCATACCCATTTCGATCCGCAATGCTCTTTCTCTCACTCCCTTTAAACATAATTTATTCATCTACCTCCTCAATTATCAATCTTCCAAAATTATGTCGTAATATAATAGTATTAGAATATTTCTTTTTATTTTATTTTTTTTTTTTTATTTTGCTATTTATTCATTTTATTTTCTCATGTAAACCTGAAGATTTGTTTTTAAATCTAAAATTTCATCTTATATATTTATATGTATATAATTTATATTCTGTATGAGTTGCTGTCTGATATGTACACGGCCGGACAGTAATACCTTTTTATTGTACTTTTATGTTATTCTTAGGGAACGGGGTGTCTCAGAATAAAGATTGACGGGAATGATGTGCTACAGATCATTCCTGGCTTCACACAACTCGCATACATCTGATTGTCTATCCTTTATTTTAAATAGATATACTCCTGAAATACCATGATTGGTCCCGGAGCCTACACATACTTCTAATCCACGATCGTGGAGCATTTACTATTTGGAAGCAAGGAATCAATGAAACTTTTGTGAAATGTAATTAATAGTCCAAACCAACTTGTGACGCATTGGTGCATAGTTACCTGTCCTCTAACAGCTTGACATTTATCATAGAGAACAAATCTGAGTAATGGATTTTGAAATTACTAACAGAGCGCTTGGAAGCTTCCTTAGCCATTCTATCAACAATCTCATTTCCATCTGAATGGCCCTTGATCCATGCCAACCTAACCTTTATATTAGATGCTGAGAGGTCAAACAAAGCTTTAACAATATACATGATAAGAGAGCTTGAACTAAATGAAGGTTTCAAATGTTCTAATTTACATATTGCGCTTAGAATACCAGCCAAAATTAAAAATTGACGATTATATTTTATATATGATTATATTTTATTGCGAGATAAATAGCAGTGATTTCAGCGGTGTAAATTGAAGCAAAGTTGTAAAGTGACATGGAATTTGAAAAATCATTACATGGATCGAAAACAGCAGTGCCAACACCAATGGAGCTCTTTGAACCATCCGTGCATATTACTGTGGTGTCTGGATAGCTAGTTCCAATGTGATGCTGAAAAAAGGAATTGCACTGGGAAGGTGGGATACCTATCGGGTCTGAGAGGTGTTCTAACTAAAGATAGAAAACGGGCAATTTCGAGTGGCTTGAGATTTTGTCTTTGTGCTGAGATAGATTTTAAAACGATTCAATTAATGGTGGAGATTTTTTAGTTTTCCAGTAGGGGTGGGTGAGAACTAAAGTAGCTAGATGGATTAGATTATTGCTTACCTGAGACAACTCGGACAACAGCTTTGATAGAAATCTGGAGCTCAACATATTTCTTTTTAGTGATAAAGGGGGTGCACCTGCTTCCATTAGAATATTACAAATAAGGCTGCTATTTAGAATACCTTAGCTTAAGCTAGCTTTGATTTAGATGCAATACCATAGAACATACTCCCAAAATCTATTACAGATCTTATTGTAGCTTTATAAACAAACTAAACAGATGGATGGGTCAGCTCCCCATCTTGTTGAACATACCGCTCAACATTAATAAACTTTTCCAAACTGGTCAGGATATATTGAATATGATCGTTCCAATAGTTTTTGGTCAATGACTAAACCTAGAAATTTTACATGATGCCTTAAAGGAAAGTTGATCGAACCTATTTTCATTTGATTGGGGGAAGGAGTACATCTTTTTTTACCAAATATGCAGATTTCCGATTTTGTATAGATAGTGTTAGTCCTTAACTTAGCCAGGATGATAAGTTATTAATACTACGTGATAGTGCTTGTTTGCAGGAGTCTAAATCTTCAATTGAGGAATAGAGACAGATATTGTCTGCGTACTGAATTAATTTGCACGATCCTGTTAAATTACGATTTATTTCCGATACATAAATAGCATAAAGCAAGCAGCTAAGAATTCCTCCCTGAGGCAGACCCTTACTACTTGTCCATGGTCCAATATTCTTATAAAAACCCTCCATTCACAGTACAGAGTTAATATTTTATGGGTAAATTCTTTATTAAGACCTAATTTCGCCATACTGTCCGCCAATTGACTATAATAGATAACACTGTCATATGCTCGAGAAATATCCAAAAATAAACCCATCAAAGTTTTCCCTTTTAGTGTATGCAGAGTAAATATCTGTTATTAATTGAAATTGAAAATGCTGTACAGATTTTCCTTTCCTAAAACCATATAGATTAGTGGGTATTAAATTATGGTGTCCTAAATGCCATTTTAATTTTATTTTTAAAAGACGTTCAAATGTCTTCAGAACATAGGAGGAAAGAGAGATGGGCCTAAGTGATGCAGCTTAATTACAGTTTTTTTCCTTTCTTTCTCATTAGAACAACAACACAATCTTTCCATGTTATGGGAAACTGGCCAGTATTCCAAATGTGATTAAAAATTTCTAATAATAATTGTTAAGACCGGACTGGTAAGTTAGATAGCATTGGATGATGGATTCTATCCAATTCAGGGGCTGTATTATTGGTGTCTTTCAGAACAATTTGAAGATTGTTTAATGTAAAAGGCATGAAATGGGGTTCCTGAGTAACGGGTGGATCATCGACTTTCAGTTCTACTGTTGGTGGACATAACATATCAAAAAGATCTTCGACCCAGTCTCCCTTTTGAAGTGGCTGACAGTTTTCCATTTTTCTATTTTAAAGACATTTAAGTCGTTATGAATGATTTTATTTGTGACTATTGAGGATTTCATAAAAGAGTTTGGAATGTAAGGAATGGATACAGGAGGAAATAATGGAGCCTTAAGGTTCAACTATGTAAGTTTAAATTAGCTTAATTATTGTCACAGCAAAAGTTCTAATAACCAAAAACAAAGAGCAGTTTCTCGTTTTTCGGTTTACGATGAGGATCCTAAGATCAAAAACCTGCTGAATGTTGACAAAGTCCAAAATGAATAGGAAACATTTATCACACGATGACATAGCTCAGTAGTGGCATTTTACTGGCAGAATTCAAAAGTGTGAGGAATGGTGTAAAGCGACTCAAAAATGGAATACAGGCATTGTCATTTATTGATAGTAGTTTTGAATATACTATTATCATTTTTTCATTTTAGTATTAGCCAAACATTAATTCAAATAGACAAACAATGTAAAAAAAATTGTCTTCAAAATTCAATGAAACTAAGAGCACATTTTAAATTTCATAATTTAAAAGTTGATTTAATTGTAACATAGTGTTATAAATAGTTAAAATGAAATATTCATATTAATTAAAATAAGCATTTATTATACAATTTTGTCTTTCTTACAGAATTTGATGGCAATTGATCATCAAATCGTGACCCATGATCATGATTAATATTTCCAATGTAGCCCTTGAGCTGTTATAAGATGGAAGCTCCTGGTTGGGATTAAAGATGTAATGGGTACATTAAAGATCAATAGTGGATTGTAAATCTAGTGATATTTCCAACAGGGGAGAATTGACTAGAGTATCAGAACTCTACAGGGATAAGGGATTGAAAAGGATAGAAAGCCTGTAAGTTGGGACTGTACGATGGATTTCAATGTCTTAGATAAGTTGTAGTGGAATAAAATAGGATGTAAGTCATTTGATGAGGAATCATTACCAATTTTCAAGGAAAACATTATAAATCTGGTATGGGAATGTGGACAGGAAGACACGATGGCCAAAGCAGATCATCAAAAAAGTTGTACAGAATACAGTTGGAGCAAACTCATTCAGCTGTGAACAGAGGGTATGGAGCTGAGGATATCAAATGCTATAGTTACTATTTTTGGGAAGTAGAACATGAAGAAATAAATGCCGAACTTAATAGCTAGGTTATGTAATAAGAATTTCTCAATATAAAATGCTGAATAAACTATTACATGGAAATATATCTGTCAAAAGAAGAGTAGGCCGACCACAAAGACAATGGCTGCAGGAACTGGAGCAGGATCTAAGGGTTTTAGGAGTCATGAGATGGAAAACAGAGACAAGAGACAGACAAGTGTGGAGCAACATTGTGAAAAAAAGCCAACACCCATCCAGAATTGTAGAGCTAATTAGTAAAGTAAAGTAAAGAAAATAAAGAAAACAAAAGTTCTCTAAATCATTTCTTTAAGTACTTGAAAGTAGATGCTTAAGTGTAATTGTTGCTATCTATTAGCCTGAAGCAATTCTCAATACATAAATGAAGTAGATTACTAAACCAAAGGACTACATATATAAATATTTTAAAAACGAGATGAAATCACTTGGTCAAATCTTATAAAAAAAACAAATTTATCCAGTTAATAAACAATTGATTGTAAATCACAATATGCTTAGAAATGAGGAAAGCTTAGAAATATGTGTATTCACAAATATTAGCATAGGTTTTGCTCCAGTTTACTTTCAATAAAAATATATAGTTCATTTTATTCTAGTTTGAATTAAGTATTTACTTCTTCCCATAATTATGGTTCATCAAGTAAGCTTTTTGTAACACTATGCAACAGTATCAAAGTACAGAAAAAATAAATATTTCTTATTCATTAAATCTAAATAGTAAGTTAAATAAAAATTGGAGCCTAATGAATATGACCTCTGGTAATTAGAGTATGCACTTGGAACACAATTTTACTATAATGGTACTGATATTCGTGGGGAATAGTCCAGCAAGTGAAGCTCCCGGTCCTTTTTGCCAACCCCTGAAGGTTAATAAGAGGTTGATGCACAATCCTAAACAGGGTGAAAGTGTCAAGATTCATTTTGTGCGACAATTAGAAAAAAAAATATTACCTGACTCAGGTAGGAATGAAACCCAGGATGTTCTGAACCAGGCACTATGAGACCCTAGCCACTCGGCCATCAAAGTCCCACAATTTTATTTGATAGTCAATAAATCAGTGTAAATGCATCATTAAGATGACTTGCTTTAAAAAAATCCATGTTCAATTTCTAGATTTATGTTCTTAATTTTTATTTTTATTTCGAACACCATTGAAATCTCAATTAATTGTTGCCAGAATCATTGAACTAATTTTACAATAAATAAATATAATTTTACAATTAAATAATGAGTTATATATTCATACATATTACCAACCTAGAACAGCTTCAGTTTAATTTCTTATACTATTAATTAAACAATTTTTTTTCAGACATTCATAACTCACCTTATCAACTAGTGATTTAATACTTAAAAGAATTTACCCTTTTGAATATCAGAGTTTTTTTCTGATATTAGTTCAAATTCTTCTCGCAATGAATGATTGGCATCAATGAGAGAAGAAATGGTGTCAGCTAATAAGCCACTATCTTCAACCTAAAACAAACAATTATCAATTAAATGCCAACACCCTAATCATCTTGTAAAACAGTGTAATTACAAACTTAGTTATATATATATATATATATATATATATATATATATATATATATATATATATATACACACAGGGAGAGTACCATCTTAGTGTAAAAAAAAAAAAAAAAAAAAATTGGGTGAAACTAGATCAAAATTGAAAAAAAAAAATGACAGACCTTACCTATCTATTACAATCTCTTGCAGATATACGATAATTCAAAGACATTTTTGAGGAAACCACATTTTTTGCCATAAGCAATAACATCTTCACTTTGTTTAATCATTTTTCAAATTTTGACCACATTTTCGGATTTAGCACTATATTTTCTATAAGAGTAGAGTAAATGTAACCTTGAATTTTACAAACTTGGGACCTAAGGAACAGTTATGAAGCTGTAGTGTAGATCACTATACCTTATTCAGGGAAGTTACGTCTTATAATACTTTAACACTCACTGTTTTTCAAAAAAAAACAATCCATAAAACTGTAAATCTCAGAAAAACTTGAATATTTAACCAGCTTTTATAAGGTATGACCAAATTAATGATCCATATCGATTCCAAGGAGAAATTTCCTTTTAAAACCCGGAAAAAAACATGTTGTTTTATTTGGTATACAAATCAGTTACTTGTGTAAATAAGGCATTATGATAATCACTCAATGGACATGTGCATTTTAAACATAATAAACTCTTAATTGGAATAAAAAGCCAAAAAAAAAAAAAAAAAAAAAAAAAAAAAAAAAAAAAAAAAAAAAAAAAAAAAAAAAAAAAAAAAAAAAAAAAAAAAAAAAAAAAAAAAATGTATTGTTTATCAGAAAATAAAGGAAACCTGTCAATAAAGCTAAACAAGATCAAAGGATTTTATGTAATTAATGGGGTGTATAAAAAAAAATGACCGTTTCTTAAACAAATATTTGTATTATTATTTCTTTGATATATAATACAATTAATACTCAAAGTATAGTCCATTGTTATCTACCATCATTATCCTCCTGCTAGCCAATGGCTCGATGCCACGCTGATACCATTCCTTGGGATGGCTGTCAAAGAACTCTTGGACAGCATTTTCAACTTCTGCAAAATTATCAATTTTTTTCCCTTGAAGAAAATGGGCCATGGATCGAAACAAGTAGTAATCCGAAGGTGCGAGGTCTGGACTATATGGTGGATGAGGCAGGAGTTCAAACCCATGAAGTTCTGTAAACTTTTCTGCTGATTGTTGAGAAGTAAGTTCGTGAGGGACCAGTCTACAGGTCTTTTACACCTTCCCCATGGAGAGAAGATGGCAACTAACAGTATCTTTGGACACACCACATTCCCTGGCAAGTTCGCGAGTACTTGTGGACGGATTTGACTCAACAGCTTCCTTCAGAACCTCATCAATATCCATTAATGAACAAGATCAGAGGCTGCCCGGAGCCCTTCTTCCTTGCACAGTGCGCTCTTCAAGGACACCTTCCCCTTCATATTTAATAATTTCTTGAGATGCTTCAACGGCTGTGAAATTTTTTTTCCAGTAATGTCTTAAAATTACAAGAATTTCATTGGACACTGTCATGTTTTTTCTTTAAAATAAATAACTGAACTGAGGCTTTTTTTGAAGAAGTCCAGTGTTAGTAAACAAGCTTAGAGAATGTTCTAAAGGGATTATTAAGTATTGGTAAATAATAAATAGCATTAAGATATTTACAGACTTTTGAACTCTGCAATCTGATAAAACGGTTATTTTTTTTTATACGCCCGATTACATTTATTTATTTATTACTATTATTTAGGATTTATTCTACTAGATTTTCAATGTAAGGTTTAAAACCCAATGATAATGAACATAGACCTCAACTTTGCCGTTGGCTTCTGAATGCAAATGAAATTGGAAAATACCACTTTGGGAGGTGAATTTTATGGACACATGAGTCTGATTTTACAGAGGAAGGCTTTTCTACCTATCCCTGTGGGGTATCCTTGGTTTATTCATTTTTGTAATGCTGTCGAATAGTGTTGGAAAACCATAGTTTGCCCAACAAGATGAATGATGAGAATTACTAGGATTTGTTAAAAAATATCCTACCACAACTTCATTATGATATCACACCTCAAATTCGGCAAAATATGATTTCCCAACATCATGGTGCTCCTCCACATTATTCAAAAGCAGTACAAAAATTGTGATCCAATCTCATGTCCATTGTCATTAGGTTTTAAACCTTACATTGAAAATCTAATAAAATAAATCCTAAATAATAATAATAAATAAATAAATGTAATAACATATAATCCTTTGATCTGGCGTTACTTTATTGACAGTTTTCCTTCATTTTCTATTAAACAATAAATTTCTTTCTTGCTTTTACTACAGCTTTAATAGCAAAAACATGGCTTCCTCAAAAATGTCTTTGAATTATCGCATATCTGCAACGGATTGGAATAGAAAGGTAAGGTCTGTGCCTTTTTTTTTTTTTTTTTTTTTTCAATTTTGATCTAGTTTCACCCTTTTTTTTTTTTTTTTTTTTTTTTTTTACACTAAGAGGTACTCCACTCTGTTTAAATACATATATGTATATATGTGAGTATATATATATATATATATATATATATATATATATATATATATAACTATTAATAATTTCTAAGGGTCGACCAAATATAATTTTGATATTATAGATATATTGTTGAGATATTTTAAAACTGAAAATTATATAGGACAAGGGATGAAAGTGTAAGGGTCTAAACCAGGTAGGAACCCTTGGATTAGGGACACCGGAGGTACCTGCAAGGTTCAGCCCTTGAGGCAGGTAAAGGAAGGCAGTTGGTATTAGGACAGAGAAGAAAGAAGACAGGGTCAGTTGTTTATGGACCAGAAAGCAACCAGTGTCAGGAGTCAGAAGACTATGGAACCAAGATGAGTGAAAGTGTTTAGAAGTTCTCCCAGTAATGGACTTTAATTAAAATTAAATTAAGGTAAATTTAAATATGTTTATATATAAAATAATAAATATAAAAAGTATGCACAAAACATTGTTTAAAAAAAATATCCAGTCATAATTCAAAAGAATATTGACAGAACCCTAATAAAGAGTTTAAGTCAGTTAATTATAGACATATAATTTTATTAAAAATACATGATTTAAGAAAATCATAACATTTGGCGCCCTCCAGTGGACTATCAATATTGAAATTATGACTGGAAAATGGTTAAAATTTGGTAGATGTTTGTGTGAAAATAATGAATAAATAGTAATTTTAAAGTCAAGTTATATTAAGGGAATTAAAACAAAATGAATTTCGAACAAATGTTAGAATCTATCAATAAGAATGTTGATTTGCTGTTTAATACCATATCTAAAAAAATAGATGAAATTGCTGAAAAAGAAAATAAAAACCATGAAGAACGCATGAAAAAGTTTGAAGAAGATGGACGAAAACGTTCTGAAAAAGATTCAGACTTTCAGGCCATTGATATAAATGTTTGTGAAGATGAAAGAAACACTGGAACTGAAGAACAAATGGAATTAGAAGAAGAAAAAGTAACTGATACTGTGAAAGAAGACAAAGAATTGAAAAATGAAAAATTAATGGAATATGAAGAAAGTAAAATGAACACAGAAAAAAGTAACTGATAATGTGGATAAAGAAAAAGATTTAAAAGATGAAGAAATAATGGAATCTGAACAAAATTTTATAAGTGAGATAGTAGTGTGTGAAAGTAAAATTGTTGATAAATTAAATGAAGTGGAAAAAGAAGAAGTAAGAAAAGAGGACATTGGTGAAAACATAAACAATGACTTTGATGAAAGTGCTAAACTGTCAAATGGTTCGAAGAAATAAATATACCAATATCATTCAATTTCAAAAAGTAGAAAAATCTGGTTTCTTTGAATATAATCAAAAATTAAAATATGCTTCAAATAAAGGTTTGAATAAGCATATGATGGAGTTTCAAATTCCACTTAGTTGAAGCAAATATACTTCAGAATGGTTATGGTGGTTATATAAATTAAAATGTTCAAACAGCCATAAAGGGTTTCAAAAGAAATTTATATATGTCAAGAAAAGAATTGAAACATTTTTTCTTGGTGAAATTTAGTATATCGCTGACACAAAAAAAAAAAAAAAAAAAAAAAAAAAAAATCTAACTATTTGCATTTGGAACCATTTTGTTTTTAAACAGCATACATAAAAATTAATTTGTTTTTCAATCAGTCTCTTTTGTCATTAAATTTATTTATTTTTTATTTTAAGCATCTACCAACAAAAAAAAAAAAAAAAAAAAAAGTGTGAAATTTCACAAAGAACTAAGTGTTATTATTAAAAATTTTTGCTTATTTTATGTAAATGTTTTAAACAATAGATCGTAGATAATTCATCTGTAAATCAACCTATTTTCATGGTCATTAAATTTTTTTTGTAATAATTTTCATAAAAATCTAATAGGTTTGTAGTTACTTATAGATATTATTATATTAAAATAAATTGACTGTATTATATAAATGTTTGAAAAAGTACTATTATTAATTAAATTATGTTTCAGTCTGTTACGCATGTTATTGAATTAATTTGAACATTTTTCATTAAAAAAATAAAATAAAATAAATAAATAAAATAAAATAAAAATAAAGGTTATTAGATTAATATAGAATTATTTCATTTTATAGTAAACATTTGGTTATTGTATATAAAATTTAGATTTTAAGGATTTGTTTAGCGTTCGGGATTAATAATTGTTTTGTTATATTTTAATTATTTAGGTATTATGATTTTGCATTGTTAATTCATTAGATTTAGAAATTTAATACAAATTGTATAAGCTATAATATAGAACAAGTAGAAAAAATTTCTACGCAAAAGCTCAATATTTTTTAAATTGGAGAGAACCCGAATGTTGAGATATTTTAAAACTGAAAATTATATAGGACAAGGGATGAAAGTGTAAGGGTCTAAACCAGGTAGGAACCCTTGGATTAGGGACACCGGAGGTACCTGCAAGGTTCAGCCCTTGAGGCAGGTAAAGGAAGGCAGTTGGTATTAGGACAGAGAGAAGAAAGAAGACAGGGTCAGTTGTTTATGGACCAGAAAGCAACCAGTGTCAGGAGTCAGAAGACTATGGAACCAAGATGAGTGAAAGTGTTTAGAAGTTCTCCCAGTAATGGACTTTAATTAAAATTGAATTAAGGTAAATTTAAATATGTTTATATATAAAATAATAAATATAAAAAGTATGCACAAAACATTGTTTAAAAAAATATCCAGTCATAATTCAAAAGAATATTGACAGAACCCTAATAATGAGTTTAAGTCAGTTAATTATAGACATATAATTTTATTAAAAATATATGATTTAAGAAAATCATAACAATATATATATACTCAGGAAATATTCATTAACGAGTCTGTGCTCAGCATAGGATTAACTCCAAGCTTAATGGGACAGAGGACTTAAAAAAAGAATTTTTTTTATACACTAAAAGGTACTCACCCTGTTGTGTGTGTGTGTGTGTGTGTGTGTGTGTGTGTGTGTGTGTGTGTGTGTGTGTGTGTGTGTGTGTGTGTGTGTGTGTGTGTGTGTGTGTGTGTGTGTGTGTGTGTGTGTGTGTGTGTGTGTGTGTGTGTGTGTGTGTGTGTGTGTGTGTGTGTGTGTGTGTGTGTGTGTGTGTGTGTGTGTGTGTGTGTGTGTGTGTGTGTGTGTGTGTGTGTGTGTGTGTGTGTGTGTGTGTGTGTGTGTGTGTGTGTGTGTGTGTGTGTGTGTGTGTGTGTGTGTGTGTGTGTGTGTGGTGCGTGTGTATATATATACAGAGGAGTCTCACTTATACGAATTTTTTTATGAAAGGGAATTTTTTTTTACTTGTATTCATTTGAACCTTTCATTAATATTGTGAATAGGACATTTTAATAAATTCCAATAATCTTAAAAGTTATATCTTCTGGGAAATGTAAAAACTGATTATTTTTAGTTGATTCAACTTCCAATTTATAACTAGCTTGGCAAATAAAGAAAATACACTTTAGAATTCAGACAAGATTCACTGGTGGATGGCTTAGA
The DNA here is from genome assembly GCA_003667255.2 of Euschistus heros. Lineage (NCBI taxonomy): Eukaryota > Metazoa > Arthropoda > Insecta > Hemiptera > Pentatomidae > Euschistus > Euschistus heros. Next base: position 48,169 of record RCWM02000073.1, read on the forward strand.
AAGATTCACTGAGCCCCAACTATGACATGGACAATTCTAGCCAGGTTAGCGATAAACATTTTGATTGTTGACTGATCATCACATAAGATAGTAGTAGCTTGGAGATAATGTTGCTATCTTAAAAATTAAAAGACAAACACCAAAATTAACTGCAGCTGTGATTCTTACTATCTTCTTTAATCAGCCAAACAACTTTAAGGAAAAACAGCCAACAGCTAGAAAGAATCTATCTGTAAGATTTGTGGATGGGATACATTTACAATAAAAAGGATAAGAGATAATACAATGTTTTAATATGAAAACAAATATTAAATCAAAACTAAAATTTCTTGAAATTATTGTTATGGGCCACTGGAGGTATGACTAACCAAACTACACTTAAATACAAAATACTAATTTATTTATAACTTAATAAATAAAACTAGATTCTTATCCTAATATAAACTTACAATAACAATTATCACTTAGGACTAACCTACATCTAATTCCACAAATTTCTATCTTATATAATAAGCTAATACTAATCCTAAATAACTTAGTTCTAGGTTTTACAAATAAACATAAGATTCTCTAAATCTATAAAACTGACATACACAGAGACTGTGACTACATTCACATAATAGTCACTGACCTATGACTACATTCACTGACACAGGCTTATCACTACTACCTTTACTGACACATGATAGTCATTGACTCACCGATGACTGCCACTTGACTCACTCATCACCAACTCTCCAGTCTGGAGACTGGCTTATTTAAACCCTCACCGAACATTCCAGACTGTCTGGAAAATTCCAGGTCAGAGGGCGAAACTATTGTTGTACAGACCTGGACCATTCTCAGCTACCTGCCCACCTGGACTGTTTTCGGCACTGCTAACTTTCCCGGACCGTAACAGTGTAAAATTCACCACAATGAAAACTACACCCTAATAAAAAGGTACAAATTATACCTTAATTTTACCGTTTGTTGAAGAAAAACTCAAATTTCACTAAGCCAAACAATAAAAAAGATCTTTCCATAAACATTTGTCTGCCTTTTGAATAGTTAATTTTAGGGATGTGCCGATTTTCGATTCCACCGATTCATGAGAAAAGAATCAGTCATTGATAAATGATGTTCCAAAGTCAATTCCTAGGAACTGGTTCATACTGTTGAAGTTGGCAATGGTTTTCTGATTAAAAAAAAGAAAAACGGGAATGTTTCATCTTTAGTAAATATTGATTTTTTATGTACTAGAGCAACACTGCTCGATATAAAACAGTTTTCTTGAAAAATCAAACATTGCAACTGTAAACCAAAAATCAAATTTTTGAAGATTAATATTTGCAATTTGAAATTGAAGAAAGAGGATAACAATATTAAACTAGAGAGGTTGAAGTGAATGAAATAAATGTAACCAGACAATAACACCCTTTTATGTTTTTTCATCATTCTTAGGCCATTTATTATTCCATAATAAAGATTATATTTCATTTCATTGCATATTCATATTAGTGTTCATACCCTAATACACTATTAAACCATCCACAGAAATACCATTGTATCCTCTTATCTATCGAGTTAAGTGAATGGTATCAGTAACATTTGCAATTCCATGATCAGTAAATGAGACCCAGAACCTTTTTCATATTAATCTTCTTAAATAAAACTTTGTAAAATGATTTTTTTTTTTTTTTTTTTATGTTGTCTAGATTTTAATTAACTTATATATTATATTTTATAGATAATAAATGCTCTTAGCTGTTTACTAATTTATTTCCACAATAATTGTTTTTTTTTTAATAGCTTTGTTTGTTTTTTTAGCTCTCATATTAATTATTTTTTGTGATAGAAATCTATTTTTAACAGAGGTATAGATAGCCCACTTCCTGGCAGGATTAATCACTGATGGAAGGGTACACTTTTAGAAGCCCTTCTATTTTGCCTTCTGAGGTAAGTATCAAAATGTTTGATTTCTTGTCTTACCATTTTTAAAATAATGATAAAAGTATAGTTGACTGTTCTGATGAATGGATAAGAAGATAATCAGGGATGTAGTCAAAGAGAAACACCATGTTTAAGAAGAAATACTTTAATGCGCGTTAACATTTCGGCCTGCCTTAGAGGTCTTCTTCAGGGACACTGAACCACACTGGAGAGGAAATGTACAATGATAAAACATTGGCACCCATTAAAGTATTTCTACTTAGACGCGGTGTTTCTCTTTGACTTGCATCTTCTTATCCTTCTTTTTTTTTTCCCCCTTCCATAGTAACTGTAGGGAAGGGTGATGTATTTTTAATATTCCTTTTGTTGAGTTGTTCCAAAGTTTATCCCATTCAGTGAGTCTGTCTTTATAGGAATGCGGTTATATACTATTGTTAGGTACACAAGTACACAGGCACGCGCACGCGCACACACACACACACACACACACACACACACACACACACACACACACACACACACACGCACACACACACACACACACACACACACACACACACACACACACACACACACACACACACGCACGCACACACACACACACACACACACACACACACACACACACACACACACACACACACACACACACACACATATATATAGTATATATAAATATATATATATATCATGGTGTCTACCATACTTTTTCAAGAATTTTTCTAGAAATTCCCGACTTTTTCAAAATTTTTTTAGAAATTCTAGCCAATCGATATTTTAATGGTGTTTCAATAATAATCTAAACAAATAAATCTATGCATACTTTGCTAATTAACATACAGTTTAACAAAATAAAAAAAAGCAATTTTTTTTATATTTCAGGTTACTCTAGATAAATTTCAAGAAACGCATCAATGTCGAGTATTGCCATTCGGTTTGAAAATAGTTACGAGGTTACACGAGGTTGTCGGATGAAATAACTACAAAAATATATGTCCGATCACAATATTCTTTTTTTTTTTCCATCTGAAAGCTGGTTGAATTTACTATGAGACCTCTTATATGAAATTTTGATCAAGCCTCATGATATACTCACGCCATCACAATGAGAACCCCATACTCTTGTGAAATATAATTACCTAGTAGACGTAAATATTTTCGTTATTAATGTTTGATTTGTAAAAAATTAAATAAAAGTTATAACTGTAAAAAATTTTGAACTATAGATCCAGTTAAAAATAAAGTAGCTAAGTTATACATCAAATTAAATTAAATTTAATGCTGTATCAAATTGTTTCTGACTATTCTTCTGAGAAAAACGGTCGTGGCCGGCACTAGAAGCAAACGTTTGGCAAAAAGTGAGGTGAAAATGATTATTTTTCGAAAATTATTTGCAATAACGTGTATTTCAAATACCGTTAAAAGTATGACAAATACGTATAGAAACAATTTTGTAGGGAATTTAATTAGCTTTAATTTTTAATCAAATTATATTTTTCTTGAGTCAACCGTTTCCAATATATCGAAAAACCCAAAAATGGGACCTTTTCCCCTCCACCCCACCGTATGCTCAACCCCCAGGGGTGCGGACATTTAGTATGTTTATCTTCTAACTACTCCTAATGATGCCCTAAAGTCAAAAATTATCGCATATCGACCATATCGAAAAAAAACATCACTTTTTGGAAAAAAAAAAAAAAAATGGCCTCTTTTTGAAGATAATGTCCCTGTATCTTGGGAACCAATGGCTATATAGAGCTCACCCTGATCTCAAATTGTAGCAAATTTAGTTTACTTTAAAAGTATGTGCAGTGACTATACCAATCAGACGCTTCGTTAAGTGACATATTGAGCAAAAAACTGAAAAAAATCTTAAAAATTTAGCATTAGCGACGACTTTTTCCCGACTTTCACAAATTTTCTGTGAATTCCCGAATTTTTTTTCCCGACCACACGAAATTCCCGCCGACATATTCCCGAAATTCCCGACTAGTAGACACCCTGTATATATATATTTAGTAAAAGTCAAGAAATTCATCCATATATATATATATATATATATATATATATATATATATATATATTGGTAATACTTGTAGTATGCCTAAAAAATGGCAAGGCGCATGTAAATATGATAAATAAATTCTCCTCTTATGGGGTTACCATAAGAGGAAAAAAAGAGAAAAAAAAAAATGTGTGTGTGTGTGTAAATCTTAAAAATGGAGAAAACCTATCAATAGAATATAACCGCGTTCCTATTCCATGTATTGAAACAGACTCACTGAATGGGATAAACTTTGGAACAACTCAACAAAAGGACGACCCTTGCACAAATACATACCAAATATCACACTACAAAACCACAATTCACCAAAAAGTACTCATCACAAATTTACCTAACTGCTAACGGAACAAAGACAGACTAATCACTACTTGAACGGTTTCATTTGAAAAATACAGATTCATGTGAGTGTGACGGACAGACTCCACAAATTTTTTAACATTTATTCTATAACTGCCATCTGTACGAACACAAACATTTTTTACTAATAAAAGCGATCCTGATGAATGGGGACACTTGGCCTTCTTCGGAAGTGGGCCAATAAAAAAATAATTGGTGGGATTTGCTACATCAGTTGGAAAATAGGGAAGCAACTTAAAGAAAGACAACCCAACATCAACAATCAAAGACATCCACAGAAGAAATCAACTTGTCTATTTGTTATATTTCCTTTTCTTTTGTTTTAATCTTTTTTTTTTTTCCTTAAATTTTGCCTGTTACTAGTTTTTGGTTACTGGTTTTTGTTATCTTTTTTTTCTTTGGGTTTATTTTAAGTTCAATCAAAAACTCTTTTTATTTGTAATCTATCTCAAATAAAAAGAACACCACCTGTTAATTACGGGTAGTACGCTAATGTGCATGGAACCTGTATGAATATTAAAAATAAATCACCCTTCCATACGGTTACTATGGAAGGGGGAAAAAATAAAGAAGGATAAGAAGATGCAAGTCAAAGAGAAACACCGCCTCTAAGTAGAAATACTTTAATGCGTGCCAATGTTTTATCATTGTACATTTCCTCTCCAGTGTGGTTCAGTGGCCCTGAAGAAGACCTCCAAGGCAGGTTGAAATGTTGGCACACATTAAAGTATTTCTACTTAGACATGGTGTTTCTCTTTGACTACATCCCTGATTATCTTCTTATCCATTCATCTTAACAGTCAACTATACTTTTATCATTATTTTAAAAATGGTAAGACAAGAAATCAAACATTTTGATACTTACCTCAGAAGGCAAAATAGAAGGGCTTCTAAAAAAGTGTACCCTTCCATCAGTGATTAATCCTGCCAGGAAGTGGGCTATCTATACCTCTGTTAAAAATAGATTTCTATCACAAAAAATAATCAATATGAGAGCTAAAAAAACAAACCAAAGCTATTAAAAAAAAAAACAATTAGAATAGAATAGACAGAAAACTTTATTCTGGAACAAAGTCCCGGTATAACTAGAAAAAACTCGGTACTGGCCTCAGTGCGAGAGCCCGCAACACATTAGCTCTTTTCCCGCCCTTCAGCCCGAGATACTCGCGTCCCTAACCTTTCTCAACTTTCCGGTAATACCAATATCATGTCATTCCCCCCCACCACAATCACATCCATTTAAATTTACTAAGAAATTTACAACCGTTTTTTCTCATTTCAACGGATAGCACAGAGTTTGATACATCGTTTGTTTATTCATTCGTTCAAGTAACAGTTTTCATCATCACAATATTCCTTATACATTATATTTCATTTTAATAATCACAACATTATATTTAATTTTAATATGAATTGTCTAGTTTATCGGATCTAGTTCAATTATAACCAATTTTATATTTTCCAGTCTTTCATTTTTTTAATTTTTATAATTTAAACACAACTCTAATAATACCCTGTCCTATCCATAATATTCATTCTTCATTTTTTAATTTAACTCATTAATTCTATTAATCTTCTGTCTTATCCATGTGGATTAATAGTCAAGACAAAGGAATAAAAGAAAATTACAGATTTTTACCAGAATAAGGAATTATAGATGAAGTATTGACTATTAGTAAAAAAAAAAAAAAAAAAAAAAAAAAAAAAAAAAAAAAAAACACAATAGAAGCAACGCCAAAATTACCTAATATAAATATAAAGAAAACCTACAATAGGGTAAAATATATTCCAACACTAAAGAGACGAATCATAAGTAAATTAAATAATGACAATTTTAAATTAATGGTGCCCTATATAATAATTATAAAATCAAATACATAATAAAACACACAGACAACACAGATAAATAGAGCAAAAAAAATTGATTTATAAAATAAATTGCAAAAACTGTAATATGCACTATATTGGGGAAACTAAACAAAACTTAATAAAAAGAGTATACCAGCACAAATATGATTGCAATAAAAAAGTAAAAAACAACAACACCGCACTAAGTGAACATGCATGTAAATTTAAACATGAGTTTGATTTTGAACACACAAGGATCTTAAATCATGAAAATAAAGCAATTAACAGAAAATTAATGGAAACAATCTACATAAATAAAACAATAAACCAAGCGGTAAATTACAAAACAAATATACATAAAATTGGTACTTTTTATGCGAACATAATAAATAAATTGGAAATATAATTAAATCAAAAATTCAAATTACAGTTCATTTATTTTGAAAAACTAGCCCATAATGATTATTCCAGTTCGAGTGTTACATAGGAATTTAAAGGATTGTATGTAGGATTACATATAAATTTAAAGGAAAATATCAAACATTTACAGTATATCCTAACCTTAGTCAAAATTGGTAGTGCAACAAGAATATTCTTATAATAAAATAAACAAATAAATAATGTCGATCGTGACAGATAATGGAGTAGTTAGGGAGGGAAATTGAGGAAGAAGGAATATGAGCCAGGTTTCAGAGACTGCAATGATGTGGTAAAAAATTTTGGGGTTGAAGAATTCTAGAGTTTATGTGACAGGCGGTTAGGATATCAGTCATATTGGGAAGGAGTTAGGGAAACATAGGACAGTAAGTAAAAGGATGACGCTGAAAATGAGATACAGTAGTAGACGCCAAGAAGGAAAAATACATATCGATGATAAGAACAGAAGTGAAATGATATATACAAAGTATATATAAAAGTAGAAATATTTACAATAATGCAAAGTAAAAGTAAAAAGTAGCAAATGGTAAATATATAAGAATAGTAGAGAACGAACGGATGAAGAGCTGGTAAAGAAGTGATGAAGAAAAAAAAAATAAATAAGTAAAATAAAAAACAAAAATGACAAAAACAAAAACAGGACTAGTACTAAAAAGAAAGGACAGGACACTGGCTCAAACAAATGAAGAAAATTGTAACATACTGGTAGACTATTTCGAGAAATTACTGAACTGCGATGAACCCAAAGAAAGAATAATTGCACATGACAACACCCCTTAGAGGTAGAGTCGGACCCACCAATAATTGGAACACTAAAAAATAACAAAGCATCAGGAGAGGACGGAGTACTGGCAGAAATGCAGAAATTGACAAGTGATGGATTCAGGAAGAAAATCACAGAGCTAATGATGGACATCTGGATAGAGGAGAAAATTCCCAGGGAATGGAAAAGTGCCCTAATACATCCATTGCATAAGAAGGGAACAAAAACAGACCCTAATAGCTATAGAGGAATTTCCCTACTACCCGTTAGCTACAAAATTTTCTCCAAAACACTACTCAACAGATTGAACCCTCAAATAGAACCTAAAATCGGAGAATATCAAGGAGGCTTCAGAAAGGGAAGATCATGCCAAGAACAAATCCTAAGCATAAAATTGCTGATAAAATACTACAAGACAAAACCCAAAAAAAAACCTCTACATCTCGTTTGTTGACTTTAAGAAAGCTTACGACTCAGTGGATAGAAAATCGTTACTGGAAATACTAAAAGAATACGGAGTAGATCAAAAGACTCGAAAAACTAATAGAGCTTACACTAACGGACACCGAATCCAAGGTAAGATTTAGAGCAGCAAACCTTTCCAAATAAAAACGGGACTTAGACAAGGAGACGGCCTCTCCTCAACATTGTTCAACGTTGTATTGGATAAAATAATGAAAGAACTATGGAGAGTTAATAATACGGGTGCGATTATAGGGACCAAGAACAACCATGTCAAAGTAAGATGCCTTGCCTACGCAGACGATCTTGCCCTTTTAGCAAGATCGTTTTATTTCGAACAAATAAACATCCTGACAGAAATTTCGGAAAAAAAAAAACAGGCCTACAAATCTCCTACGAAAAAACAGAACTAATGACTACCAACCCAGACTTAAAAAAAAAAAAAACATCAGTGGAAACCAAATACGGAACAATAAAAGTAACAAACAAATTTAAGTACCTAGGTGAGACTATATGTAGCAACGGTTCGGAAAAAGAAAGTATAAAGGAAAGAATAACTAAACTACAGAAACTATCTTTTGCAACCTCTAACGTTTACAACAAAAAAACCCTGTGCACAAAAGCAAAAATAAGACACTACAACACAGTCGTTAAACCTGTGATTTTATACGGGACAGAAACCACTTGCATTCCTAGTCTGGAACAACTACTAAGGATTGAACGGAGAATTCTGAGAAGGATCTATGGCCCCAAAAAGACTCAAGAAGGATACAGGCTTAGACCCAACCGAGAAATCTATAAAGATACAAAGGACATAGAAACGGAAATCCGAAGACTGAAATTCTATGGACATATGATAAGAATGGTCCAGGAAAGACTAAATGAACAAATATTTCAGAAAATCCGTGAATATAAAAGCTCAGAAGGATATATAAAACAGATGAAAGAAGAAACGGAAAGATTAGGTATAACGGACCAGGACTGTCAGGACAGAGAACGATATAGAAACAGACTTAAGGAATTGAAGGTTGTTGTGGGCAGGAGAAGTTCAAAAAAGGGAGTGACGTGGACAGAAGAAAAAAAAAAAAAGACACGCAGAAATAATGAAAGAAAAATGAAGGAAAAATGGAAGAGAGGAGCCAAAAATTGATATTCGCGTGGTCTCCAAGGCTGTTTCGTGGAAGAAAAAAAAAAAATAATAAATTTAAAAAAAAAATACAAAAACAATTGAAAAAAATAATAAAACAAGTGAGGGTTAACTGATTAAAAGTAATATCATAGTGATACAAATAAATTAAAAACTGAAAACTATTCAGGTAAAGATAAATAGTAGAAAAACAACAAAAATAGAAAATACACTGGTTTCATTAGTAAAGTGTGTAGACCAAGGAAGCGCAAATAGGAAAAGAATTCCAGAAGGTCAGGCGAAAACATCCAGGTCCTGAGCCTGGTCTATGAAGATTACTGGATGGCCGTCTTCTTTACGGCACCGTACACGCCACATATACCGTACAGCCCCGAAAACCACACATATTTTAATTTGCCGGCTGATCTCTTCTGAGGGGCAAGCCAATACAGATGCCTGTTGGTCGAGGTCATCTCCTCGCTCAGATATATCCAGTGGGAGTCATTCTCCTGCCAGCCGATTAGCACGTCGAGAAGTCCCTCTTGACTTTTCTCCTCCGTATTAGATCGTCCCTCAGAGATTGTCTGACGAATCATGCGATTACAGGCGGTGGTCGCGCATCATCCTTCCTGGGCCTCCGGCGCTCCACTAGGTCGAAATCTTCTATGTTTAGTTTGATGGCGAGACTGGCACCAATACTTGTAACCAATGCCGTCAGGGTCTCTCCTGGGCGTACTGGGATGCACCGAATTTCCATAGATTTGTTCAAAAGTCCCTGCTCTGTCTTGTTCATCATGATTTCAAACAGACAAACTTTTGTTTTTAAATTTCTATTTTCATCAACCAACTCTTCTATACGTTTTGTTTGCCCTTCTAGCTTCGATTTTTTTCAGTCTCTCAGGTCAATTCAAAACTTAAGTCCCCGTATTTATCAAGTGACGTTTTTAGGGATTTAATTTCCTCATTTACTGTATCTACGGCAGCTAGTATCTCGGAACCGGATGGCTCCGAAGGTTTTTCAGTGCTTGAATTTTGCTTTTTTGAGTCACAAATGTGACAAAACCATGATTTTTTGGAGTGTTTCAGAGCTTCAATGTCTTTGTCTAGAAGGTTGAAACATCTTCCGTGGAAAATCCCCCTTTACATTTAGAACAAAATAAACTGTTTTTGTCTTCTCTTGAAATTGAATTTTCACACTACACGCACTGAACCATTTTGGCGTAATTTATTAGTTATTATTATTAATTATTATTAATTATTATTATTAGTTATTATTATTATTAAGTTAAATAAAATTTGTCGCTTATACGAGCATGGTAATTGTAAATTATTTAAAATTGTGACAATATATATATATATATTTTTATATGCGTGGGTGGGTGCGGGAGTATGCGCGCTGATTTCCAAATATATGAGTGCCTAATCGACAAGTCTGTTCATTAACTTTTAATAGACTACGAGAGATTGGGTCATTCTTAATACGTAATGAAGGCGACCAATTCCAGGCAGCAATAAAAGCAGATTATTGGAGAAGAAATTGTGTCCAACGCCACTTCGATAACAATCCTGAGACTAGCATCCGAAGAGCATCTGCTGCATTAGCAATATCGCGGCAAGCAATATGGCGAACTTTGAAAGGTGATAATCGCTACCCACACCATCTTCAAAAAGTTCAGAATTTATTACCTCAAGATTATGGCAAGAGATTGAATTTTAGTTACTGGTTTCTTGACAAAATTCGTGATAATAATTTATTTCCATTAAAAACTATATAGACCGATGAAGCTACCTTACAAGAGGAGGAATTGTTAAACAAAAAAATTATAATGTATCTTAAAAATCCCAGAGCTATTAGAGAGAATAGGTTTCAGCATGAATTTGCTATTAACGTTTGGCTTGGAATTTGGAACGGATTACTGGTGAGAACATATTTTTTACCTGGAAGATTGAATGGTATCACATTTACACATTTTTTGGAGAACGACTTTTCTAATTATTTAGATGACATTCCCTTACAGCAGCGGATTGAAATGTGGTTCCAACTCGATGGATGTCTAGCTTATTATAGCAGAGTTGCTCGAGCTTGGATGGATATAAATTATCCACAACGATGGATTGGACGTGGAGGAGTAGTATCTTGGCCAACCAGATTACCTGATATGACACCCATGGATTTCTTCGTATGGGGAACCTTGAAGCAGAAAGTTTATTCGGTGTCAATCAACTCAAGAGAGCAATTAAGAGACCGAATCATAGATGCAGTGCACCAAATATCATCAGAACAATGTTTAGCTGCAATTTATCAAGTGAGTGCTAGATGTAATGCTTGCATTGGTGCAAGAGGACAACATTTTGAGCAATATTTACATAAAAAAGAACATAACATAAATATAAATGTAAATAAATAAGTATGAAAATGAAAAATTGTTTTGTTTCTTTTTTTGTGATTTTCTCTAAAACTAAGCAAGAACGAGCAAATCTCTAAAGGACTTTGTCTTAGTTTTTCGGTCCCCTATAAGTTCCATGAAGTTTTGCCATTTAAATTCAGGGCACCTTATATAACATGAATTAGACACTTCAATAATATCCTGATCGATCAAATTGTTCAATTCTATTTTAGCTTTTTCAATTAACTTTGGATTGAGTCTGCACTGAAATTTTTATAGGGTTCTGCAGCAGTTACTTTTAAATGATGAAAATAATCTTTAATACATCCTGGTCTAGATACAAAAATTTCTTTATGGTTATTAATAAATTTTGAAACTCATTTAGTTGATCGGCGGTCAAAAACTCTTTCACTTCATTACAAATTTGTTCTATTTTTCCATCAATGTTATACTCATTTTATTCCTGAAGGGTGTTTATATTATCATTTTGGACCTGAAGGGCGGTGGATTTTCTATTTTTCTGTTTTCATTTACGGTTCTGAATTGTTTATAATCTTAAAATTTTTAGATTTCTCAAACTCAATTTCGACGGTATATTTATCATCACACTTAAAAGAAACAAAACCTGAAATACAGTTAAATATGGTTTGATAAATAAAATCTACTCCCAATCTACAATCTTTTATTTTTCCAGGAAGAATTAAAAATATGGCTGTAAATGTTTTTTTATTTAATTCTATATCTATTTTAAGTTGACTATTTACACATGGAGATTTTTTACTGGTTACTGATGTAATATTTGTTTTGTTTAAAGGCAATAACTCATATTTTCCAAACAAGGATTTATTTTTATCAAAAAACGTTTTATTTATAACTGATACATCTGCACCTGTATCCACCAAGAATTTCCTATCTATTTTTCCAAAATTTACCATTATTATTAGGCATTTTACAAAATTTTTAGTTTGATTCTCTGTCTTGCCAATATAAATACTGTCCTCTAAAAGGTTATTTAAAAGATAATTTTCCTCATTATTGTTTATTATTGATTTACAAGGTGCTGACTTAATTTCTTTATTTCTATCTGGTGTTTTCTCTTCTTTCTTTTCTTTTTCCAGATCTAGTTATTTTTCTTAAACTCGGCTTTGACTCCTAATTGTCTCTTCTTGCACGATTTCCTTTTCATGTTGATTTTTTGTTGTATTTATCTGGATATGATTTACTTTTATACTTTCATGTTGATAGTTTTTAGAATTATCATAAAACCTGTGTAATTTTGGAAATGTTGGTTTTGCCTATGGTTTGAAAACTGTCTATGATTATAATTATGATTTTCTTTAAATATCTATTATTTTGATAGTTATTATTTTCTACATTTCTTCTAAAAGTAAAATTATTTTCATTTTCTTGGTTTTGGCCAAAATATCTTTCATTATTAAAATTATTATTTCTCATTTGTTTATTATACTGTTCCTGAAAGTTTTGTTATTTATTACTACTATATTCATTATATTGCTGGTATCTAGGATGATAATTTATAAATTGTTGATTTGGCAATATTGGTTGTACTCTCGCTATATTCTGATTTTTTAATTCGAAAATTATGTTTTTAATATGTATCAAATTTAAAATTTAAAATAACTCCAATATTCTTTTTACCCCTCTATTAAGACACAAATTGTAAATTGTTATTCCAAACTGCTTCATAAACATTCGGCAGAGTTCTTCTTATGTTAATAATTATGCACTAATAACACGATTAGCATATTCCGAAAGGTATTGTGGTGGACTTAAATGACTAAAATTTAAATAATTTCCACACAGAATGTCTAAAAGAAACACTCTATATTCCTCTCCAAAATATTGTGTTTTAAAAGACTTTTTCGAAACTTTCATAATTATTTATTTTATTTTTATTTATTAGGTACAAATTATAAGCCTCTGCCACTAATATTTGACCAATATTTCTCATAAAATTTTCAAATTTATACCTTTTTGTTTCAATTTTTATTTTATCTATAAATTCGTACAGGTCATTTACAAAATAGTTTTCAAATTTTAGAAATCTAAAGTTAATTTGCTTCTCTCCTATTGTCATTATAGGTCTACCCATTACTGATGTTTTTGGTGATAAATTAAAATTTTCTATTACTTCCAGTTTTTCGTTTAATTTTGTTATTTCATCATATACTGCACTATTTCCATTAAATTGCTGTTCCCTCAGTAACTGTACCTTCCTAATATTTCCACTCAAATCTTGCACTATTTTTTGTTCCAAATCGACTAATTTATTAATTGTACTATTAATTTTGTTTTCCAAATTTTTATTTTTTATTCCCAATTCCCCTTTCATTTTCTCATTACTACTATCAATTTTCTTTCCACACTCATCCAATATTGTATTTAATCTTAATATTTTTATCTATTTCATTCCCTAAGTCTTGGCCCATTTTTTCTATTGCTAATAATAATACGTCGTATTAAGTACCTTTTTTTTTTTTTTTTTTTTTTTTTTTTTTTTTTTTTTTTTTTTTTTTTTTTTTTTTTTTTTTTTTCCACCCTTCCTAGCCTTTTCATGCATACGGGGTTTATTAAGTACCAGTGACCCCTCACCTGATCGCTCCCCCATTTGATTCTACTTTATCCACGTGCTCCATCACATAATGAGCCGCCTCTAAAATATTCCCATTTAATTGTTCCATTCTTAAAATAAAATACACTTATATAAAACAAAAAAAAAAAAAAAGTATATGTTTCACACTAGTCCACTCAACTCAACACGTGGTACTCTGCAGACCGAAGTATGCAGCACATGGCAAACAAAAACAAACATGCAACAGTCAATACGCTACCTGTCCAGGGCTCACGCAACCAAATATGCAAACATTCCAAATTCAACACTCATTAAGAGCCACACTAGTTGGGCGCCAATAGTTGCGGTTTTTGATAATTAATTAAAAGCATATTTGTGTACGTGACAATACATTTTTAAATTCAATACAAATAATAGGTAAATAAAACAATTCATTCATTTACAAAAATTATATTTCAGATATAACGACAACTTAAATAAACCTATTTAATTCTTTTAGCTTTCAATTCTCAGGTGAGTTCACAGAGGCATTCTGACTGTTACACGTTTCTCCTCATAAATTAAACTTACAAACATATTTTACCTGAAGGGTCTAAAAATAAATTATTATGATACACTTTTTACTAATTGCCTGAAGGGCCAAATATTAAATTTATAATGATAATTAATTTAATATTCCTATCCTCATATTGCCCTTTGACGATTCTGCAACATAAATAAACATCTAGCAAACCAGAAGACGGCCTTGTGTGTTAACTTCAAAACTAACCTCTGTCTGGGAAGCGAGCAGGCAAGAGAGTGGCTGTTAGGCTGGTAGTGGGGGGATCTCCCCTGAGACAGGCCGCTCACCACTTTATCAATCGAACCTTTCTTTTACGCACTTCAACACGTTGCCATTCATTTATCTATCCTGTTTCCCTGTTAATTAATTTATTCTTGCTGCTATAATCACTACAATATATACACGCACGTATACGCACACGCACACAAACAAATATATTATCTATTTATCCATATAAATATTTTCTAAGCGATTTCTAAAAAACTAATACTTTCTACACATTCCAGCGAGTTTTCATGGAATTTGATTAGTGGTGATTAAATTAATCCTCGGTGACTTTTGATCTTCCGAATCTTGGCTTGCAGCCCATCTAGAAGAAGACACTCGGAGAAGAGTTTGACTAGTGGAAATTTTCATTTGCTCAGATCATTTTGTCCACTAATCAGAATGGAGGTAAGTACCGAATCAACCATTACTGAGGCTAGCGTGTCAGACATTTGCTAGTATTACATCAAGAAAAAATAAAAAATTCCCCCACAAGAATCAAGCCATCGTAGCTTAACGCATAATAATCTTAAATCTATGCCCCAGTATACCACTATTCAGTCCTTAATGAGGCTCTTAACAAGTTGAATGTAATATGTGTGTCTCAGTTTCAATTGCCGAGTGCGGGCTTTCGGGCTATAAGCTATGAACACATACTTAACTCCCGTAGGCAAGTTTACGTAACACCTGAAACAGCTCATTTTTTACCTCAATCGTTGTCTATAAACGAAGAAGGTCTAAGTTACAGAGTATTTTTAGCAGAAGACTCAGGAGCTTGTTATCGATGTAAGAACACGGGACACCACACATCTGCTTGCCCAATGGTTAAATCTATAAAAATAAAAGAAACAAATATTCCATCACCGGTTGTAATAAGAAACAATGCCACCAATTCAGAAAAAGATCAAAACTCAGGGCCCAATCAATATATTCTCCCAGATGTAACAGAACCAACAGAAGAACCAAGCATAAGTTCCTCAGATAAGATTTCATTATCTTTTGAGTTAAAGGAAATGTCAGTCCACCCAGGTCAACATGAAGCTGGAAAACAAGGTACAACAGACAAACAAAAATCCCTGAAACATCTCTCTCTCTTCACAAAACCACACATACGAACAACTCTTCCCCTTAAAAGAAACCATAGATAAAGATCAAGAAAGCTACAATCTAAATTTTTACCAATTGCACAGCTTTCCAGATGACTCCAAAACTACTAAACACCATGTAAGTAATGCGCTAAGCTTAACAAAGGACTTAAATAGATTGATAGCCATGCTAAAAGATATATATGTCCATCTCAAATCCAAACCCCTCCGAAACCGTCTTACTCCTAGTTCTCATAGCCTAGAACAGTTCCTGAGAAATTCATCTACATAGATTTCATTTCAACTCAACTACAAACTCAATTACAAAATTTTAGTAAACACAATTTAATTTTTCATATAATTCACAAACAAAATATGATTTTACTAAATTGGAACTGTGAGGGTGTTTATCAGCATTACAATGACTTAAAACTACTATTATCAAACTATGTCCCTCAATCATAGCACTAAAACAAACCCATCTAAAAGCCCATTAATCTATCTTAAACTCATCTAATAATTGCACGAACAAGACATATTATTCAAACACATGTGCTAGTAGGGGAGGTATTTCTGGCATTTAAAATGGGTATTACTAACACAGCATTAAGCCTGCCCTCAAAAATAGAAGCAGCTGCAGCAATTGTCCATCTTCCCGTCCAGTTCAATGCCTGTACTGTTTATCTCCATTATTTAGAAATAATTACATATGAAGGTTTAAAAGAACTTCTGCTCGAATTACCGCATCCTTTCATTGTATTCAGGAAAAGAAAAAAAAAAAATATATGTTACCTGTG
Source organism: Euschistus heros (assembly GCA_003667255.2). Classification (NCBI taxonomy): domain Eukaryota; kingdom Metazoa; phylum Arthropoda; class Insecta; order Hemiptera; family Pentatomidae; genus Euschistus; species Euschistus heros. The sequence continues at coordinate 64,848 of RCWM02000073.1, forward strand.
CCCAACTTACCAATTGTCCTCAGCTACCTCCAAATACGAGGGTAAGTCAATAATTATCCGCAATATAGTTATAAAATTTTATTGAAATGAAATAGGAAACTTACAAGTTTTCGACATAGTCCCCTTGCTTTTCAATGCACTTGGTCCAACGTTGTTCAAGTTTCTTGATGCCCTCATGGAAGAAGGTTTTGGGTTGAGATGCGAGCCAGGATGCACCGCTTCTTTCAGTGCTTCGTCCGAGGCAAATCGACGGCCCCTAATTGCCTGTTTGAGTGGACCAAACAAGTGAAAATCAGATGGAGCGAGATCGGGACTATATGGAGGATGATTCAATACTTCAAAATTGAGTTTCTGAAGCGAGCGTTTCTACAGTGTGGGCAGCTGTATGCGGACGGGCATTGTCGTGCAACAACACAACGCCTTTTGACAGCAGTCCTCGGTGTTTGCTTCGAATTGCAGGCTTCAGCTTAGCAGTAAGCATCTCACTGTAACGTTCACTGTTTATTGTTCACTGTGTTTTGAATTTTTCAATCCATTCATAGACACTCTGTTGTGACAAACAATTGTTCCCGTACTGTACCAAAAGTCTTCGATGAATTTCGGCCCCTGATACACCTTCCGACCACAAAAAACGGATCACTGAACGTTGCTCTTCTTTGGTGCCAATAGAAAGTGGAGCGGCCATTATTAACAGCACGACAGCGATAACACAAACTAACCTACCAGCTTGATACGCACATAAACATAACAAAGAATAAACAAAGCATGCGCCATCAACACAAAAGAACAGTACTGCCAACATAAACAAAAATATAGCTATATTGCGGATAATTATTGACTTACCCTCGTATATATTAAACAACATTGCAAAAAAAAACACGGATTAATTATTGGTCCAGGGTTCCAGAGACAAACAAACTAAAAATGATCTGTCCTAATGCTCAACCTTGGCCACTGCTAAACGGCTCAATGAGGGAACAAGTGGTGATGACTAGGCTGCGCATCGAACACACTAGACTCACACATCAGCACCTATTCCAAGGTACATCACAGCCCACATGTTCAAGGTTTCCCTCTATAAGTGGAGCACATATTCAGTAACTACAGTCTACACCCCACAGCTGGAACAACTCTCTTCAACAAGGACCTAGCCACAATCCTCCAAAATAATCAACCCGATGTTCTAAAGTTCCTCAGGGATTACAAGATCTTTAGTATCTTTTAAGTAAATTAAGTAAACTAGAATCCAGAATTCTCATCTGGTGCCTCTGGCCATGTAGTACAAGGCACCTTAAAATAAAATAAATAAATAAAAATATTATCTAAGCACTAAACTGCCAATGCTTCGAATTGTTTGTCAGTTCTATTGGATTTTTTTTTTGAAAACCAGTTTGGTATGCTGAACATTCCTTACCAGTTCTAAAAACATACAAAAAATTCAAAGCATCAGCACTCTGCATCGTAGATGCTTAAAGATAACTGATGTATAAAGGATCAGATTATATATATAATCTATCATCAGTTATTAATTAATTTATTATGTGCTACCAATTGTTGGTAGGGATGGTTTTATAATATTTAGTAAATAATAACCTATCATATTATCTATACAGTTTAAACTCATTTTTCTTACCACATTCATTCCCTTAAACTATTGATTTTAAAGAATTTCTGTTCATTTTAAGGAAAGCACGTCGATGATGTGAATTCAGCTTATAGATAGGTACAGGTATATCTAAGGAAGTAAATTGATACTAAATATAGGTAGAAAAATTCAAGATTGCAAGTTAAAATATGATATCATATTCCACAGTTAAAATAAATAAAATTACAAACCATATCTAAATTAAAATCACCATAAGCTATAAAAGATTCAGGTCCTAAAAGTTTCCGCCAAATTAGTATTCCATCTTTAAAATTCAATGTGTCATTTTTGGGACCCCAAGGTGAAGTAAAAACATGTCTAAGGGAATCACAATAATCCTTGCATTGTAGGTTGAGTTCATGAGCTCTCTCTTTAAGCACCCAGCTGTTGATCTAAAAACATTAATTAAACCATTAAGTAAAAAAAAGAAAAATTGAAATTTGCTCCAGTAAAACATATAAGAGTATTTCTTCCTTAAATTAGGTTAACAGTTGCGCTTTAGAAAAAAGGAAAACGTCAACAAAAAAAAAGTAAATGAAAAAAACAAAACAAAGGTAGCAGTAGTCATCAAAAGTTAAACAATTTTCATGCATTTTATAAAGTAAACTTACTGAGCCTGTCCACACAGCATTGTTACAAACCAAAAGAATGTCAAGATTCTCAATTTCATTGTTTACCAAGTTCCAATGAGTTTGGAGACGAAGCTTCATATTATCAGGTGTAATTGTATCCAAACTTCCGAATTCTTTAGTAAAATTGTCACAAATAGAAGCCATTGTCATTAATATAATCATTAAAAACCAAGTACACTGATCACTACTATTTGGGAGTTATTAACAATATACTTGTAATCATTTCAAAGTTTTCATTATTTGAAGAAATAGACCCGCTCAAATAATGGGAATAGAGACAATGTACTAGTGATCAAATTAAAACAATGATCACTATTTTAAATTGATAGATTGAAAGCGGTGAAGCTTTGGTATATAACAACCAAAGAAGTATTTTTGTAAATAAAAGTGCTTGTTCTTTTGAGAATCTCACACTGCCGATTCTCATGACGTCATATGAAACTGTTTACCTTTTATCTCTGTATTTGCGAAACCTGAGGGAACATAATTACATATACAGGGTGTTCGGAAGATCGTTGGGAATTTTGTTCCCTGATTATTGTTTACAAAAATGTAGATAAAGTTTACTGTGATAATATCGACATTGCGAGAAAGAAAGAGAAAATATGCAGTTTAACCTATGCTATAAAGAAACACAACTATTTGTTACGTTTTGCATAAAAAATATGATTCAATTCATAATTATTGTCAGTGTGCGCTGGTGGGACTCTTTTGTTACTTTATAAAAAATTAAAAAAACTAGATGTGCAGCGTACCTGCAAATGGTATTTTTTTTAAAGAGTATTAAATATAAAAGTTTTTAAAACAATTTGGATTTGGCTGTTGCGCTTACTTTTTTTTTTATTGAACCTAAACTTGAAGTTCATAATTTTTATTTTTGCCTTTGACAAGATTTAACGATCTCCCGTTTTTTTGGTATTTGTTTTTTGCACCATATCTTTTTTATTTTACATGGACAATGTATTAGTAATTACAGGGGGGGAAAATGGCGTTGATATATCAGTAAACAACGGAGTTATAAGGCATAAATGTTTGGATTTGGCCATTTTTACAAAAAAAATTCATAAAAAAAAAAAACCGTAAGACTTTGTATATAGGTAAGTGACCTTAAATAGGTTCAAAATGAACCTCCCTACCTGAGATAATTTTTTAGTCAACGATCTTCCGAACACCCTGTATATACAAATATATAAGTAAAAACTTCCTAACATGATTTTTTTTAATATTATAAAACTGGATGAAATATTTTTCAAGAAATGTGATAACTTAACTGTCCCTCTGGCTTAATATACAGTGAGCAGCAAAAGTTTTCGTACACCTACTAAATTTACTTGAATATGATTCTGTCTGTTCATTTTCTAGAAAAATATAGTTCAAATATACTATACCTAATTATTTGCCATATAGTAGAAACTTTATGGCACGTATTTGACCAAAATGATAGAAAATACCACATTACCGGATATTACCATTTCAAGAATCTTAAAGTACAGGGACGGGAACAAATCAATCCAAATTTAATAAAAATTAAACCTTGTAAACTCAATGGCTAGACGTTTATAAGCGGTCATTGAAGCTGACTACATACCAGAGTTGGGTACAATTCAATTATATTGCAATACGATTGTAATTACTATTTATTTCAAACAAATGTAATCAAAACAGATCGTCTATGAATTAAAGTAATTCAATTGGGATTATGATGTAATTCATAAAAAAAAAAAATCAATACGGATATAGTTTAACTATAGATTACTATTACATGTAATTTAATATATGAATTATTTATAGATTTAATTCGATAACAATATTGCTACCATTAAATAGGCAAATAAATATCAGAATATCAGTTTTGACCTCCACCAGTTAAGTTTAATATTTTTTTATTGTAAACAATTTTGAACTATCGTCATCTTCATTCCTATATCATTTTTCTTAGGGAAGGGGGTGGTGGGAAGTCTAAATTTCTACTTAAAGAACCGCTTGGCTGATTTTAATGAAATTTGATAATTATGTTTCTTTCGTACTTATTAACATTCAAAGAGGGTTCTAACAGTTTTATTAATTAGTGGGGGGGGGGGGGGGGGGGGGGGGGGGGGGAGGCTATACTTGTATATTGTGAACGGCTCGGCCGATTATGATGAAATTCTATAGATAATGTTTATCTATATTTTATAAAATTAATGTCCCAAATATTGAATGAAATTTAGCATAAATCTAAATTGAATGAAATTAAATATATAGCTATATTAGAGACCCATATTCTCTGAAATAATGTAAAATTCATTATTAAGTTATTTTTGGAAATATTTTATTTTTTAAAAATATTTATTGAAATTTAAAACTGTATATACAATATAAAATATAATACATTAAGTAAATGTGATGGCATAGATAAAAATGACACGTCACTTGTTTTTAAACCAACTAACCATTGGTTCTTTATAATAAAGTTTTATATTAGAAGGTCCCGAGGCAATCTTCTTTTCAGGCGCCTCGGAGGGTTATCTGGAATGGAAGTTGTGATACTAATGGATTCGAATGGTTGTGGGGTTTGCTATAAAAGGATTCATATCTGGTTTGAGCTACGTCAGAAACGTACCGTAAAATGGGGTCACATTAGTGCGGTGGGGTGAAATTGGGTGAAAGAGAAATTGGTACACAATTGTTTCTGTGTTGATTTCCTTCTGGCAGGTTGTTGTGTTGACTTTTACCAAATGAGAGCGCATGAATGAGTCGTTTTGTGGGCTCTCATTTGGTAAAAGTCGACACAACAACCTGCCAGAAGGAAATCACCACAGAAACAATTGTGTACCAATTTCACCCCACCGTACTAATGTGACCCCATTTTACGGTAAGGTATGTTAAGATGCGTTTACACTGTCCGAACATCCTTGAGCTTTGAGCATCGAGCATTTGCCGGTTTTCAACGAGCACGAACGCAAACGAGCCCTCTGTTCACACTGCACAAGCATTTCTGACGATCAGTTGCTCGTGAGCATTCGCAGCGAATAGATGGCACCCAGGAAATCCAAAATTGCGGTTTCCGCGGCGGCTATTCTCATTCTAGACCATCTAGCGGAGGAAAAGCGGAAAAGGAAAAGGCGTCGCAAGTGGGATTCTTCTTTTTTAATTTTTTATTTATTTTATTTTATTTTACAAATTTAGGATAAATATAAATAATAGAACAAATAAACTAAATATAATAAAATTATAAGAAAATTAATAAGTACGATTATTAAACTTTTTTTTTTTTATATACATTTATTGAACTTTACAACTGTACAGAATATGTACATCAAGTAAATGTAATGACAACGATTATAATAACATGTTAAAACTTGGAAAGAACTACTCATCAGTAGCACTTTATTAAAACTTCTATACACTAGAAGGTCTCTAGGCCATCTTCGTTTCAGACGCCTCGGAGGATTATCAGGAATGGAGTGTGAAGTTGAGAAACTAACGGATTTGAGTGATTATGGAGCTTACTATGAAAGGATAGGTATCTGGTGTGGGCTAAATCAGCAACATATGGAACATTAAGATCTTTATGGATAAGTTTGTTGGTGACAAAGTAAGGAGCATTGAGGATTTTACGAAGTATTTTGGATTGTAAGGATTGAATACGAGACGAATTAGATGGTTTAGTGGAGCCCCAAAGCTCAACTCCGTACGTCGAAATAGGTCTAATCACAGTCATGTATATGAGTCTTTTGTTATTAATTGGGAGCTTTGAACGTTTGTCTAGTAAATGTTGAAGTAGTCTGAAACGACGGGCAGTTTCTTGTCATTTTAGTCTTGTATGTGGATTTAGTCGTTTGTCCAAGTGGAGCCCTAGGTAGCGTATCTGCTCAACAGGGATTAATAAAATATCATTAAAGGACACTGTAGGACAGGAGGTTGTAGGTTTACGACGAAGAGTAAAGGTTATTTGGTGGGATTTGTTTGGATTTATTTTGCTTCTCCATTTTTGACACCATTCTTGAAGGTTTAGGATATGGGATTGGAGTGTTTGAGAGGCAATGAAGGGATCATTGTTTACTGATAACACACTTGTGTCATCAGCGTAAGTAGTGAGGACAGTGGTAGGATAAGTTGGGATGTCAGCTGTTTTATTAAACTTAAAATAATAGAACACATTACCTTGAATAAACATACATTCAAAATAAACAATAGCTACCACACTCAAAATGGGAGGAGACGTGTACCCTTCAACAAACAGCTAGGCAAAACTAGATTCGGCGAACACAATGCGGGTATTTACACAGAGCGAGCGGCAAACGAGCGTCCCTTTGATGATTCGCCGGAAAGCCGACATCGGGTGGATCAGGGCCGAGCAAGAACAAGCATTCGTTTGGACCTTGTTCGGCTCGCAGCGACTGTTTACACTGCCTGAGCCTCGAATGAATGCCCGTTCGTCATCCCTGTTTGCGACGAATGCTTGAGCAGTGCAAACGGGCCTTTAAGGCCGTTATGGATAAGTTTATTTGTTACGAATAAAGGAGCATTTAGAATTTTTCTAAAGATTTTGGATTGTAAGGATTGGATACGAGACGAATTGGATGGTTTAGTGTAGCCCCAAAGCTCAACTCCGTATGTCCAAATTGGTCTAAATATTGTTATGTAAATGAGTCTTTTGTAATTTATTGGAAGGCTGGAACGTTTGTCATGAAAATGTTGAAGTAGTCGAAAACGACGTGCAGTTTCTTGTCATTTTAGTCTTGTATGTGGATTCCAAGTAAGACGTTTGTCCAGCTGCAGTCCTAGGTAGCGGGTCTGTTCAACGGGGATTGGAGGAACATCATTAAAGGATACTGTAGGACAGGAAGTCGTAGGTTTACGACGAAGGGTGAAGGTTATTTGATGGGATTTATATTGATTCTCCATTTTTGACACCATTCTTGAAATTTTATGATATGGAATTGGAGTGTCTGGGAGGCAATGAAGGGATCATTGTTTATTGATAACACACACGTTTCATCAGCATACGTGGTGAGGATGGTGCTAAGATGCGTCTAGATGTCAGCTGTATACACCGAGTAGAGTATTGGACCTAGGATACTTCCTTGAGGAACACCTGCAGATTGGTTAAAGAGAGGTAAAATCGGCCGAGCCGTTCTTTGAGTAGAAATTTACTTTCTCCCCCACTGTACCTCGTTCAACGATACAATACATAATCACACGTATTAAAAACAACGAATGACGATTAGGGCTGGTCGGGATTTTGCTCTCGCCAAGATAAGATGAGATCAGAAAAGTTAAGGCTGAGCTCAAAATACCGACCAGAAAGATTGTAATGAAAGTAAATTCCGGATTTGGGAACATATGCATGACCTGATACGATTATAAGAGGCCTAAGAAGAAATGGACTTCAGGGCAGAGTAAATTGGAAAGAAGTAATATTCGTCTGATCCTAGCACATTAAATTTCCTTTCGTAGATTAACAGTACGTCCTTTCAGTAGTCTGGAGGTTTTTTTTCAAAATTTTCTTTAACGAAATTTATTCTTCCATGTCTATTTTTCTGTTATAAATGTTCCTTCTTTCTACTCTGGCCTGAAATCCATTTCTTCTTAGGTCTCCTCTAATCGTATCAGGTCCTGCAGATGTTCCAAATCCGGAATTTACTTTCATTGGTATATTTCTTATCGGTATTTTGAGCTCATCATTAACTTTTCTCATCTCATTTCAAACTCCTCTCATCTCGGCGAGAGGAAATTCTCGGTCATCCCAATCCTAGCCTTTCGTAATTATTAACACGTTTGAGTATATATTGGACCGTTGAACGAGGTATATTAGTCACTGAACTAATCTGGACATACGAATATCCCTGTTAAAAGTACATGTAACTGCTGTTGAATAGAGGTATTCTGAATATCGAGCCGTGGCTTTTCATAAAACATTGTTTGAGTAGAAACTGATGATAACATAGCTAGAAAAGGCAGGATTAACTACTTCTCATTAGACCTTAAGTATTTGAGGGATTAAAGAAGATAATTTTATGTTGTACAAATGTACGATGCTGTACGATACTGACAATGAGTCAATTTACTCATTTTTTATTTATTATTATAGAGTAAATGCGTAAATAATATCTGAATTTTGAATTTTTTAATTATTAGGCGCGTTTCTCACGTGAACAAGGAAGAACATGAGACCGTCAAAAATATTTTTCTACAACGGGAGTAGAAGGAATCGTATTTTGGTGAACTTAGTAAGTATGCGAAAACTTTTGCTGTTCGCTGTAAATGCAGTTACGGCTTGTTTGACCTATCTTTATTATGGGAATGTGTGATCTGTCAACGTTCGAAAGTAATACGCCGCACCTTCATGGAAACTTTACTAGTGAAATTGAAGCCCGCACTAAGTCTGCAGTTCTTAAATCAACATATAACTACACCAGATGACATAGCTTAAGAAAATTTATAATATTTTATCTTATTTTTTAGAATTTCCTAACGCCAAAATAAAACATTATTACAGAGATTGGAATTTCTGATTATTAAATCTAGTATAATATTATATGAAGCATTCTGTTAATGTGTTATTAGGATCATTCTCAACAAAACTGCTATACCTCCTATACTTGCTATACTCATTGTTCGATCCAAGATTTCTTTTTGTCATCTGAAAGCTGATTAAATTTTCTATAAGGACCTGTATATTAAATTTTGATCAAGTTCCTTAAAATACCCCTGCAATCACCCTTAAAAACGATTACTGTTTGGAAATCTAAGTTTTTTTTGGCACATAGTTTTTTTTTTTCTTTTCACTAAAATTCCAAAACTATTTATATGGGTTTATGTTTTGACAAAATATAACGATTTTGACATTTTCAGTGGGCTGGCTTGGGTGTATTACGGGATATAATCAAAATTTCATGAAAAGTGTGACAAAAAAACTTGGTTTTCAATATAGTAAGCGGTTTTTAGCATGATGGCATGGGTATTTTACAGGACTTGATCAAAACTTATTATAGAGGTTCTTATAATAAATTAAACCAGCTTTCAGATGGATAAAATAAATTTTGGATCGAACAATTAGTTTCGGAGTTATAGCTAAACGAATACCGACAAACGTGTTTTTGCGGAGAAGTGCGACCCCAGTCAAAGAGTGCTGAAAGAGGGGTATAGAGTGCACGAAATATGTGATATTTCTTGACTTCACAGCTTTGTTAGGAATCTTTAAAATGTTAACATACTAAAAGTGAACTTACGGTGGGTGGTAGGGGAGAAGGTCCTATTTTTAGTTTTTTTTTTTTATTATATCTCGAAAACAGTGGACTCTAGGAAAATATGTTTCGAGATATACGTTATTAAAACTCGAAAAACTTGGAATTGTTTACCTCACCTTTTGTCAAACATTTGCTTCAAGTGCCAGTAACGTATATATGAAATTAAAGTAACTTTAATGCTCTATAACTTTGATTCTGATATAAAATTTTTTTTTTTTTAGAAACGATTGTGGAAGGCAATGTTTGACAAAAAGTGAGGTAAAAATTATATTTTTGCGCAAATTATTGATTTTCAATAACGTATATATACTGTTCGAAGTTTGACAAATATGTATATAAACCATTTTAAACAAGATTTAATTAGCTTTAATTTTTATTCCAAATATATGTTTCTAGAATCCGCCGTTTTCGAGATTTAATCGAAAAACACAGAAATGGGATCTTCTCACCTCCCTTCCACCGTTAGCTCACTCCCGGGGGCGGAGACTTTTAGTATGTTTATCTTTTAACTACTCCTAACCAAGCCCTGAGGTAAAAATTAATCGCATATTTCATGCACTCTACAATATGTTTATTGACTGGACTATAGTGTATAGGGATGGGCATAATCGATGATTTTCGTAATCGAATGATCCTGTTTCGAGTGATTGAGATAATCGAATGATTTCATAATCGATTATTTGGAGGAGCAAAAAAAAAAAAAAAAAAAAAAACCTTGTTATAGGGAGAGATATGAATTACACTTTTCCTTTTTTAAATAAATATTATTCTGCCTTTTTATTATTAAAAAAAAAAAAAATTATTTTTCCTATCTTCTCTTTCCAATTTTGTCCTTACCATACTACTTTTCATCATAGAAATCTAATTGCAATGATTCCCTGATTCATTTTTATCAATCAGATATGAGTCATCTCTTAATGATTCTGCATGGATTATCTGTGGTATTACAAAAACTAGAAATCCTACAAGTTTTTTTTTATTTAGTTTTCCCAACACTTGAGAAGTTAGCGATGAAAGGAATAGTAAGAATGGAAAATGGATTATTTCTTTTAGCCTTGCTAATAAATGACACCAATCATGGGAAGTTTTATGCACAATAATTATGGAAGATAAACCATTTGTTACCTCATTTTTGTCCAAAATTTATAACTTAAGGCTCAATTTAAGTACAGATTACAGAGTAATTAAGTGTTTAATATCTGTAAATTATGAAACATAAAATTCATTAAACAAATATTAAAAACGGGAAGGTTTTTTTTTTTTATAGAAAGAAACACACTAATTTTTCAGTTTTTTATTTAACAAAGTAAAGTATACATACTAGACAATTAACTATAAATAAGGATACACAATATAAAATTCATAATGATGATAATATATTCTACCAAAGTTACATTATATATTAAAAACATATTACAATTCATTAATTGGGACACTTTCATTGGAATTTTTTATATTAAGAGAACAGTTTCATATGTTCAACATTCAGCAGTTCTAAAAACATACACAAAATATAAAACATCAGCACTTTTATAGATTATACAAAAAACATGTTAAGAAGTAGATTGATGGTTGGGGTATGCAGTCAAGTAGTTAAAATTAAATTTTAATTTATAATGCCAAACGTTTCAACTTGCATTGAAAGTCTTCATCAGGGCTAGAATAAATGAAAACAAACAAAAAAGTATATTGTAGTTTTCTTTTATTCTAGCCCTGATGAAGACCTGCAATGCAATTCAAAACGTTGGCATTATAAATTAAAATTTAATTTTAACTGCTTTGTTCTGGACTGCATACCCCGACCAACAACCTACATCTTAGATATATCACACTAATAGTAAAAATACTCAATTATTGCACATTCATCTTCATTTAGTAACTTCTATTTACATTATTAGTTATTTACACAAAGCAGTCACACATATTTTAGGCCTGCTAATAAATGTTATTTGATGTAAAAGGTCTTTGTCATTTTTATAAATTGCACCAATTAGATGTGAACTGTCATTTTTATAAATTGCACCAATTAGATGTGAACTTATTTTATAATATGATGAAAAGATTTTAAAAAGTCACACATTAAAATTTCTTGAAGAAATCTTTTTATATGTTTCAGAGAGGTCTTCATTCACAAAACTAATTCATAATCACTAAAATAATTTAATACATACTAAAATAAATAAGGTAACACAAAGCAATACAGTTACAAAAAGCAATCAATAACTCAAAAACTCCTAGTAGAAAAATAAGCCACACTAAGAAACAATAAAAAATAAAGCAGGAACCACAGAATGAACTAAGAAAGATGGCGGCAGAAAAGGTTTAGATATTAAGGGAGTGAACGTCGAATATATATCAATTCAAGGTCATCATTCGAACTGAGTCCGAAATATGAATGATCACTCGGAGTAATAATCGAATAATCATCCTAAGTCAGTACGAGCGATAATTCAAACTCGTAATCGAATGATAATCGAAGTCAGACCGAGTGATCATTCAAACTCATAATCGAAAGATCATTCGAAGTCAATTCGAGCGATCACTCGAACTTATAATCGAAAGATCATTCGAACTCAGTTCGAAATATGAATGATCACTCGGAGTAATAATCGAATAATCATCCTAAGTCAGTACGAGCGATAATTCAAACTCGTAATCGAATGATAATCGAAGTCAGACCGAGTGATCATTCAAACTCATAATCGAAAGATCATTCGAAGTCAATTCGAGCGATCACTCGAACTTATAATCGAAAGATCATTCGAACTCAGTTCGAAATATGAATGATCACTCGGACTGATAATCGAATGATTTGTGGTAGCCGTTCTAATTTTGTAACCGTTATTTGTAAAGTATCATTCTGACGATTCGTTAGTTCAGGAAATGACCTACAAGAGAGAAAAAGGCGCTGTCTTCAGTTCGAATGATCACTCGTTCTCACTGACCACAATCGATTAATCGATGATTACAATGATCGAATGATGTAATAATCGTCATTCGATTATGCCCATCTCTAATAGTGTCTGTCTGGTAATGATGGAGAATAACCTTCTTACTTTTGAAAGCTTTAATACTCTAGCCATGTATTTATGCTACAAACAACTGTGTGAACTTTTAATTAAACTGTTACAAGAGATTGATCCCATTTCATATTTTGCCTTTTTGGTAGAAGTTAATTGATTGTATTGGACGAAAAAAATGATTTCCATATATACGCAACATACAATACATATATATTGAATACAATTTTCTTAACAAATAACTAATATTGATTGAGTTCAAAGGCATATCGTACTGCTTTTGGGACTTCTCTTTCTTTTGCTTTATGATTTGTAAATATTGGTTGCGCAAGAGAAGCGCAAAAGTAATTTATTTTGTTAAAGTATAAAAATGTAATACGATATCCAGTGCTCCCAAGTTACCAAAATTCCACTTGGAACATAGCCATCAAAGTGCATGGTCCCCAGTTGAAAAGTTAAAAAATTAGTTTCTACTCCTACCTTTATTTCTTGAAATATCAGAAACATATAAGCCTTCATTTTTTATTGGCTGAATGATATATCTTTAAGTTAAAGATAAATATTTGGATTGTTCCATTTCTGTTACAAATTATCTCATTACAAGCTAAAAGTAAAATTAATTTGTCTTATCTGTTTGTTCTAAATGCCAATATTCATAAACAAACAGCACTTGGGCTATCTATATTATAGTAAATATATCTAATATATAGTATAAAATAATCTTAATATGTACTATATATTTTGTACAGTCAGCAGGGGAAGACAAGGATGAGATTCCCAATTATAGGATAAATAAAGTTTTTGCTAAACAAACACTGATGAATTAGATTTATTGCCTGGATAGTTACATTGTAATTATATCTAATATTATTCAACAGCAATGATGTGTCAGAAGAGTGTTTGCCATCAATAGAATATGTAGAAGAATCCAATTCCCAGCTGAGTTGAAGTTTTGTGTGAACTTCACAGAAAAATAGAAGTACTGAAACAAAAAATGGACAATTCACCATTATCTATTAAGAAGAAAAAAATCACAATTAAAGAAGGACAAAATTTTATCTCCTTCATTGATAAATTTAATTATTATATATATAAAAATGATTGATATGTTTTAATGTTAATCTGTGGTAATAACTAATCTTGTGTTATAATAATCAGTTCAGATATTGGTTAAAAAATGATCCCTTTTCATTGATCTCTAATATTTCCCTGTTACAAAAAAAAGAAGTTATTTTTTGTTATCTTATGGTTTCAAATGTAAATCATTTTAATTACTTAACACTATTTTCTGGATTGAAAAAGTTGTTTTTTTGATGAGGAAATAATATATTATGTGTTAAAATAATAATAATCATATATTAATGCTTATTTTATTGATTCATTTATTTGTTATAAATTATCTTACTTTTTGACAATTAATGACATAATCAAATTGGAATAAGGCTGAAAGTTTAAATTTTGTAATGATTAGAAATGGTGAGTCTAGGCATCTGATTCATGTTAAAAAATGAAAAACTCCAATCAAAAGAGCTTTAATATTTTTAATTATCATTGCGCTATTTGAAATCTAATGTTTATGTATGGTTCTATTTTATTTTAATGTATATTAGTTAATTGTTTTTTGAATGATTGTGATTTATTCAATAGCATCTGAATGAGGAAATTGTAATCCTAATGGGAACATGTTGGGTTATGTGTTCAACAGAAACCAATTTAGGAATATGAAACTAACTTTTAAAGCCACAGTGATTTGTCTGCTATGGGGTAATTTTGAATAAATTACACTGTTTATTATATCTCTTTATTGATTTAATTACAGCATCAGAAACTTCATTTCTGTTATGCTATCTAAATGAATGTGCCTTCATAATAATAGTACCACTCTTCCTTTTTATTTTTTACCTTAAAAAAAGAACTCTAAGATAGAACCTTTAAAAGAACATTAAGTTAAATTAACTTTAATTTCATATATAATTTAATAATGTAACAAACTCTAATTACATGAGTCCAATATCTAAATGTACATTTAAGAGTTTCAAATTAATTTTCTTTAAAATGCTCAAAAAAAAAAGAAAGTTTTATTATGAAGGTATCTTGATTTATACAGTAAGGGGAGAGAATTATAGTTCTTGATACTATACAGTGATATAACTCATCCTTGTTACCTAACCAGTCCAATAGTTAATATTAATCAGAAACCGAGTATATAACCAGAATTATGGCTATGATGATCTTGGGAAAAAAAATATGCTGATCATAATATCAAATCATTTTTAAAACATTAATTAATTCACATTAAAATAAATAATATCATGTACCAATCTAAAAGAAAAATTGATTGTAATATTAAAAAATAATTATTAAACAAAATACTATAAAACTTCAACCACATGAATCTAATAATCAAGGAGTGGAAGTTTTGATAGAAATAGTACTAAAATTGATCTTAGTCCATAAATATATCAATTAAAAATATTGAACTATTACAAATTGTTACGCACAATGCTCTAGAAGATGGTACAATGGCTGGAAACATGCTTACGCATATCCACATGTTTGATTTCAACTAAATTCTGACCAACGATTCTTGGCTTCAGGTGATGGGGTTTATTAACTCTCTTAGGTTCAGACTGAGTTTCTGGAATATTTTCGACTGTTTCTGGAGTACTTTTTTTACGTTTCCGTACTGAATTTCCCTCAGTTCCTTGGCTGCTTCCTTCTATGACCTTTTCTTGCATCTTTTATATCCTTGAACTTTCCACAACAGCAGACGGCAGTTATTCAATCCACAGCTAAGAAAGAGGTTATGTTCAGGAGGGGTTTTCACTAAAGGAATCATGGGAAATATATTTTCCAGTGCCACCATTAAATAAAGCTATACAGTAGTAGTTTTCATTTTCAAATATCACTGTGATCTTTATTTTAAAAAATAAAATAAATACAGATCAGGTACACATGAACATAGCAAAAGTATAAAAATTGATATATTGCAGTTAAATGTTCATTTTGAAAAATAAATTTGATTTTCAGAGAGTTGTCCAATGAGGATCAGAAAATGGTTAACTATCGCTAGGTTGCTTATCAGAAGCTTATGCAAAGTTAAGGGCACATTGTACATTTCAATGTACAATTCCGCTGTATCTTTGACGTATTCTTCGAAAACTGGTAGGTTGGTGTGGTAACCTGAAGATAGAACGCAAAGTAGAGTGCCGAATCTTTTAATTAATCTGCGATCTATTCCCATAATTTTGGCTGTGACATCCACGTCTCTGAAGAATCTGCGTGCCGAATTTCCATTGTTTATGTTTCGATTGGAACCTCTTTTTCCTAAACTCTTTAATAAAATCAGCAAATATTTCCAAAATAATGGTTTTAAAACTTTCAGGGATGTTAAAATCGCTGTGGCGACTCTCGAGGAGAGAGGAAAGAAGATTTTTCCCCTCTAATGGAGACGGGAACATTTGTTCTGTTCGCCATCAATTTTTCTTTTAGATTGGTACATGATAATATTTATTTTAATGTGAATTAATTGATGTTTTAAAAACGATTTGATATTATGATCAGCATATTTTTTTCACCAAGATCATCATAGCCATAATTCTGGTTATATACAGTAACTCAGGGTTTCTTGGACCCTAGGGGGTAACTTGAACCCATCACGATAAAATGATAAAATCTGGCTTAGATATTTATTTGTTAAGGATCAACCAACTCTAAAAGGTTTCTATGGCCATTTCCAACCTTTTAGAGTTGGTTGATCCTTAACAAATAAATATCTAAGCCAGATTTTATCATTTTATCGTGATGGGTTCAAGTTACCCCCTAGGGTCCAAGAAACCCTGAGTTACGTTACTCGGTTCCCGATTAATATTAACTAATGGACTCGTTATGAAGCAAGGATGTGTCATATCACTGTATAGTATCAAGAACTGCAATTGTCTCTCCTTTCTGTATAAATCAAGATACCTTCATAATAATACCGCTGAGGGTATTTGGCATAATTTGTAAAGAAACTATAACAACTTTGCAAATGACTTCAATTCAGCATTATTGGTATACTAATCCTGTCCAGTGAATGACATCTCTTTATGATTCAAGTCGATTCAATTAGTGGAAGAGAGATATAGAATTACAGTTAATTCCTCTTAATGTTCTTTTAAATGTTTTATCTTAAAGTTATTTTTTAAAGTAAAAAAAAAAAAAAAAAACCAATGAGAGAGAGGTACTATTATTATGAAGGCACATTAATTTAGATATTTTTATACATTAAGATCAATTTTAGTAC
Organism: Euschistus heros; assembly: GCA_003667255.2. Taxonomy (NCBI): domain Eukaryota; kingdom Metazoa; phylum Arthropoda; class Insecta; order Hemiptera; family Pentatomidae; genus Euschistus; species Euschistus heros. The sequence continues at coordinate 81,665 of RCWM02000073.1, forward strand.
TATTTCTATCAAGTTTTATAGTATTTTGTTCAATAATTATTTTTTAATATTACAATAAATTTTTCTTTTAGATTGGTACATGATATTATTTATTTTAATGTTAATTAATTAATGTTTTAAAAACGATTTGATATTATGATCAGCATATTTTTTTTTTTCCCAAGATCATCATAGCCATAATTCTGGTTATATACTCGGTTCCCAATTAATATTAACTAATGGACTGGTTAGGAAACAAGGATGTGTCATATCACTGTATAGTATCAAGAACTACAATTGTCTCCCCTTTCTGTATAAATCAAGATACCTTCATAATAATACCGCTGAGGGTATTTGGCATAGTTTGTTAAGAAACTGTAACAACTTGACAAATGACTTCAATTCAGCATTATTGGTATACTAATTCTGTCCAGTAAAAGACATCTCTTAATAATTCAAGTCGATTCAATTAGTGGAAGAGAGATATAGAATTACAGTTAATTCCTTTAAAATGTTTTATCTTAAAGTTATTTTTTATATTTATAATGCTTAGTGATTTGATTTTGGTGGCTGAATTATATATTATTTTTTAACTTTCATCAATTCAAAGGTATCATATTAAGTCTGAAATATGTCATATGCCAGATATTTAAAAAATTATCATATTTTATAAGTGCATTAATTTAATATTCAATTTAAGTATTGATTATAAGAAAACTTCCATTTTTAACTCCTCTATTTAATATTTTTATGTTACAAATAAAAGCTTTTTTACCTGTTAACAAAGGTAGGATCATATCTTAAACTTAACATGTTCTGGAATTTTCTACAATCTTATATGAACAAATAATATTTTTGCAGTTATGATCGATTTGAGGACTGGGAGAAAGTTTTAGTTTTGTAATAATTGAGAATAATAAATCTTGATATATTTTAGACAAGCCTGAGAGAGAGCATGTAAAAAATTCAATGAAAAAGGTTAATGATATTTAGTTCACTCATTCTTTTTTACAATTATGATAATTTTTTGGGTACTTTTCTGTTATGGTCATGTCCATGGAAAATGTTAGTAGTCATGTCAATTTAGTTAGTTTATTGCTTTAAATAAATCATATTATATATAAATTGTATATTTATTTTGAGTAGGTAATTGATATGGTTAAATATAGTTTGCTTTCAGTATAATTTGAAAAATATTTTTGAGAGTATTTTGGATGAGGAAACTGCCGTAAGATTTTTTCTGTCATAATATTATTCCTGAAATGAGACTATCTATAAATAACCATGAGATGAAGTTGACATTTAAAGGTAAAATTAAATGGAGGTGACATGTGAAGACGTGCAAACAAGAGTTTGGTGTCAGACGTGGAAACTGGCTGGATGGATCTAAATTAAGTCTGGAAAAAGTTGTTCACTTCATTTACTGCTGGTCAAAGGAGTTTACTTCGGTGGGATTTTGCAAAACAGGACTGGGTATGCTGCACAATAGTTATGTTGATTTTAGCAAATATTTAAAAGAGGTTTGTGTTTGGAAAATTGGGGTACTAGAAGGAATTTTTTGAAATCTTAATGAAATATTGAAAGATATCAAAGATTTTTATGATAACATTTCTGGCATATAATTATTATTATACAACAAATTGGCGCTTCGACTTGTAGTGACCTTAAACACAGGTTGATTAAAGTACTTCAGCGCTTAGGTGATGCAGGGCTCACAGTATCAGAGAAAAAATGTGAAATCGGAAAGAAATCTTTGGAATATTCAGGATTCAGGTTAGATGCAGAAGGTTTGCACTCTACAGACGAAAAAGTCAAAGCTATTTTAGAGGCACCCAAACCGAAAAATGTAAAGGAACTACAAGCATTCATTGGTTTTGTGAACTATTATCTAGATTTTTACCTAAGTTATCTTCTTGCATGACACCATTCTACTCACTGCTACGAAAAGGTGCTACATGGGAGTGGAGAAGAGAATGTGATCTTGCATGGGCAAAGTTACAAGAATTAGTACAACTGCATCGTTCATTAGCTCACTATAACGAAAGTCTTCCTATCAGACTTACTGTTGATGGATCTGATTTTGGCCTAGGGGCTGTTATCACTCAAAAATATTCAAATGGAGTTGAAAAACCGCTAGCCTTTGCTAGTAGGACATTAACACAAGCTGAAAAGGGTTACTCACAATTGCATAAAGAGGCGGCAGCTATAGTTTTTGGTGTGAAAAAGTTTCATGATTATTTGTTTAGGAGGAAGTGGGTTTTAGTGAGTGACTATAAGCCCTTGGTATCTATTTTTGGACCAAAAAATGGGATTCCTCTCTGTACTGCCAACCGGCTTCAACGTTGGGCCATTATTCTATCAAATTATATTTATGATATTGAATGGGTCGATTCAAAGAAAAACATTGCGGACTGGCTTTCAAGAGCTCCAATGAAAGGGAAGACACCAGAAGAAAATGATAATGAGATTACGCTTAACTACGTTTTTGAAGATAATGTGGATTTACCTCTCCAGTTTCTTGAAGTACATACTGAAACCAGAAAGGATAATGTTTTACAAGAAGTAATCAGGTACACTAAATTTGGTTGGCCAAGTAAAGTCGATCCCCCTCTTCAACAATTCTATAAAATAAAAGATGAATTGCATGTTGTGAAAGATGTGCTTCTCTGGGGCTATAGGGTGGTGATTCCAAGCAGTCTGCGAAGTCGAGTTTTGGAAGAATTTCACTCTTTACATTTGGGGATGGGAAAATTAAAAAGCTTTAGCTCGATCGTATATTTGGTGGCCCGTCTTGAATGCGGATATTGAAGAGTGCGTGAAGAGCTGTCCCATTTGTCAAGCATGTAAAGACAATCCTCAGAAGGTTGACTTGGTATCATGGCCTTGGACGCAAAAACCATGGGAAAGAATCCATATTTATTATCTGGGTCCTTTTGAAAGTAAATATTACTTAATTGTTATCGTCATACCAAATGGTTAGAAGCGTTTCAAACAACAAATATGACAGCCGTAGTAACAATTAAAATATTGAGGGAACTGTTTGCCAGATTTGGTATTCCGGAGGTATTGGTATCAGATAATTACTCATCTTTTCTAAGTGATGATTTTCAAATGTTCCTTTTAAAAAATAATGTTACACATAAAACAGGTGCTCCTTATTGTCCGAAGACTAATGGGGCTGCAGAAAATAGTGTAAGAACTGTAAAAAGAAGTTTACGGCATGCACTCATGGAAAATTCGTCGGAGGATATTGAAGCTGTTTTACAAAGGTTCCTGCTTGGTTACAGAAATACTCCGCATTCTACCACTAATGTGTCACCGGCTGAAGCTATGATGGGAAGGATGTTATGTACTAGATTTGACTTCATACGGCCCCCTTCAACAAGTAGTAGAGTTGAAAAAATGCAGAAGCAAGTGAAAAATTTTAAAGGGAAAGAAATATTGAAATACTGGCAGGAGGGAGATTCTGTTTGGGTTCGTAACTATCGGCCAAATGAAGATAAGTGGGTACCAGCCAAAATCACATCAATTCTTGGCCCACGGCGAGCTCAAGTGTTTGTTCCATCGTTAAATGATTATTGGATTCGACATGCAGATCAAGTTCAAAGAACCTACATACATCGTCACTCCAGTGTTGGTGCACTTGGTAACACATTATCCAATGATCAAAGGGTGAACTTGGATAAAAAACCGGAAGAATTGTCTACAGAGGCTTCAGATTTAAATATTGATGATGATGTTGAGGCAGATATCCTGGAGTCTACTCAGTCCGACCTGACCAGACCAGAGGCATCCACCATTGAAGAAACCGAAGGCGGGGTTGAAGTAACTCCATCCAATAAAAGAATTCGAAAGATACCTAAGAGATTAATTACAGAAATGGACTAATTTATGGTTTTGATTTTTTTTTTTACTAATTAATATAATTAAATTACTATTTTTTTTTTTGTTTTTTTTTTGTTTTTGTTTTATCTTAAGGTCAGAGTAGTTGAGTGTTTTTTTTTGTTTTGGGGTACTTTTTAGTTTGTCTCAGTAATTTTTGGTTGTTGAAATGATAATTTGAGAGGGGAAAGATGAACTGTTGAGTGGCAACACTGAGACAGGGGAGGTTGTCTTGTTTGTTATGATTGATGGAGCGTCATGTGCTCATGTGTTGTGTAGTAAATGGTTGTTATGAATAAAGGATTAAATGGTTGTTATGAATAAAGGATTGTGCTTATAAACTGGGTGTAATTATTGAGCAGTGTTCACTACACGCAGATATACTGATTCAGAGAATAAGGCTCTTATTCCTAAGACTAATATGTGGTGTAGTATTTGTTTAAGAAACAATCATAGTACTGAAAAAATTTTTAAAAACAAAGGTGTGAAGCCTAAAGTTACTTGCCATTTTTCGCTCAAAGCCAGGTCACATTAAGAAGAACTGCAGACCATTCTTATATAAAAATAAAAATACTGAAGGCGAATGGAATAATGCTTTTGTGAGTATGGCATGCATGAGGAATGGTGATAATTGTTACAAATTATATCTTGATAGTGGTGCAACTGAACTCGTGTCCATGGAAAGAATATTTTAAACATTTACGACCTTGTAAAAATATGGTAAAATTAGTGATGGCAGTTAATTGGAAGCAACAGGTGTCGGAAATATTAATTTGACAGCTTTTGTCGGAGGCAAGAAAATTCCTATTGTACTAAACAATGTTTTATTTGTCCCTGATTTAATTTTTTTTTTTAATAACAATTGATTGAAATTTACAACTGTACAATATTTTTTTTAATTATTATTATTTATTTATTCAATTTTTTATTTTATTATTTCATTAAAAAAAAAAAGAAGTTCTATATTTATTCTGGGACCTTAAGTCCCTTAAGAATAAAAAATAATGTACAATCAGGGGGCCTACAGAGCCTCAAGATGGTTATGAAATATTATTAACTATAATAAAATAGTAATTAATAATGATAACATATAAAGATTAAACTTATAAATATTGACAAAAAAAAACAGAATTATTTTGATTCATTTTGTGAATCAATTGTGTAGAAACAATAAAAATTTCGTGTACATAAACTTTTATATTTTATAAGACTATTAAGTGGCTAATGACAGTTTTCATGGATCTGGATGGACAGTAGGTGGTTAAATAAGTGATATTTGATAGTGGAAAGGGTGTTTGAGTGGCGAATGGTGTAAGGGATGGAGTTCCATAGGGACGAGGATCGGATTAGGAATGATCTGTTGAAGGCAGCAGATCAATGAGCAGGAATGTACAAATCTGATGGGCGGGAACGGGTTTGGCGGGTAAGAACAGAGGATTTGAGCTGAAGGAGTTGAGCAATGTAAAGTAGGCGTTGGGATTTCACTGTTTGGTAGAGAAAGGATGCCAGAAAATACTGGCGACGGTAGGAAGGAAACAGCCACTTTAACTCTGTGTAAAATTGTGAAACATGCGCGTTCCTGGGGATCCCGAAAATAAAACGAATGCAGCAGTTAAACAGTCTTTTGAGTCTGGCCTCGAGATCACTAGAAACGCCCCCATACACAGCACAGCAATAGTCGAAGTGGGGGGAGATAAGGGAAGTAACTAGTAATTTGCGGGTTTCGAAAGGAAGAAGATGGCGAACGTAATTGAGACGTTTTAGGATTGGGATGGTGCTACGGGAAATTTCGGATACATGGTTTTTCCACGATAGGGTTTGATCGAAAATGACTCCGAGATTTTTGACTGAGAGGTAGAATTTGATAGGATCACTGCTCAGGAAAATGGTGGGATGGTTTTCAGGAGGTAACTCGAACCTATTACAAGTGCTTTGGTCTTTTCAGTATTTAAATTCAACTTGTTCGTCACTGCCCAGTTATAGATTTGATCCAAGTCTTCCTGGATTTTTCTAGTAGCTTGCAGTAGGTCAGATTTGGGAAAGGATAAATAGATTTGGAGATCATCTGCGTAAAGGTGATATCGGCAGTGATGGATGGAAAGGGGAAGGTCATTAATGTAAACAGAAAAGAGTGTGGGTGAAAGTGAAGATCCCTGAGGAACACCACAGGAGAGAGGTAGGGTCTTGGACGGAGGTTTATTTGGAATGACTACATACTGTGATCGGTCGGAAAGGAAGGATTTAAACCAAAGTAAGGCAGATTTGGACAAGGAGAGGTTTCGGAGTTTGGATAGAAGGATGTTGTGGTCAACATTATCGAAAGCTTTTGAAAAATCCAAAAGGATAAGGATGGTAATCTCTTGGCGATCAATTGCGGAGTGTAAATCTTGAGATATTTTCAGGAGGGCGGATTGGGTGGAGTATCCGGGACGGAAACCGGATTGATATGGACTAAGGAGGGAGCGTTCTTCTAGGAAATCTGAAAGTTGGGACTGAACCATCCGTTCCAATGGTTTGGGTAGGTTGGAGAGGAGGGAAATCGAACGGGAGTCAATAGGGGAGGCTCTGACCGAGAATATGCCATCATAGGACACATGGGAAAAGAAGAAATTGGTTGGATCAAAGCTAGGGTACGTTATTTCCGCTTCGAACGGAGGGTTTGGAGCAAATGAAATGAAATGTTGATTTAGTTCATAGGGTGAAACAGGAAAGGAGTTGCAGTTGGGTTCAGGAAAGGTTAGTTTTCTTAGGATTTTCCACTTGGATTTAGAATTGGGACCGGTAGAAAGGATATTATGCATGTATTTGGATTTAGAGAATCGGATGGCGAATTGGGTTTGGTTACGTAAAATTTTGAAGGTGGTGTAATCTGATGGCAATCGAGTTCGACGATATTTGCGTCTGGCTGCTTCCCTTTTTTGCATCAGCTCTCTAATCTCAGCTTTCAGCCATGGAGCAGGAGGACGGTGCATCTTTAGGGTTTTCAGAGGAGCATGGGTATTTAAAATTAAATGAAGGTTTGCGGTGAGGGTAGAGATCATCGGCTCAATTGAGGTAAAGGAATATATTGTATCCCATGGGATGGAGTCGAGGTCAGGTTGTACGGATTCGAATGGCAGGAGGTCCAGATTTCGAAAGGAAACAACTGTTGGGGTAAAAGATTTGGTTGGTAAATCATACGAAATCTGGATTAGATCATGTGAGGAGAGAAAAGGAACCGGGTGCTGAGATGATGAAAGAATTTTATAAGGGGGGTCATTGATAAACAGGTCAAGCCAGGTATCTGAGAATTGTGTGTGATGGGTAGGAAGAAAAGGAACCAGATAAAGATTAATGGAATGGAACAAATTGATAAGGAAGGATTTAACATAGGATTCGGATACCATATTGGTGTTAAAATCACCAGAGATTATGACGTTGGAGTAGGCTGATGTTAATTGGACTAGAGAGGTTTCGAAAGCGTCATCAAAGGGTACATGGGGAGGTCGGTAGACCACAGCAAATAGTAAAGGGGAGGGAGTGGTTGATATTTCCAGGTATAGGTATTCAACATGAGGGAAATCTGAAGATGGTGATTGGAGAAGGATTTTAGCTTTGTCACTATTGTGGATAAATACTCCTACACCCTCGCCCCTTCGGTCAGATATATCATGGCGTAGGAATGTGTAGTTAGGGATGGAGACATAGGAAGAAGGGATAAACGATTTTAGCCGGATATTGCTATAATGTGGTAAAAATTATCATGGAAATATTTTAGGAATTCGTCATAGTGGGCAATAAGGGATTGAGCGTTGATGTGACAGGATATTAAGATATTATTCATGGCTGGGTGGACGTATAAGGAGTTGGTAGCAAGAATGTACATGATTGGTGGCATGGGAAAGTTGAACAATGTAAAGATATAATACCTCTAGATTCTGGATTCACATTGATGATATCATCTATAGAAAGTAAATGCTAAAGATAGGTTTAAAAATAGGATATTATTAAAGTATAATAAAAATGAAAATAAAAGACTAAAAAACAGAAATGGAACAAAATTATATAATACCTACACGTGTTTAAAAAAATTGAAAAGAAGAATAAAGATTCTGGAATAAAAAATGAAAAATAAAGATTCTCTAGATTCTGGACTCACATTCATGAAATCATCCGTGGAAAATAAATACATAAGATAAGTTGAAGAATGAGTGATTATTAAAATATTATAAAAATAGAAGACTAAAAACCAGAAATAGAAGAAAATAATATAATACCTACTCGTGTTATTAAAAAAAATGAAAAGAAAAATAAGTTTTACTACTAGTTTTACAGTGAATAATCCAGCTCGTGTAGAACATAATTATAAAATTAAACAAAATGTTAAATAGGGAAATAATTAAATAAGTAAGTAATTGAGGGAGCTGGCGAAAGTTTACATTCACTTGTCTTCGATCCCGTTTTGCAATCGGGATACAACCATTTTTTTGAGCTATCAGAGCTCAAGCTGTCACCTTTTACGCATTTAAGATGATATATTAACTGACAATCAATGCAGGACAATTTTGTTTTGTCTTCTCTGGAAACTATTTTGTTGCACACTTTGCAACTCATCTTTAATTAATGAAGATTGCGGAACGAAAGGTGAGTAAAACAAAATTTTGAAACTTTAGTTTACGAGTACGTAAGTGTTGGTTTCTGACGAACAGCTGTCTATAGCAGGTAAGAGTAGAGGGGAGTGGGCGAAGCTAGACCAAGTGGGGCGCGTTATCTTAAGTCCTAGGATAGATAAGGATAAATTTACCTGAAGTTACTATAAGATATATCTTCTAATAAAATCTTTTTGGCTAGTCCAATGCTTCTCAGATTTTATATTTGATATAGATGATGTCCACACTACACATTGGAAGATAATCCGAAACTCTTGATTCAGTTTTACCACTGTTTAAAATAATTGCACGAGAGACGATGTTAATCACTGTACAGCTGGGCTGACTCTTATATGACTTTTATTCATATGCATATTGCATTCTTTATATTGTTTACGTATAGGAAGTTCTTTTCTGTTATCTTTTAATTTATTTTATTTTATATATATAATTTTTTTTCCTATTCTGTCCTCTCACCATTAAACCCTACTTATTGGTCTAAATCTCCCAAAAACATCCCGATATCCTCGATATATTTATTTCTTCCTAAATTTCCACCTCTCATACCTCTGTCAAATCCCTGGATGATCTTTAATCAGACCATAGCCCTGTTCTGCTTTTCTTGCTTTCAAATCCTGTCCCTAAACCCTTTCCTCCTAGACTGATTACGGGACGAGTTGACTGGGACAAATTTCGTTATGATCTAGAAAACAAATTAGACATGAAAATTTAACTTACCAACAAAACATGATATCGACCCCGCCATAGATATATTTACCACATCAATATCCAACTCTATTACCGATAAAACCTCACACAGAACAAATTTTAACACTCTTCAGACTAACTTGCCACACCATATTCGCGACTAACTAAGAGAAAAACGTAGAGCGCGAGCAAAGTGGCATAGGACCAGATATCCTTCAGATAAAAATAATTACTGTAAACTAACAAATAAACTTAAGACAGAAATTAAAAAAAATACAATATTAAAAAATTACAAGGCTATACAGAAAACCTTAATACCACCGACAAATCTTTATGGAATACCACCAAAACACTTCTGAACTATAAAAATTACAATCATCCTCTGCTAACCGAATCCCAAACCTGGTCAAAATCTGAAGAAGAAAAATCACTCATTTTTGGCCAGAACCTTTACCAAACTTTTAACCCACATCCTGATATCGTTAATCCTACTCACCTTTGACCGAGTCTGGCACACAGGACTGCTTTACAAACTCCGCAAATTCCTTCCTTCAACATACTTCCTAATTATCCGTTCCTATCTGAGTGATAGAACTTTCAAAGTAAACCATAAAAAATTCTATTCTTCCCTCTTTACCCAATCTACCGGTGTTCCTCAAGGTAGTATCCTACGCCCCATCCTCTACACGGTGCATTATTATTATTATTCTTAACACAGGGCCCATCGTGCACCACTGCACTTCAGTCACTGCGACCACTCGGTGATCTTTTGTGACATCCTAGCACCTTCAGTCATCCCAGAGAAACTTAATTTCCCTTATAAAACCCGGTGCATACAGCTGACATCCCAACTCATCCTACCACTGTCCTCACCACTTACGCTGAAGACACATGTGTGTTATCAGTAACATAACCTTCATTGCCTCCCAAACACTCTAACCCCATATCCTAAGCCTTCAAGAATGGTGTCAAAAATGGAGTATCAAAAAAAATCTCACCAAATAACCTTTACCCTTCGTCGAAAACCAACGATTTCCTTCCTACAGTATCCTTTAATGATATTCCACTAATCCCTGTTAAACAGATCCGCTACCTAGGTCTCCACTAGGTCAAAAGTCTTACTTGGAATCCACATACAAGACTAAAACGACAAGAAAATGCCTGTCGTTTCAGACTACTTCAACATTTACTAGACAAACGTTCAAAGCTCCCAATTAATTACAAAAGACTAATATACATGACTGTGATTAGACCTATCTGGACGTACGGAGTTGAGCTTTGGGGTTCCACTAAACCATCCAATTCATCTCGTAACCAATCCTTACAATCCAAAATCCTTCGAAAAATCCTCAATGCTCCTTACTTTTGCACCAATAAACTTAAGAAGAAGAAAAATGAACTTTATTCTGGGGCAACTTTTCCCCAAAGAATAACAAACGAGGACAATACATAGAACTATCGTCTGGCTATGATAATTAATTATAATAAATAATAAAAATTGATTAATAATTAATTTATGAGTTACAAAATAAATTAAGAAATCTTGTAAAAGAATAGATCTTATGTGTACTATTATAATGTATATAACATAAATATTCATGTTTTACATTTGCTCGGAAGATTGAAGATCCAGGAAGTAAATAAATTGATGATGTTTAAAGGAAGTAAGAGTGGTGCTTTTTCGTATTGATATGGGCAATGAATTCCATAAAGAGGAAGCGCGGATAATAAAGGATTTTTCGAAGGATGCCGTTCGATGTGTAGGAGTATACAGGTTGATGGGTTGGGTTCTAGTATTTAAGAGGTGGATGGAGGAGCGCATGGTAAGGAGGTCATGAATATAGGTGGGTTTTTTGTTTTCAAGGATTGAAATATGAGTGCACCTAGGAAGTATTGATGTCGGAAACTGGGGTAAAGCCAACCAATTTCAGAATACCTGTGAGATATGTGAGAACGTCTAAAGATCCCAAAAATAAATCTAATAAAACAGTTTATTAATCTTTTACATTTCATTTCAAGCTTACTAGACAGTCCTCCATATACTATGCATCCGTAGTCAAAGTTGGGAAAAGCAAGAGAAGATACCAAAAGTTGACGAGTACTTAGTGGTAATGAATCGCGGTGATGGAAAAGTAGTTTAAGTATAGAAATAGATTTCCTTGTGATTTGAGAAATATGATTATTCCATGATAGATTTTGATCAAACGTTACTCCCAGATTTTTAATCGAATTTTGGAAATGAATTGGACGGTTTTTGAGGAAAAGCAGTGAATAGTAGGGAAGAGCTTTTAGGTGAGGTTTTGACCCAATGAGAATAGCCTTTGTTTTTTCTGGATTCAGACTTAATTTATTCTCTACTGCCCACAGGTTAATGCTATCGATGACTTTCTGAAGCTTATAAGTCGCATCTAGCATGTTTCAAGGATGAAAGGATAAATAAATCTGCTAGTCGTCAGCATAAAGATGATATTGGGAGTAGTGGATCCAATTTGGCAAGTCATTAATATAAATGGAAAATAGGGTAGGTGAAAGAGAAGATCCCTGGGGGACTCCTCGCGAGAGTGGTTGTGAAGATGATTGAGGTTTGCCGGGTATGATCAATGTTTGGGAGAGGTGAGATAAATAGGAAAGAAGCCAGCTTAACGCACTATTTGATACTGAGAGGCTATGGACTTTGGAAAGGAGAATAGTATGGTCAATAGCATCAAAAGCTTTTGAAAAATCAAATAGAATCAGGATCGTAATATTCTGTTGGTCTAAGGAGGAATAAAGATCTTGGGTAATTTTTACCAAAGCAGATTGCGAGGAGTATCCGGAGCGGAAGCCTGACTGGAAAGGATTAAGGAGGGCTTTACATTCAAGAAAGGAGGTGAGTTGGGAATGTGCTAATCTTTCTAATGGTTTGGATAAATTTGATAGGATTGATATAGGTCTGAAGTGGGTAACTGAAGATGGAGAAGGTACTTTGTTCAATGGACGGACAAGGACTTTTTTTCCAAGCTGTAGGAAAAATTGAGCTTTGTAAGGAGAAGTTATATATACGGAGATGGGCAGGTAAGATAATTGGAAGGCAGAGTTTTATTATTTTTACGGGTATTTGATCCAAGCCGCAGTCGTTGGTATGAGGTTTAAAGACTGAATCAATTAGGTCATTAGGTGAAATGAAATGAAATGAAATGAAATAGCCTTTATTTATGCAAAAGAAATTGTATACAGATTCACAATAAATATTCAGAATCTAAACAGGAGAAAAGAAAAATATATAAAATAAAAATATTGACTTTTTGGTTTCTATAAATGTAAATCATAAACATATTCTGTTATCATAAACATGTCATAAGCATATTCTGTTCTATAAATATAAATCATAAACATATTCTTTCCTTTCTTCCTTCCTTTCATGCATAGGCCTTCCCTTTCGGGAGTAATAGTCAGCACTTCCCGGGGTGACTGGCCCTATTGGGATGTGAGTTCGGTCCACTTCTTCTTCCAAACGTCTCTGTCCCTAGCAGCTCTCCACCAGAGGGGTCCTGCCTGCAGTTTAAACGTGTCACTCCACCTTTTCTTTGGGCGCCCTTTTCCTCTTTTTAGGTCATATGGAGTCCATTCAGTAACAATTTTCGACCATCTATTTTCTTCACACCGCAGAATATGCCCAGCCCACTTCCATTTGCTCAGTTTTATCCGCCTGAGTGTGTCTGTGAGCCCTGTTTCTTTCTTAATCTGGATAGTTCTCACCCTGTCGCTTTTTCTCACCTTCATAATAGATCTTTCGATATTGTTCTGCCACACCTGGATCTTCCTCTCTTGAGATTTTGTCAGAGACCACGTTTGGCATCCATATGTAACCGCTGGGCTTATGCAACTGTCAAAAACATGTCTTTTTAGCTCCATACTTATATTGCCTTTCATAATATGTTTGAGGGACCAAAACTTGTTCCAACCTAGTGCCATTCTCCTCTGGATTTCTTTTGCTCCTCTATCTGCGAAGGATACTATCTGACCCAAATAGATAAACTCCTCTACATATTCCAAACTGTAGTTGTTTAGTTGGCATTCTTCTTTTCCTCTATTCGTCATCAGTTTTGTCTTTTCGTAGTTAGGGTAAAGACCAATTTCTTCACATAATTTTAGAAGATGCTTGAGCATTTCCCGCAATTCTCGCATATCTTTGGCAAACAGCACAATGTCATCGGCAAAACGTAAGTTGCTTAACCATTTACCATTTATTTTTATTCCCATGTTTTCCCATCCAAGACGCCAGAATACCATCTCCAGTACAAGAACAAATAAAAGTGGGGATAGCGGATCTCCTTGTCGCACACCCTTCTCAACACTGAAGCTTTGTCCTCTCTTTTCTGTCATGATATATGCAGACATTTCTTTATACAGCTCTATAATTATCTTTACATACTTTTCCTCTATTCCTATTGTCCTGAGGGCTTTAAATATTTCGGTATGTAAAATGCTGTCAAACGCTTTCTTGAAGTCGAGAAAACAAAGGTATAGAGAGAAGTTGTATTCATTTGCCTTTTCGATAATCTGGTTTACAGTCTGGATGTGGTCCACTGTCGAAAAACCTTTTCTAAATCCTGCTTGTTCTTCGTCAACACATTCCATAATTCTTTTGGTGAGCCGCTGTTTGATGACACTGGTGAAAACTTTTGCCAAAGTTGAACAAAGGGAAATAGGTCGATAATTCTCCATGTCATGCTTGTTGCCCTTTTTGTAAAGCAGAATTATTTTTGCGATTTTCCATTGGTAAGGAATTTTTTCTTGCCCTAGAATTTGATTAAATAATTCTGTTACTTCTTTTATTAGAGTTATTCCTCCTGCTTTTAAAATTTCATTACTGATATTATCCGGCACAGGACTTTTCTCAGGTCTAAGTTTTTTCAATATAGATTCAACTTCTTCTTCTATTATTGGTGGAACTTCTTCTAGAATGCTTACTCTATTTTCTTCCTTATTTGCTTCTAAAGTTTCCTTTTTATTTTTATATAATTGCCTGAAGTAATCCGTGGCTACTCTATTCATAAGTTCTCTATTAGTTATGGTTTCTCTTCTATTGTTTTCAAGAGCGAACATCCATTTATTACCTCTAGACAGTTCTTTTTGGATTCTTTTTGTAGATTTGTTGTTTGCTAAAATTTTTTCTATAATATTAATGTTATATTTCTCTATGTCTTCTTTTATGCTTTTCCTGATTTTATTATTTATAACCGTGAGCTCTTTCCTGTCATTTTCAGAAATATCTTCTTTTCCTTTCATTATTCTGCGAGTTCTAAAAAGTTCTTTTGTATCATCTGATAATTTGCTTGATTTATTTTTAATGAAGCTGGGACCCGGTGAAATTGTGTCATCAATAGCTTTGGAGATGAGGTTATATTTTTCTTGAACTGTAATTTGAGCCTTTTCTTCTCTGCACTCGTAACTGTGTTGAATATGTCTTGTGAAATCAGTACGGAATTTTTCTATTTGAGTTTGGTCTTGAAGAATAATTCTTTTCTTTTTTGCTTTAAATGGTCTCTTCTTCTTGTATTTTTCAATGCACAACTCTGCTCTTAGCATCCTGTGATCTGTGTTGAAATTAAACCTCTTTATAACATCTAAATTTTTAATTGAACTGATTTGGTTTGTTAGGAAAGTCTAGCTCAAATTTGTGTCCTTTGGGTGAACACCATGTCCATTTTTCTTTTGCCCTTTTTTTAAAAAAAGAATTTACAATTTGTAAACGTTGACTAAAACAGAAATTAATCAGTCGGTTGCCACCTTCATTCCTTTTTCCGAAACCAAATCTTCCCATAACTTGGTGTTCGCCCTCTAATTTAACTCCGATCCTGCCATTGAAGTCTCCCATCACAACTATCCAATTATTTTTTTTTCTTTTAAAACTGGAAACCACAAGCTCTAATTCTTGGTAGAATTTTTCTTTTGCTTCTGTCGAATCTTCCATTGTAGGGGCATGTGATTGTACAATAGTTAGACATTTCCTAGAATTTATTTGCAACCTTAACACAGCTATTCTATAACTAATTTCTTTAAACTCCAATATTCTATTTTTTTATCTTTTCTGATATATAAAATCCAATACCATAAATTCCATTTTGAGATACTGTGTGCATGAAAACATTTCCTGATCTCTGTTCTAAAATTAAACAATATTTTCTCCTTACCTCAGCTAAACCAATAACATCACATTTAATGTCCTCAAGAGCATGATTGAGCTCCTCCAATCTTTCTTCACTTAACAATGTCCTAACATTTAATGAACAAACCTTGAGAATGCCTTTGTTATCATCTTGGAAATTTGAATCTTCTTTCTGCTATGAATCGGTACCTACAATTTCTTTTTTATTCACTCCTCTTTTATCACCTTCATGAGTTACCAGAAATCTGTCCAAACTTATAGATCTATGGTGAATTTTGTTATCTTTCTTTCTTTTTTCCTTTAGACATTGGCTCTTGTTTTTTATATGTATTTTTTACCGTTACTTCACTTTCTTTATCTTCACTCCTTTCCCTTTTTTTACTTAAAGTTTCTTGAGCTTTTAATTCTTCTAATGAGAAAAGCTGATCATTTATGAAAAGTTTATCATACCTCAAGGTCGCCTTGTTGCCTTTCTCCCAATGCGCTTTCATGAATGGAAATAATTCTTTTCTGGTGTCCCTTACAGTCTTTGGAAGATCATCTTTAATTTTAATTCTTTTAAATTCATCAGATTTCGCTAATTTACATTTGTTTATCATAACATCTTTTTTTCAATAATAATGAATTTAATTTGACTATTACCGGGCCTTTTTTATTTTTTGGGTTAATTTTCCTTATTTCGGTTATTTCATATGGTCGTATGTTTGATATGATATATTTCAATATTTTCATTATGTTGTTATTCATTTCCGAAAGGTTTTCCCTGTCTAAGCCGAATATTATTATGTTTTTCTTTCGATTTAAATTTGTTTCTCTTTCTCTATTAATTTGAATACTATTTGTTAGCTCATTAAACTGCGATTTTATCTCTTTAATTTCTTCTTCTTGGTTTCTTCTATTTTCGTCAAGTTTTATTTCTAAGCCTGATATTTTTTCTATTAGTATGTTAAATTTTTCTTCTATTGATGTCATATTGGTTTATAAAGCAATGAGAGGTAATATAGCTAATTATACAGTTTTCTTATATACTATTGAAAAAATCGTTTTTTATTACGTACGCAATTACGTAGTTTGGAGAAAATCAGACGAGAGGAAGGAATGCTATACGAAAATATATTTTCATAATATAAGGTAAACTAGGTTTTTTTTATCTTTACAATCTGTAGCGGGATTTAAATGATACCGCCCCACCAGGTCTAGCTCCGCCCATCTCCCCACCTTGTCTCCGCTCTACTTCATATCTCAATATCAGTTTGTATAAATAACGTAATTGCGTCATTAGGTGAAATATTAAGAAAATAAAAGTTATTAGAATTGAATGGGGTGTGAGGAATAGAATAGGATAAGGTGTTTACAGGGATTTCATTAGGGTGAGGGTCAGCAAAATAGGAATTAAGTTCATCTGGAGTGACTGGATAGTTGTTATCAGGTGTGGAACTGGATACTGAAAATTTTCTCAAAATTTTCCATTTAGATTTAGGATCAGGAGCTTGGGATAGGATACTATGAAAATACTGTGCTTTAGCACGGCGTAAAGAGGACTGGGTGAGGTTTCGAAGAAGCTTAAACGATGAATAATCTTCTGAATGTCTAGTTCGCCTGAAGCGTCTCCTGGCAGCATCTCTCCGCTTCATCAGATTCCTAATGTCGGGGTTAGTCCATGGAGCTGGCAGTCGTCGGATAATTGAGGTTTTGAGAGGGGCAAGATGATTAAGGACAGTATAAAGGTTCGCTGTGAGGCATTCCACCATTTCGTCAATTGAGGATAGGGAATAGATGGATTAAATGGAATGGGATAGTGAGTCAAGTATAGGATTAGAGGATCTTATCTATCTGGGGTTATGAGTTCAAGATTTCGCCAAGATATTTTCTTAGGAATAAGAGTAGGGACAGATATGTCATAAGAGATTTGGATTAAATCGTGGCATGAAAGGAAAGGTACTGGATTTTGAGAGAAGGATAATAGGTTTTTAGGAGAGTCAACAATCATGAGGTCAATTAATGTATCTGTGAACTGGGTATGATGAGTGGGTTGGAAAGGTACAGTAAAAAGATGAAAGGAATACACCAAGTCCATTAGATAAATCTTATCAGGCGAATCTGAGAGAACGTTAGTATTAAAGTCACCAGCTATGATGACATTATTATATAAAGGAACATAAGTGAAAAGGGATGATTCGAATGAAAGGTCGAATTTGACCTGAGGAGGGTGGTAAAATATGATGTAAAGTAGAGAAAATGATTCAGAGGAGACTTCAGTAAACATGTATTCTGGGTGTTGAATATAGGAGAGCTGGGTTTTAGAAGAATTTTTGCCCTCAGATTGTCTCGAACATATAAGGCAATACCTCCACCAGTTTGATCCATCCGATCATGGTGAATAAGGGTGTAATCAGGAATAGATACGGAAGAGGAGGGAATATATGGTTTAAGCCAGCTTTCAGAAACGGCAATGATGTGGTAGGTGTTATGGAGAAAGTAGTCATAAAATTCTTCGAAATGTGCTGGGAGGGATTGGGAGTTAACGTGACATGTCAGTAGTATATTAGACATTCTGATAAAGGAAGGAAAATTTTACTGTGAAAGATAATGGAAATTTTGAATAGGAATTTACAGGAACAATAATCATTATATAGACAATTAAGAAGTAAAAAGAGTGGGATAACTTAATTGAGCTTAACTAAAAATAAATAAAAATATTACTTTGCACAAAGATCTTAATAAGTAATAATTAGCAAACAAATTCTCGTTTGTCAAAACATTACTTAAACATGGAAAAAACTTTACTCAAGCTGCTAGAAAAATTATTTTTTTCTGAAAATAATAATAATTAAGAAGTAAAAAGAGTGGGATAACTTAATTGAGCTTAACTTTAGGAGATTTGAAAAATCGAGAAAAAATAAAAATATTACTTCGCACAAAGATCTTAATAATTAATAATATGCGAACAAATTATGGTTTGTCAAAACATTACTTAAATTTGGAAAAAACTTTACACAAGCTGGTAGAAAAATTATTTTTTTCTGAAAAAATGATAAATAAAAATTATATGAAAAAAATACATGTAAAAGTAGAGATACATATAATAAAGTAAAGTAAAGGTAAAAGTAGTTACAGCTAAATGTATAAGAATAGTCGAGAACGAACAAATGATAGGAAGGTAAACAAGTAATGAAAACAAAAGAAAGAATAATAATAAGTAAAATAAAAATATAAACAAATGAAAATAATAGAAAAATGAAGGTTTACCAATTAAAAGCAATATCACAGTGATACCAATGAATGATAAACCTAAAACCAACCTGGTAATGATATTTGATAGAACAAGAACAAATATAAAATACATTAATTTCAAGAACAGGAGGTGTAGATAGAGGACGCGCGAACAGGAAATGATTACCAAAAGGTCAGACAAAAACATCTAGTTCTTGAGGCTGGTCAATGTATATCACTGGTTGGCCATCTTCTTTACGGCAAGCACCCCCCCCCCCCCGCAAACCACATATATTTTAATTTGCCGGCAGATCTCTTCTGACGGGCTAGCCAATACAGATACCTATTGGTCGGGGTCATCTCCTCGCCTAGATATATCCGGTGGGAGTCGTTCTCCTGCCAGCCGATATCCCGCGTTGAGAAGTCCCTCTTTACTTTCCTCCTTCGTATTAAATCGTCCCTCAGGTATTGTCTGACAAATCGCGCGATTATGGGCGGTTGTCACGTGTCATCCTTCCTAGGCCTCCGGCGCTCCACTAGGTCAAGGTCTTCTATATTTAGTTTGATGCCGAGACCAGCACCAATGCTTGTTACTAATGCTGTAGGGGTCTCACCTGGGCGTACCGGGAGGTCGCGAATTTCCATCGATTTATTCCAAAGGCCTTGCTCTGCTTTGTTTAATCTAATTTCGAGCTGCCCTACGTTTGTTTTTAAATTTTTGTTTTCATTGACCAAGTCTTCAATGAATTTAGTCTGTCCCTCCAAATGATTTTCGATCTTTAGCATTCTTTCGTTCAGTTCAAACCTTAAGTCTCCGTATATGTCTAGAGACGTTTTTACGGACTTCATTTCTTCAGCGAAACTATTTACTGCCGCGAGTATTTCGGATCCCGATGGCTCAGAATGTTTCTCGGTGCTTGAATTATAATTTTTAGTTTTGTCACAATTGTGGCAAAATCGTGTTTTTTTCGAGTTTTTAAGTGCTTAAGTCCTTATCTTGTATATTAAAGCTCCTGCCGTGGTAAATTCCCTTACATTTAGAGCACACTATACTGTTTTTATCGTCTCTAGAAATTGTGTTTTCACATTTAGCGCACTGAACTATTTTTAAATATATTTTGATCTGTCAGCTGATGAAGTAAATAGTTGTGTGAAATGTTTATTTACTTACGGTAGTAGCAAGCAGACACTTAATACCGTGCGGATTAGCCTCTTGTTATTCTAGATCTGGTGTGATTTCTCCGTTTTCTCGATTTTTATAGAGTAATATCAGTGAATTACGATGGATCACTTCACTGACCATGTTATTAAAATTTGCAAATTAAACACTATAAAAAAACAAAAAAAAAAGACTTATCTATAAAGATCTTAATGTTCCATATGTTGCTGATTTAGCCCAGACCAGATATCTATCCTTTCATAGTAAGCTCCATAACCATTCAAATTCCCAAATTTCTCAACTTGCTTCTTACACCATTCCCAGCATAAAGATATTAATGTACCATATGTTGCTGATTTAGCCCAAACCAGATATCTATCCTTCCATAGTAAGCTCCATAACCACTCATATCCCCTAATTTCTCAACTTGCTTCCCACACCATTCCCGATAATCCTCCGAGGCGTCTGAAAAGAAGATGGACCTTCTAGTGTAGAATTTTTATTAAAGTGCTACTGATGAGTAGTTCTTTTCAAGTTTTTTCACATTGTAATATTTAACAACACATTTTCTCGATGTATATATTTTGCACAGTTGTAAATTTCAATAAATTGTTATTATAAAAATAATTAATTTTTTTTGGAGTAGAAGATGATCGGGGATGCAGTCAAAGTAACACCACGTGTAGAAGAAATTCTTTAATACGTGCCAACGTTTCGACCTGCGTAGCAGGTCTTCTTCAGGGCCACCGAACCACACTTGGAGGAGAAGGACGATGACTGACTCATACGTCAGTACGTTGGCACGTACTAAAGAATTTTTTCTTAGACGTGGTGTTACTTTGACTGCATCCCTGATCATCTTCTTCTCCATTCATCATACCAGTCAAATATACTTTTATCATTAATTTTTTTTTTTTCTTTGTACATAATGTGTGGATGTAATCATATGCCATCTATATTACCTATTGCCCACATTTGGGGCAGATTGTAATAATTACTCAATAAAGGTTCTATGAAAAAAAAAAAAAAAGATCAATTATGTAGTAATGTTGGTTTATCATTATAAAAGATAATTTTTATTAATGCATATTGTATTTGAAATTTTATTGAGGAAGAGTGTTAGGAAACAATAAAATTTCTTTTGTATTCAAATTAATAATGGCAACACTGATTGTAACAGTGCATTTGTATATGACGCCATGCTAACTTGTTATTAAGAAGTGACGCTCTCCCATGTAAGCTTGTGCTTAGGTTATCCCGCTGTTTTGTTAGTTAAATATAATTTAATTAGAACTGACCTAGTTCTTTATGATTTCCACATTACCAAACGACAACTACTGTATTTCTAATATAATAATAATAAGCACAACATAGAGGGCAGCAGCACATGCCACAACCATAGCATAGCGTATAGAAGGAGAAGTGTGATCACTTCACTCCTGCCTATGGTTGTGTCAATTTTGCGAAACTAAAGCGCTGGAGTCGATCCTTAGGCCATTTCAGCCCTGCTGTCGGCGTCCTAAATGTGTCAACAAACTTATTTTGGTCAATTTTTCTTCCTTTTTTGGTATTGTAGCTTTCATAATTAAATTCTTTAATTAATTGTAATGCCAACGACTTGTGTGGTGGCTGGTTGCCTTAGTGGATACCGTCGTTAAGTTGAAGGACTGATTCAAGAAAAAGACATTTTTTTACTCCTCTGTCTGTCCTCTGTCTAGGGATCACCTGTGGTGTAGTGGTTAGCATAGCAACCTACTAAACCCAAGATCGCGGGTTCGCACCCCGGCAGATGACCTTAGGATTTTTTAAAGGGAGTAAAAAATCCTTAGCTATGCCGTCCTTCGGAAGGGACGTAAAATGGGGGCCCCGAGCCTGTGCGATGTCAGGTACTCGTTAAAAATCCCTATCCTAATTATACCTGGATAGGCAAAATTTAGGACTCCTACCATAGCAGCATAAAGTGACGTTAAACGAAATAAAACTACTCCTCTGTCTGATTGCCACCTTTTCACACAATGGGAAAAATTAACCCACCATCTTAATTTCTCTTTAAAAAAGCACCACAAGTTTTGCTACCTTCATTTTGATTAATCTAATTTTGTAAAAGTTGACACTTTTACAATTAATGGACAAGTCGAACTTTCTAGGCAAAATTGGTCACTAAAAAAGAGAGTAGTACCTCATGTTTTCCCAATTTACCAAAATATTTTACAAAAATTACATCATATTCTAAAAAATCGAGGGAATTATCAACATCCACCACCATTAAAAATGCCTCAACCGACGTCAAGAATAATTGTGCTCCCTTAACTTCAGATATCACTGAAATTCAAATTGACCCTCTCCAATGGCACAATAGTATATTAAAAATTCAAATAAAAAAACTAAAACAAAAATTAGTCAGCAAAAAGATAGCCCTCAAAAGAACAAGGAGCAAAATTAAAAATTTGGAGATTCAAATTAGTAAAAAAAAATTGCAAATCATTATTTTGATATTTCCAACTTTACGGAGTAAGAAAAAGCAAACAGGGAATCAGGTACTCTAATGGTTTCATATTGGAATGTCTCCTTTTGTGAATAAAATTTCCAAAAGGGTACAGACATGTCCTAACACATGATTTACTTCCACTTCCATCCAAATTCCTGAGCAGGGATTAAGATCAGACTCAAATAAAATTCATTCTCTGGAAGAATTTTTTGATAAAATTACTACAAAACATCAAGTAAATACATTTGCTTCAACTCAAACTTTAGAATCACTTAGAGTAACATTAAAGAGCACTATTGATCTAAATATTTATTTATATTCATAAGGTATAGTTGACTGTGAAGTATAGGAGATGTAGATATTTAGGGTAGGCAGTCATAGATACTCAGCAGATCAAAATAAAATTGTTATTAGAAAAAATAAATATAAATAAAATAATAAATAAATAAATGTATAAGAGTAAGGATAGTAACATAAAGGCAATATCTAAAGGCCATAAGGACAATAAAGACTATTGAATTAAGGTTAAAATGACAATAAATTATAATGAGTGATAGTTACTTAAAAGCTAATGAGTAATTTCAACAAAATAATTGGTAAACATATAAAATGTATATACTAAGTTGTTGAGATAATGAGGACAAGTTAATGAGTTGTAGTTGATTATAGTTATAGTTGATTAGTGAATTAAATTGGTAAACATAAAAAATGAGTAGAAACAGAGTTATAGAGATATTGAGGGCAGATAACTGAATTAATATCTGAAGACACTGAAGACGAGACAATAAATGTAAACTATTGAATTAAAATTGAAAAGAAATTTACTGGAGTGATAGTGAATTAGTAAATACAACAATATAATTGGTAAATATAAAAAATAGTAGATATAGAGTTATATTTTGTGGTGTGTGTTTTTTAGTTATGGGAAAGAGAAGAATAAAATGACATTTGTTGCAAATTTTATTTGCTTTTTTATGTATATATGTCCTAAAAGTAACGTTTTCCGAGTTCCGAGATCAGACTATTAACAACATATTCACCCCTCTCTTCCCTAAACCTGAAGATATTTTGAGGAATACTTTTTATCACATTTAGAGGTAAGGGTGGTGAACAAGATCCAGTCGTCAGATCTTTTGATTTTTGGAGTTAAATCTTCGATGCTAATTTCTGTACTGCATATATCAGTGATACAAGTAAACTATAAACTGTTATAGCAAAAAAATGCACTTTAGAAGTAATAACCTAAAAATAAACGTTATTACATTGTTTCTTCATTTCAACTGAATGACTATTAATAGTCATTTACAGCAGTATATGCAGTAGTGCACCTCAGCCCTGCTTGCACCATGGTGGCGCGGTGTCAACTACTCTTTCAACGCTCTCTGTGAAGCCATCGTTTTAACATTAAGCGTTATGAGACACATCATTTTAAAGCCAATCGTATTATCTATAAGTTTTGTATAACACATTTCTTCCCAAAACGTAATGATAAATATCTATAATTTGTTGAAATTGCTTTTTGTTTTTTGTAGTGACAGTTTTCTGTATATGATTAAGTATTACGGCGAAACTAAACGATCTACATAAAAAGTGTATATAACATAATTTGTTTGTAATATTGTTAGGAGTAAAATAAAAAAAAGAACACTCCGATAGCATACTTAGGTTTCGAGCTGTCGGCATATAACTAGAGTTCTGTTCTTGTAATGTTCCTGAGGAGGTGGGAGGGAAAGCAAAAGGGATGAGGGTCGGAGTACTTTGTGTTTTTTTAGTTTATACTTTATATACTAACACCCTGCAAAAATGTAGCTTTCCCCTAATTAGTTGCGGCAAGAAACCTTTATTGACTGGGCTATAAGTAAAGCTGGTCCAGTAGCTGAATCTGATTTAGTCCATCTGTAAAAAAATTTTCATGTTCTGACACTGCGTTAATTATTGTAACTTTTTGCTTAAGGATATAATACATTATTTACTCAATCACCCAAGTAGGTCAGATACCAAATGCTTGATTAATCTAGAGCTCAAGTAGAACTTGAAATTATATAGTTTAGGAGCATAAAATAAACAAATTTAATTATTTAAAAACGATTGTTTACACATACGAAAATAACTCCTATTTCCGGATTGTTATAGGCGAGGATAAACTGGATATGGGTGAGGATATATGCATAATGTGTATGTTGCATATTTTACAACTGTAAACTTCATGTTATCTAGAACACACAACAAACTTCAATTCATAAATTAATGATAGACATCAAGAAATAGTCATACTTACGTATTTGGTTCTGCGGAAATGGGAGGGTCGGGATGCTGGAAAACCATTATGTTAGAGAGTGCTTTACAATTAAAAATAAAATCAAAATACTTATTTTCTTGTTTTACGTACATAAACGGTCATTTGCATTGAACCTGTCCACGATTTGAAATAATCTTGATTTATTTAATTAGACACGAGAAAAACTGGTTTAGGTTTAGCTAGCCATTTAACCAATTCTTAAAGTATTAATTATTGTCTGTAACATATATTAGTGATTATGTCATAATATTATTTAAGAAGTTCAAGTAAAATCATCTGATGATGCCGAATTGTAAATTAATCAATTTACCAATTTAACATATCAAAATGCATTGGTGTTTCGTCATAGTGATCGACAATCAAGGAATACCTTCCCAATTCAATTAAAAAAGAAAAGTTTTAGTAATCTAAATTACTAGATTACTAAAAGTAATCTTCCCAGCCTGGCTAGAATAGGTTGGTAATCTGTTGAATAAGCCGCTCTTCCTGCCCTAATTGGAATACACAGGGACCTTAAGCCGCGATAAACGAACAGTACATTTAGTAAACGACTCTGGTACCCTGTGACTTCATGTTAAAAAAACCACTCTTGTTTGCCAACATACTCCTCTAAAAACCACAATGGAAGGAAGAGATTTATGTGAGGAAAGTTAGAAAGGAACGAAATCCTTCTGGTTTCCAGAATAATCCTTTATTTCAATATTTGTTAGGTTATGTAGGTTCAATATTTTCTGTTTATCTTTCCTTTTAAATGTAACTATATATATATATATATATATATATATATATATATATATATATATATATATATATATATATACATATATTAATTATTTTCCTTATATGGTACCCCATCTAAGGACCGTTTATTTATATGTTTACATGTCCCATGCTTTATAGGCATACTACATATAGCAATATAAAGGTACAAAGTTTAACACGATTAGTTATTTATACATAAAGTAAAATAAATAAAAAAATGGTTAAAAAGAAAAAATAATGAAATAAAATAAAATCATCTAGCCAACAAGAAACTACCTTCGCTGCCCATCATTAGTCATTTTGTCAAAGTCAATCTTTCGTATAAATGTGAGTAAGTCCTGGTAATCGGCCATTTCATTACCCTCAATTTAAGAATGTGCCTAGACCCATTTTAAAGAGACCGTTTTCCCTTTGTTTTTAGTATGATGATTCCCACCGGATATATCTCGCCGAAGAGATGACACCAGCGAACCGGCACCTATACTGGCCTGCACGCCAGAAGAAGTCCACCGGAAAAGTGAAATATGTCTGGTTTGCGGCTGGTAGAGTGCGCTGCCGGAAAGATGACGGCCATCCGGTGATCTTCATTGACCAGGCTCAAGACCTTGATGTTCTCGGATGACTACCAGGATTGCAAGTACCATCCAGTTTTTCTCGCGGATACAGCATTCTCTCTGATCTTCATTTTTTATCGGCTATTGTATTCGTATTAGTCTTACAGTTTATCATATTTGATATTTACTACATATTTCCATATATCTTTCTTTTTAATTTTTACTTTTTCTTACTTTTATTTGTATTTTTGTTTCATGGATTCATCTTTACTTTTTCCTACATCGTGTTGAAACGTAAAATCATACATTCTCGTGATGTGTACTTTGGAGTTCCGAACAGGAAACCTGAAAGTACAACTACAGCCAATGTGAAAAGAAACATAACAACTGAACAAGAAGATGGTTAACGTGAAGAAGATTTCTCTGAAGAAAGTAACAGCACAGATGATAGCAGTTATGATTTGGATGATGACTCACCCACTGAAGAAGATGTTCAAAGCTTTCAACAGCAATCACCAAACACTTTGGTAGCACCGGCAACTCCCACAAGTTCTCAGGAAAATTCTCGAGAAATACCAAGGCGATCTGCCAGGACTAAGAAATTGCCAGAGAAACTAAAGGACTACCAGCTAGATCTAGACTCGTTGGAAGAACCTTTTGAAACTGCTCACTTAAGCTACACTGAAGCTGTTTCGAGTGAAGAAAAACGCCAATGGCTCAAAGCCATAGAAGATGAAAAAAATTTCACTCATGAAAAATCACACCTGGACTCTTGTGAACCGTGCTGAAGCAGGGAATCAAAAAATCCTCACTAACAGATGGATTTTTAAAGTGAAAGACGACGGGAGATACCAAGCACGCCTCATCGCACGGCGGTGTGAACAGAAAATAAGTTGCAACGAAGAGACATTTAGTCCAGTTGTCAGCAGTGATGTTTTGCTACTGATGCATGCACTGATCGCCCGTGAAGGCTACCATATAGCTAAATTTGACATTCGCTCAGCATTCCTTTATGGCTCTTTGGAAAGTCCAGTGTACATGGAGATACCAGACGGCTGGGAAAAGCTTAAAAACAAAATATGTCGCTTAGATAAAGCGTTGAACGGACTCCGTGAAGCACCGCTCCGGTGGAACAAGCGGTTCACCCAATTTCTATTAGAAAGTGGATTGACAGCCCTAAAAAACGAGCCCTGCATCTTCAAAAATGGCGACTCAACGCTGTACTTAGCAATCCATGTAGATGATGGAATTCTAGCTTCTAAAAGTGAAGAAGCAATGAAATCACTACTCAAATTGCTGAAAAAAGAATTTGGAATGAAAACTGTAAACAAGCCTAAAACCTTCCTTGGACTGGAAGTCACCCGTGAAAATTATGGCCTGAAAATATCTCAAGCAGAATACGCCATGCAAGTACTTATGAAGTACAGACTGGAAAATTCCAAACCTGTTAGTACACCATTTCAAAAACTTCAGGAAGCTAAAAAGGAAATGATGGGCAATGAATTTCCATTCAGAGAATGCGTTGGCAGTCTTATGTACATTTCTACTAAAACTCGACCAGACTTAGCTTACGCAGTCGGTATGTGTAGCAGAAAAGTTGAAAATTATCAAAGCCAGACGATTGTCCTATGTACTGTAATCATATGTTATTCTTAGGGGACAAGTAATCCCAGAATAAAGTTCATTTTCTTCTTCTTCTTCTTCTTCTTCTTAATAATTAAATGTAACTTTAAGTAAAAAATCATGTTTATAAATGATTTTGGAACCTTAGTTATTGTTTTAATTACTAAATCCCTGAAATGAAAAATAACAATGAAAAATACTGTCTTGTATTTATTATGGATTAGTGAAAAATCAGACAAATTTAAATCAAAAATTTTTTTTTTTGAAGGTGAAACTAAGTGTATAGAACTAGATGGAGTATAAAAATGAAAATTATTGTTAGAGAAAACATTTCTTTTGGGGGATGAGATCAGGTTCACTAGCTACAAAAAGTTGAAAATCAAACTGAGGAAGATCTTCTGAATCTGAAAAGAACATTGAAATACCTCAAAGGTACCACCAACGAAGGTATTTATTTCACTAAAAATTCATCAGAAGAACTTGTTGCCTACAGTGATGCAGACTATGCTGAAGATCGTGAAGAAAGGAAGAGTACAACAGGGTACATAATTTACTTTGCAGGAGGACCTACCTGCTGGTCTTCACGAAAACAACCGATCATAGCTACATCAAGTCCTGAAAGTGAATTTATTGCAGCAGCTGATTGTGCTAAAGAACTTGCTTGTTTAAAAAGTTTGTATGAAGAACTCACAAACAGAAATATAAAAGCCACTCTTAAAGTTGACAAGCAAAGCACAAATAGAAAAATCAAAAAGGGCAATTTTAATCAAAAAGGAAAACACATTGATGTAAGGTATCATTTTATAAAAGATTTATGTGAAAATAAAATTATTCATGTTGAATATTGCCCAACCAACAAGCAAATTGCTGATCTATTGACGAAACCATTAGGACCTAATAAGTTCACCGAATTTAAAAATCTAATGGTTAAAACTTAAATTAATCGATAAATCTGTTGTTTTGTTTTTTTTATGTTTGTATAATTAGTTAATGACAATGTTTTTTAAAATTTATTTGATTAATTCTGAAAAATTTGTAATTGAAACATATTCCTTTTGAATTAAAATTGTAATTAAAAATGTTTTTCTTTCTAAGTTCCACAAAAAAAAAAAAAAAAAATTAAAAGGGTGTGTTGGAAAAAGTTGTTTTGTATTACATAATTTGTAACATAAGTTCCTTTTGGCAGATACAGAAAGTAACTGACCAATAGCGTGCAACCTTTAATCTAGATATTACCTCTCCAGAAATATTGTTTTCTATACTTTTGTAACCTGTATGTAAAGTGTGTAATGTTCTTGTGAAGTGTTGTTTTTTCTTGTAATAAAAACTATATTTAATAAACTGTTTTGCCTCACTGTGCGTAATACCCAACACATCGCAATCGATTTATTTATTTTATTCAGAAAAAAATCATTTTTTCTACCAGTTTATGTAAATTTTTGTCTAAGTTTTAGTAATTATTTGACAAACCATAATTTTTTCGTTAATTATTACATATCTAGATCTCTATACAATGTAATATTCTTATTTTTCTTTTTCTTATCTCTGTGTTACAAATTTCCTAATGTTAGACGCATTTATGTTTTAATAACACGTTTTTCCCAACTTTGACTACGGATGCATAGTATATGGAGGACTGTCTGATGAGCTCGAGATGAAATGTAAAAGAGTAATGAACTGTTTTATTAGATTAGATGGAATAATCATATTTCTCAAATCACAAGGAAATCTATTTCTATACTTTAACTACTTTTCCATCACCGCAATTCATAACCACTAAGTACTCGTCAACTTTTTGGTATCTTGTCTTGATTTTCCCAACTTTGACTACGGATGCATAGTATTTGGAGGACTGTCTAGTAAGCTTGAAATGAAATGTAAAAGATTAATGAACTGTTTTATTAGATTTATTTTTGGGATCTCCAGACGTTCTCATATCTCTCACAGGTATTCTGAAATTGGTTGGCTTTACCCCAGTTTCCGACGTCAATACTTCATAGGTGCACTCATATTTCAAACCTTGAAAACCAAAAAACACACCTATATTCATGACCTTCTTACCCTGCGCTCCTCCTTTCACCTCTTAAATACTAGAACTCAACCCATCAACCCGAATGCTTCGAACTGCATCCTTCGAGAAATCCTTTCCTTTAGTATCGGCGCTTCCTCTTTATGGAATTCATTGCCCATATCAATACGAAAAAGCTCCACTCTTACTTCCTTTAAACATAATTATTTCTTTACCTCCTTAATTTTCAATCTTCCGAGCTGATGTAAAACATGAATATTTATGTAATATACATTATAGTAGTATACATAAGATGTATCTTTTTGCAAGATGTCCTAGTTATTTTGTAACTCATAATTTAATTATTAATCAATTTTTTTATTATCTATTATTATTATTATTATTATTTATTATAATTAATTATCAAAGCCAGACGATTGTCCTATGTACTGTAATCATATGTTATTCTTAGGGGACAAGTAGTCCCAGAATAAAGTTCATTTTCTTCTTCTTCTTCTTCTTCTTAATAATTAAATGTAACTTTAAGTAAAAAATCATGTTTATAAATGATTTTGGAACCTTAGTTATTGTTTTAATTACTAAATCCCTGAAATGAAAAATAACAATGAAAAATACTGTCTTGTATTTATTATGGATTAGTGAAAAATCAGACAAATTTAAATCAAAAATTTTTTTTTTGAAGGTGAAACTAAGCATATAGAACTAGATGGAGTATAAAAATGCAAATTATTGTTAGAGAAAACATTTCTTTTGGGGGATGAGATCAGGTTCAGTAGCTTCAGGTGGCGCAGCCTAGTGCCATTGATTCAGTAGAGCGGTGGCCAGCGATGGCAACTTATCAGCTTCTGCTGCTGGCCAGCCTACTCGGAACAGGAACAAGTACCATGGCTCGTATCCAGATCAAGTCATCTTCGAGAACATGGACAGCAAATGGAATCTTCGAAGGTGGAAGATCCCTCCCAGCCACTGGCTATATCTTCTACGGCGGCGACTATTGTCAAGCTGCGGCCCCATCCTCGGAACGACCCCTGGTTGTCTTTGCAACACCTGACGTCTGTAGTTTTGAAACAAAAATTAGAAACGCGGAGAGCGACAATGCATCAGCAATAGTGTTTCTTTTTGACAGAGAATTCAGTAATTACGAAAGGGCCATTAAATATCGTGAGTATTAACTTTAATATATTAGGATTAATTCATTTTTTTAATTATGTTTATTCTTATTTTTATTGTTCTTCACTAAAATAAATAAATATTAATATTGCAATTATGTTGAAGGAGATGTAGTTGTTAATCATCGAATTTCGGCATTCTACTCCTTAATGAGTTTGTTTAACATAACAATATATGTTACGGAAAAATTTTTTCTTATCTTCAGGTTTGACCATTAAATAAATTTAATTCAACTACTAACTATTATCGTATAACATATAAAACATTTTTACTATAATTAATAATTAATATTTACCTATTTACAGTGTTTCCACATGTAATATTTAATTTATTAGTTTTGTATTTCATGTCATATATATATATATATATATATATATATATATATATATATATATATATATATATATATATATATATATATATATGCATTTTAATACTTTCATTTTCACCATGCAAAAGGAGAAAGTGTTTCTCTATTTGACATTTAAGATTCTTTTTTCATCTTTTTAGATGGTTCATTCATTATATATTTTTTTTTTTTTTTTTTTTTTTTTTTTTTTTTATAAAGGTAAATAGTGGAATTAATATATTCCAATATTTTATTGCAATATAATATGCTTTTTGCATGGTGAAAATGAAAAAATAAAAATTATATATATATATATGTGTGTGTATGAATAGTGTTATGTTGTTCTATTAAATTCTTTTCAATTGGCTTGTTTTTGATTCCATTATCAAAGTATTTTTTATTAGAAATTTTATGTCATACTTTTTAAGTTTTCATACTTTAATGTTTGGTAGAAGAACAACAGAAAGAAACATTTTTTTTTAATTTTTCAACGATAAAATTCGGTTAAAAGTGCATTATTTTGAATTGGTGCTCAATACCGTATCCTATTGAAATTGGATACAAAGAGGGTGAACATGTAATTTTAGAAGAAGAATATAACTATCATTAAAATATTTTTATTTTTTAATATTAATTAGTTTATTATTACTTAAATTATTTTCTTTTTTGTGCAATATTTTGTGCATTTATGCAATTTTTTTTTTTAAAGTTATTAATTATTTTATGAACTGTGATAAGTTTAACCAATAAACATTTTTTTTTATAACATTGTTGGTAAATGGGCATTATGTATAAATAAATATATAAAGTGCCAATTTTAGGATCTATTTGCTTTGCGCAATTGAAGCGCATTTTAAAATTTAATTTTAATGTTAAATTATGGAAAGACACAAACTGTGCGAATTCCAACAGAAACGCTCTATACGATTGCTTAGTCTACCCTTCTTACTGTTCGCTTCTCTTGATTTCCTATAAATACGGGTAAACACATCGCTATTTATTGGTTTATCATTGAATAAACAATGTGTCTTGTATTCTTATTTTCATACAACATTAAAAAGAATAAATTGGATGGAATTATCCTAAATTAAATATAGTAGTTCAATCGCCAAGGAAGGGATGCTTGAACGAATTCAAAATTGTTTGTTAAATGATTTTTTTATATCTTACATTGAAGATTGAGTGAAATTACCATCCTAGCGTATTTAATACCATTACATTTAACACATGCTGACAAATCACACTAACAATATTCGAGCATCAACAGTGTCGCGTGGGCGAGAGGGTCTTACTGACTCGAGTCTAACAGAACCAAAGATTCACACACATAACGTGTCTTTTAGACAATTTATTTGTGATTTGAAGAGTTTAATTCTTATGTATATATAAAGAAATTTATATATAAAAAATAATATAGTTGCATACTTGCATCAAAATTTGTTTATATACAATATATTGCTAACAAGAGGGACACTAAATAAATATAAAAACAAAATAATTAAGACAATATCAATACGTGACTATATAAGTTTATACTAGATCATCGAACCTAATGATTTTTTTTCAAATGCTAATCCATAAACTAATGCATCGTGGATATATTGTAATTTTAAACTATATAATAATTAAAACAGGAATATGTGAAGCACGTCTACCGCTGGTAGGTATGTGGACTATTTAATTTAAATTAACACTCAAGACTAAATAAAATCTATCCTAAAAGGGGGAACCATAGGAAGACATTAAGTATATATATATATATATATATATATATATATATATATATATATATATATACAGGGTGAGTATCTCTTAGTGTAAAAAAAAAAAAATTGGTTAAACTAGATCAAAAATGTAGCTAAATGCCGCAAATCTCACCTTTCTATTCCAATCCGTTGCAGATATATGATAAATCAAAGACTTTTTTGAGGAAATCACGTTTTTTCCCATAAAAACTGTAATATCTCCATTTTGTCTAAATATTTTTCAAATTTTGGCCACATTTTCAGATTTAGCATTAAATTTCCTATAAGAACAGAGTACACGTAACCTTGAATTTTACAAACTTGGTATCTAAAGAACAGCTTGATCTTCACCTTATTTAGGGAAGTCACAATGTCTTATTTACCTCAACGCTCACCGTTTTTCGTAAAAACTATCCACAAAACGTCAAATCTCACAAAAACTTACAAATTTAATCAGCTTTCGAATGATATGTTAAACGTAATGATTTTGTTTCAATTTCATGGAGATATTTACTTTTGAAACCGAAAAAACATGGTGTTCTCATTTTGTATACAAATCAGTTACTTGGGTAAATAAAACATTATGACAATCCCTTAATGAAAATGTGCATTTTAAACATAATAAACTCTTCATTGGAATAAAAAGCAAAGGAAAAAATGATTGTTTAATAGAAAATAAAGGAAAACTGTCAATAAAGCGACACTACATCAGAGGATATGATATTATTACATTTATTTATTTATTATGTGATTTATGGCTGGATGAGTATCATTTTTACAGGGGAAGGCATTTCGACCATTCCTAATAACGATATACATGGATTGGTACAAATGCCATCCCCTGTAAAAACAGACTCATCTGCCCATAAAATTCACTTCAAAAAGTAGTATTCTTAGACACAATCTGCATTCAGAAGCTAACGGCAAAATTAAGGTCTATGTTCATTATCACTGGATTTTAAACATTACATTGAAAATCTAAT
Source organism: Euschistus heros (assembly GCA_003667255.2). Taxonomy (NCBI): domain Eukaryota; kingdom Metazoa; phylum Arthropoda; class Insecta; order Hemiptera; family Pentatomidae; genus Euschistus; species Euschistus heros. Next base: position 115,387 of record RCWM02000073.1, read on the forward strand.
AAAATAAATCCTAAATAATAATAATAAATAAATGTAATAATATCATATCCTCTGATGTTGTGTCGCTTTATTGACAGTTTTCCTTTATTTTCTATTAAACAATCATTTTTTCCTTTGCTTTTTATTCCAATGAAGAGTTTATTATGTTTAAAATGCACATTTTCATTAAGGGATTGTCATAATGTTTTATTTACCCAAGTAACTGATTTGTATACAAAATGAGAACACCATGTTTTTTCGGTTTCAAAAGTAAATATCTCCATGAAATTGAAACAAAATCATTACGTTTAACATATCATTCGAAAGCTGATTAAATTTGTAAGTTTTTGTGAGATTTGACGTTTTGTGGATAGTTTTTACGAAAAACGGTGAGCGTTGAGGTAAATAAGACATTGTGACTTCCCTAAATAAGGTGAAGATCAAGCTGTTCTTTAGATACCAAGTTTGTAAAATTCAAGGTTACGTGTACTCTGTTCTTATAGGAAATTTAATGCTAAATCTGAAAATGTGGCCAAAATTTGAAAAATATTTAGACAAAATGGAGATATTACAGTTTTTATGGGAAAAAACGTGATTTCCTCAAAAAAGTCTTTGATTTATCATATATCTGCAACGGATTGGAATAGAAAGGTGAGATTTGCGGCATTTAGCTACATTTTTGATCTAGTTTAACCATTTTTTTTTTTTTTTTACACTAAGAGATACTCACCCTGTATATATATATATATATATATATACATATACATATACATATAAATTATTGATTATTAAAACAATTGTGAAATTGGCTTCTCATAAAACATTACTTTAGCTAAGACGTTATAAGTGGATTTATTTAGCAACGTGAGAGACTCGTGTCACTGCCAAGGTAGAGAAGCCTTAGGAATATGTTCTACCCTCCATTGGAAATTTAAAAAAAAAAAAAAAAAAAAAAAAGAGGGTGAAAAATATTTTATTTTTAGTAATGCAACAATGTTGCACTTTTATTGATTTATTATTAAATGTTTCATTAGCCTTTTATATATATATATAGTGTTTTGAAAAAGACTAACATCTCAGGGAATATCATGCATTCAACAATGTGCATATGCTGATGATACATGCCTGATAGCTAGGAATATTCCATCGCTCAAAGAGACCTTTATAGGACATTACACGTCAGCTAGTCATTCAAATTCGCTAGGATTATTAAACAGGGTTCATTCTACTTTAAATGAGCTATTAAGAATAATAGGGAAAGAGCTAATTACGTAGCCGACGCACTTTCTAGAGGAATTGACGAAATAAATCATACCAGTGATGAGGAAGATATGGATGTTGAAGAATTACTGAACCAAGATATTGCGGACGAAAACAATTCGGAATACGAAGCAATAATGGAAGATCTACAGGCACCATCAGAGGAAGATTTAGAGACAATTCACTCGCAAGAATCAAGCAATGAACAGGTACGAATTTGCGAACCAGAAAAATGCATTAACATAGAGAAGAATCAGATAATCATAAAAAGGGGTAATACTAAAATAAATTTTACTAAACCATTCGGGAAACGCCGATATGAATTAAACATCTACAGAAAGTCGGATATCGCCCCATTGTTAGAACAAATACTTGAACCCAATAAACCTTATGGAATAATATGTAAATCACCCAATGAAATAACTGAAAATTTATATGAAGACTATTTTAAAACAATACAGCAAATAGTAGGAACACAATATCCATCGGTTAAATTAAAAAAATACAAACAGATAGTAAATGACGTTGAAAACCCAAATGAACAAATAGAAATAATAGATAACTATCATTTAAGCAAAACTAAACATAGGGGTATAAATGAAACGTTTGAAAAACTTAAAAAAGAATATTATTTTCCGGGTATGCAAAATAAAATAGCAGAATATATTAATAAATATGAAACTTGTAAAGTTAGAAAATACAATCGTAAACCGATAAAAACAAAATTTGATTGACAGTTGATGACCAGAGCCCCTGGAAGTCAACTATGTAGTAACAGTAACTTAAAACCTCAAAACAATGGCTGGTTATATCCCTGATTTTTTAAGAGTATTTTAAGACTCAACCATACAATTTGTGATTTAGAAGAAAAAAAATCCTAATCTCCCACATTCGACCATCCCTTTGGAGAGTTTATTGCCCAATACAAAACATACAACTGATATAGTTTATTTGTATTTTTTTAATATTAATTCAGAATAATGTAATAATACCAGTCTATTTATAGATTCAAAAATTATTGATCATATTAAGAATATGCACTATACAGGGTGTCCCGAATTTAAATGGCAAAACTTCACGTTAACGTTTGCCTTGGAATTTGGAACGGATTTCTTCTAAATCACAGATTTTATGGTTGAGTCTTAAAATACTTTTAAAAAATCAGGGATATAACCAGCCATTGTTTTGACTTCCAGGGGCTCTGGTCATCAACTGGGAAAACCCTTAATATATTGGAGATAGGGATTCTTTTCAGGAATCAAATCAGATGACGATGGTTCACTGACAGTCTAGAACTAACATTTCATTATTTTGCATGATTTACTGATTCCATAAAAATGTGTTGACTAGGAGATGGAAGTTATATTATACAAAAAGCTTGATCGCTTTTTAAAAAGAATTTATTTGAATAAAAACAAAATATAAACACTGATTATAAACAATTAAACAAATAATTAATATAATAGACACTAACTCAATGAGGACAAGACACGAAGTGACACGGAGTGAAAATGGAGTGATGGGCTGTCTGGAGGGGATGCTTATATAGAGTCTTGATTCTGCTGGAGTCAGCTTCTGCCATTTCTTAAGTTGCCTGTGCCATAAGTCCTCCCTCCCTAAGTTTGAAGCTCCTGCGAAAACAATGGTAGTCCTGGATGTACGGTTGGCATATTTGGAGATGCAATGTTTATCTTGATTTTTCTTATACAATAGTATTTATATATGAAATAAATTAGAATACAAATTGTTCGCGCCAATCGGCGCTTTTGTGAGGGGGGGGGAGGAGAAAAACTGTAATATACCGTATATTGACGCACTCTATAGATCTCTAGGCAACTAGCCCTTATCTGCGTTAGTCCCTACAGGAAAATTCCTTTTTCTTCTACTGGCTGCTTTCCTGTACACTTTTTCTTTGTTCAAGACCTCATGGTCTTCCAGTGTTTTTTGACCACGGCAAGATAGCCTTCCAAGACCCTTTTCTTTTCTTAAAGGTGTTTTTGTTTCTTATGACATTTAGTGAAGATTTATTTTTACCCTTAATGAGTGGTGATATAAGAGGAGGAGATCCCGATCAGATTTTACCGCCTGCGAGAAGCGTTCGCCTGCCCGTAGCGACTTCGGAGTTCTCTGACAGGATCGTCGGCGGCAATAACAAGGTGAGAAGTTTTTTATGTATTGTTTGGTTGGGTTACCTTCTCAATAATATCTCCCCAAAGGTGCGAAACCTCGTTTTAATACTTTTCAATACAGTCCATTTGCTCGAATTTTCCTATACACAAATTATTACAAAGGGTATAAGTAAATACATGTATGGTGTATAGTTTGTTTGTGTTGTTATAAAATTGTTAAGTTTGGACATTTCTAGATTTATAGTGTGTAATTTTTCGAAGGATATGTTAAAGTCTTGGTGATTAAAAACTAAACTATTATTACTAAGTGCCTTAGTTTCTTTAAATACAGGAATTATGTGCATATCTAAAATTGATTCATTACGACTAAGGTTAATTAAGCTGCTATTTGTTACAAATATTTCTTCTTTATTTTTATTTTTTTTAATTATCTCTATTTTATTATGTTTAAATACTAAATATTGGTTAATAAAAGGTATATATTTAATGAAAGGTTCACTGTTAGTGGATATAGTTTCACAGTCAAAAAGATTAGTATTGTTTATAATCTGTTGAATACACTTATTATTTACACTTGTAGTATTTCTGCAGAAGAGTAAGTCTTTGTATTCGTCGCATGAAGCAGTGAGTAATTCTCTTTTCTTTTTCAAAATTAATGGTGGATTCTCGTAGATAATGATAACTTTATTATTTTTTTCGACCGGGTATGAGAGGAGAAAGTAGGTTTCCAATGGTGGGGTACGTAAGGGAATTTTTACAAAATAATATATATTATTGCCCTTTAATGAACAGTATACTTTGCTAATTTGCCAAAGGATTTCTATGTCTTTAGAAATAAAAGTTACGTTATAAATATATTGTAAGGTTCTTAAGTCTTTAAAAGATAAAATGCTAGAGTGAATAGTTTGGAGTCTACAGAATTCAAGAGATAGTTCAATATCGTTAAGTTTGTTACTAATTAATACTAAATTTAGAAATATTATATTATAATTGTGATTTATTTCAATTTGATTAAGTTTTGAATTGGTAAGGGCTTGCTTAATTTTTTGGTTATTAATTTGAATAATTTTAATGTCGCGGTTAAATTATTTAATTATTTTGATTGATGGCCAGTTGGTTTTTTGTATTGTCAGTAAGTTGTATAGAATTTCTCTCTAGTGATTGGATGACTTTATCATAGTATTTTTTGTCTGTTGCGTCCATGTTACCAGTTAGTCATGATATTGCTGTACCAAGTCCATTAATAAGTCCTCTTTTGATGCGAGTTTGTTTGTTGAGTATCAAATGGTCCAGTTTATTTCTTAAGAATGTGTAATATTTTTAAAGGGAATCATAATGGTTAGTGTTATTGTTTTTATGTGAAGAATTTATGATGTTATGTATGTCTTCTAATTCGGTGTCTATTAATCCTGTGTCAATTATGTGGATGAATGTGTAGTATTTGTCTAGGATATACGCATTAGGTAGTCTGATAGGAATTATTCCGGGTACCTGAGTCAGGTCCGTTATAGTCAGTGCTTTGATAGTGAGTGAAGGAAGTAAACAAGCGTCAGCAGCCTGATTACGGGAAGTGCCAGGATCATCTGAAACAGTGATGATAGGAGGAGTAGTTGCGTATTTTCTAGGTCTTTTAATAAGGTTGGGATGTATTTTAAAAGATTTTTTATGTATTGTTGCTAATTTAGTTTTTTTGTGAAAAGTTTCCGCGTTTGAATTTGGGTTTAGATTTACCGAATTTATCTTTAATAAAAATTTCTCCTTGGGGTATTGTAATATTCTCGCGATTTAAATTTAGTTTGTTTGTGCGATTTTCTTTTTCCTTTTCGATTAATTCTTTTATTTTTTTTATAATTACTTGTTTGTCATCATGATATTCTTTTACTTTTTGTTCTAAAATTAAATCTTGGGCTGGTGTCTCTGGTTGAATACCGAATGTTATTTCCTTTGGGGTCATTTTTAAATTAGATACGATTGAATTATTATACGCGATCAGGCCTAATCTTAATAATTTGTAGAGGGAATAATCTTTATTACTTTTAATAATGTTCATTAATTCGATTAGTGTGGAGTGTGCTCTGTTTATAAGTCCGTTGGAGTTTGAATGATTGGGTGTTATGAAATGTGTTTTGATATTATGATATTTTAGAAAGTTTTCAATAAGTCCGTTTTTGAATTCCGTGCCGTTATCAAATTGTATAGTTGTGGGACAGGGGAAAGTGCTAAAATAAATTTCTAAAGAATTTAAAATTTCATTTGCCGAACTATTTCTTATGATGTTACCATATAATTTTTTTGGAAAGCAATCTATTAAAGTAAATATTAGTTTTCCGTCATAATGTAAAATATCTCCTTGTAATTTTTCGAAAGGTTTGGAGGGGGTGGGGGTTATTTCATAAACTTGTCTTATAGGATTTCTTTCATATTTTACTTCCTTGCAAAGGGAACAATTATTAATGATTTTAATTATAGTTTCTAGCATTCTCGGCCAATAATAAGCTTTTCGTAAATTTTGATAAGTCTCATGAATTCCGCGATGTGCCGTTTTTCCTATGTGTTTATTTAATATAATTTCTTCTTGTTCAGATTGATTTGTTACGTCTAGCTTTTTAGTATAATATCTTTTAATTTTAATGGTGGGATAATTATTTTTTATTAACTCCGTTAAATGGTTAAAGATTTGATTGTAGATTTAGTCATCAATAGAGTTTTCGATTTGGGGGAACATAAAATACCATATGTGTGATTTGGCTGTAAAAATTCGAGGCAGTTTTCTCCTAAGTCTTTTGAAAAGGGATATTGAGTGTACCAATGAAATCTGGTTTTGCCAAAAGGTTTTTTTACGGGTTTTTGAATCTCGGGATTTCCTCGCGTTATAATTATTTGAAATTTTTCTACGTTAATTCATTTTGTTTTGTCGTCCACTATTAATATCTGATCATTTGACGATTCTTAGGAATGTTGGGTCTGTAAGCTTTCTAAGTTTTCTTCTAAGGGAATTTGTAAAGTTCTTGCAATTTCTTCAATATTGTCATTACTATATTCAGGGGTTGGTGCCGAAAAGAATTCATCTAGTACTTCATTAGGGTCGGGGTCTGAATTTTCGATTGCATTAAGGTCATTTCTTTTAGGGGGATTTCTGGATAAAGCGTCTGTTACGAAATTAGTTTTTCCTTGTACGTATTTTATATCAAAATCAAAGTCAGCTAATTGTAATTTCCATCTGATTAATTTAGAATTACGTTCTTTTAAATTATGCAGCCACTGTAAAGGCTTGTGATCCGTTTGTATGGTAAACTTCCTTCCGTAAAGATAAGGTTGGAAATGTTTTTACGCCCAAATAATGGCAAGGAGTTCTTTTTCAATAGTTGAATAATTTTCTTTCTGTTTATTTAGTGTCCTAGAGGCAAAGGAGATAGGTAGGTCTTTATAATTGAAATTTTGAGATAGTACTGCACCTATTGCAAAATTGGAGGCATCTGTTGTTAATTTAAACGGTTTATCAAAATTTGGAAGCTGTAAAATGGGGCAATTTTGTAAGAGGGATTTGAGTGTTTTAAACGCTTGTAAATACTCGTCAGTGATTTTAAGTTCTTTGTCCTTTCTTAAAGCTTGAGTTAGGGGTCTTGCGATTTTAGCATAATTTTTTATCATTTTCCTATAATATCCCGTAAGTCCGAGATATTGTTTAATTTGTTTTTGAGTTTTAGGAATGGGGAATTTAGAAATTGCTTCAAGTTTAGTGGGATTTGGTTGTATACATACCTTTTTCTGATATTATGTGTCCTAAAAATAAAAGTTCCCGTTTGAAAAATTCTGTTGTCCAATTGAATTTTTAAATTGTGTTGCTTTAATTTTTCAAAAACAGTTTTTAAATGTTTAATATGTTCTTCTAGGCTGTCGGAAAAAAAATTATGTCGTCCATATAAACTAATACATTTGGAATTTTAGAAAATATAATATTCATCGCGCGTTTAAATGTAGGTGGGGCGTTTTTTAAGCCAAACGGCATTCTTAAAAACTCATAATGTCCGTATTTCGTTGAAAATGCAGTTTTGGGGATGGATTCGCGTTCCATTTCGATTTGGTGAAAGCCGGAGGCCAAATCGATTGCTGAAAAATAATTAGCTCTACCAATTTTTCCAAATAAATCTTCGATGTTTGGGAGTGGGAATTTGTCTTCGATAGTTTTATTATTAAGTTTCCTATAATCTATTACCATGCGGATTTTCCTTTTACCGGAGGCGTCTGGTTTCTTGGGAACTACCCATACGGGGCTGTTATACGGGGAATTTGAGTGCTGGATAATTTTATTTTCTAATAGTTTATCAATTTCCGATTGAATGTCTTTTCGAAAAACTTCCGGATATCTGTTATTTCTTGTATATATTGGGTCTTCGTCTGTTGTTTTTATTTTATGTTTTAATAAATCTGTACTAGTTAATTTGTCATTTTCTCTTTTAATAACTTCTGGAAATTCTTTTAATAAATTTATTATTTTAAATTTTTCCTCACTATTCATGTGATTTGTCCTTATTAATTGTGGGATTTCCTTTTTAATTTCGTCATTCATCCTAGCCAGTTCGGGACAATTGGTCACGACTAAACCAGGTATGGTTTCACTTATCTCCTCTGGTTCGTCAACTTCCATAGGTTCGGGGCGAATGGCCATTACTTCTGTGGAGTCAATATGGCAGAGAATTTTATCATTTTTAACGTCATATAAACCTTCTTTTATAGTTACTTTATCATTTAATTTTATGTCATTATTTATTATTCCATAATTAATTTTTTTATTTGTAATAGGTAATTCTACAACATTCATTCCTTTTTCTAACTTAATCTTATCTAATTCTACTAATTCATGACTTAACAATAAAGGTATTATTCCATGGGGATGCGTAAGATTATCATTGTGAGGATGCACACTTAATTTTAATTCTTTCATGGTATTATAGCCTAATAATAAATCATACTTTTCTGAAAACGGAAAAAGATAAAATTTAATTTGTTTTTCGGAACCAAAAATATCGAATGTATTTAAAAAACAAGATTTTTCTCCGTTCTTTTTTCCTGTCGGTGTCACGATTGCAAAGGGGTCATTATGTAAAGTAATACCAGGAGGTACTGAATTTTTAAAAACATATTTTCTATTCTATCCATTCTTTCGTCTCATGGTTTTTCAACATTATCATCTGAAACTGAATCAGTGCAGTGTGTTAGTTCGTATGGTGAAATAAATTTTTGTGGTCTTTGTTTTTGTAGGTTACTGACTGTCCGCATTGAAACAGTATTTTGTGATCCATTATTGTTACGGGGTTGGTTTTGGAAATTGTTATATCTATTCTGATTGTATTGGTTGGAAGGATGATTAGGATTGTTAGGATGATGGTAATGATTGGGATTTTGGAAATGTTGGTTTTGAGGTCTTGGGTATTGCTGCTGATGCTGTGGTCTGTTATTGTTACAATTTCTGATTAAAATTTTGGTTACAAGAAAAGTTATTATTTCTTTGGTATGTGTTAGTCTGTGAGTGGTTTTGTTGTTGTTGGTTATGTTGGTTAAATTTTTTTTGTATTTAAATTGGCTATTACAAAAGAGCATTTGTTGTAAATAATAGTTCTTACTTCATCTAGGTTAGTAGGATTAAAAATCATTATATGGTTGGTTAATTGTGAGGGGAAGCATTTGTAAATATGGTAAATAATTTCTTTGTCAGTTCTGTTCATAATTTCTGTCAATATAACTATGTTTAGGCCATCTAACTTTAATCTAATATAAACTAAATTTCTCAACTCTTGAATTCTGTTTACAAACTCTATGAGACTTTCCTTATAATTTAAATTTGTTTGAAAAATCTCATCTTTCAATATTTCATATGATCTAGAGTCAGCAAAGTTTTCTTTTAGTATTTTTAACAAAGTTGCAATGTGATCTACCTGGTGGGACAATAATATATTCCTAGCAGTACCCCCTAGTCTGCTTTTTACTTTTATTAATAAAACATCATGATTATAATTTCTTTCTACAATATTATCAGCACAGACTAGTGAATACGCTGCTTAAACAATATCACAAAAAAAAAAACTTAATTCTGAGGGATTGCCGTCAAAAGGAGGAATTTGGTCGTAATTTTCTTTAGATATTTTATAATGAATTTGTTCGGGCATCTTGAACGTAGCTGGTTTAGTTATAGAATTACTCACTGTGAACCGGTGACTTCTTACGTTGAAGGTGAAGGGTCTCTTCTTTTCTTCTATCCTCGCGAAGCAAACACCTGAAGGTGACCTGAGAATACTGGGTCAAATGGACACAGCTGCTATTCTTCAGTCTTCGTTGTCCCGATTCTGGGCGCCAGTTATATAATACAAAAAGCTTGATCGCTTTTTAAAAAGAATTTATTAAAAAACACAAAATATAAACACTGATTATAAACAATTAAACAAATAATTAATAAGTTGTACTGAAATAGGATTATCAACTTCCTACAAACAAAAGGATTAGACTTTGAATTTCCTGTTTACTAAGTTAGGATTTGTACACTTGAAAAATAAAAAGATTAAACTTCGTACGTCTAACACTAGAATAGGATTTTATACAGTTATCGACTTCTTATAAACAAAAGGATTAGACCCTGTCCATTTCTTAATATTAACAATAACCTTAGACTATTTACAAAAATAAAATGTTTATACATTACAGAATTCCTTACATGCTAAAGTACAAAAAGATAAAATGATATTTCTTAATACTAAACAATACATTATTTAAACAAATGGAAAATAAAATAAGAGTCTTTGAATTAGTTTCTTCTATTACAAATAATACTTCTAAATTCAAAATTACTCAATTAAAACAATAACATTTTAAATCAAAATAATAATTCAAACACTCTTCCAATTACAGTTTATAATAACTTCAAAAATAAAATACATACTTTTCTCAACGATCAATCAAAATAATATTTCAAGACAAAATAATAGTATCCTAATATTTATTATTGTGAATATAAAATATTAATTACAAAATAAACCAAACAGAATATACTGTGAAATTAAATAATAATTTGAATGATCTTTTACATTATTAACATTGAACATAATATTTTACAGCAAAATACAAAAGTCCGACTTTATTATAATAAACTACAGCATTGTCAGTTTAATACAGATAATTCTTTCAATATAACATAAACATCTTTCCCTAATACCATTACATTTTTAAAAGATTTTCAAAACATTTTAATATTGTTTACATAATATTAAATATTTTTAATCAGAACCATTATCTGACAAGGGGAGGACACACTCAGTCTCTCACGGATCTTGTTGGATTTTTTTGGAGGTTCCTGGTTAAAAAATATTAGACACGTACTTTGCCGTTCCGACCAATGGCCCTAGGAGCCGAGAAAAAAAATAAAATAGCATCAAACTAATTTATTTTTTCTCTCGAGTTTAAAAAATGATATCGACATGATTCTTGCACCAAGATTTTTAGTTTTGATTGCGGATTTCAGGAAAAATACAGTCGCTCCATAGATTTCGGTTTAGGTTAATTAAATTCTAAAAAAATGATTAGTTTTTCAAGTAAACTACTTCTATAGATTTTTGACACAAAAATTGACATTCTTTTTTTATTCTAATTCAGCACCCTCAAAAACATTAAAAAACGCTTATTCAACAAAATCAAAAAATATCATTTTTTTCACTCTCTTCGAGGAAAATGAAATTTTTAAACCGATTATTGGTTGCACACCTTTAAATCGTTATTACTTTGTCACACAATTCACTGGTTGTTATCGCTGGAAAGAGGAGAGTCTCAGCTTTCTTTTGATGTATATAAATGTAAAATTCGATGAACAATAACCTATCAAAAAAATTGGAAAATTCGAAAACCATTTTGGTTTCTAACTTGAGTTTGAAACCAGATAGGATGATGAAACCAAATACATTTCATGCGTATTAAAACCCTATATTTTGTGTTAAAAAATAAAGTTGATACGTTAAACCGTCTAAGCGTAATTAATGTTTTTATCAATTTAAATAAAAGTTGCCTACCAACTTGGTCAGGCAAATTTTGAAGCTTAAAATTTTTTATTTTTCTATTTGGATGAAATTTCGTATTTAAGGGTTCTTTTGAATGCTGCATTCGAATCCGATGTCGGTTCTTGTGAAGAAAATATATTGAACGTACTTCACTTGAAAAAGTTTAGCTTTTGCACTGTAAAATGTGGTAGAAAATGTTTTTAGCCCTAGAATTTCATTCCAGCACCCTCAAAACTCAGGAAACGTATGTATATATATATATAGATACCAATTAAAAAAAAAATATATATATATATGTATGTATATATATATATATATATATATATATATATATATATATATATATATATATATATATATATATATATATATATCATATGCTATCAACATGGCGGCAAGTCTATGTCAGTTAGAAAACGCTCTAGAAGTCTTAAATGAAATAGCAGCGTTCAAAGTGCTCAGGAAAGATCTAAAAGACAAGTTAATTCTTCTAATAGATGAAATCAGACAGACTGTGCACAACACTTCGGATTTTCAAGGAAGTCAGAACGCTCAAAGCCAAGGTAACCTAAATCGTTCTTATTCTGAAACCGTGGTACCTCGTTCCAAAAGAAAATCTACAGCTTCCCATAAACTAATACTTAAAAGCAACAGTAATCAAAACGCAGAGATGGCGTCAAGAAACAGTTCAAAGAAATAATAAAACCCAAGGACCTAAAAATTGGTATTAACAAAATAACCTCAAAAAAAGATTTAGTAATAGTTAAAACTAATTCTGAAGAAGAAAGAGGAATAATCTCTAGAAAACTAGAAGAAAATAACGATTTCTCTATAAAATCATCGAAAAGGAGGAAGCCAAGGCTTATTTTTAAAGACGTCGATGAAGACCTAACAATAGAAAACATAGTAGAACATATTGTGGAACAAAATCACGGACTGCAAATTGAGAGTAATTCTTTACGGCCGGTAATCTTATTGAAAAATGCAAGATCCAAAAGGACACATGCTGTAATAGAAACAGACGGAATTACTAGGATCAAACTGCTAAACAACAAGATCAGTTTAGGTTACAACAAACATTGGGCCGAGGACTACCTGAGGATCAGAAGATGCACCAAGTGCTGGAAGTTTCATCACTCCAAGGAGCGGTGCCAGGGTCAAACAACATGCCCCCAATGCTCAGGTAATCACTCCATTAAGGATTGTAACCAGCAGGGTAAACAATGTCCTAACTGTTCTGCCTATAACCGACATATCAAACTTGAGCGATTTAAAATTGACAGCAACCATTCGGCTTTTGACAAAAATTGTCCCTCATACATCAGAGAATTAAACAAACTTACTCAAAACACAGACTATTAAATTAAAAAACTACAGACTTACTACATTTCATCATTCATTCATACTCGTATATGGACTTAAAAATATTACAGATAAACACACATCATTCTAAAATTTGTACAGACTACATAAACCACTTTATTCAAGTAAAAAATATTGATATAACCCTCATACAAGAACCTTATACTAGAAACAACATTATTACAGGTTATAATCATCAAATTCAGATCTACCAAACACATGTTTCCAAACCAAGAGCTGCTATATTAATAAACAATAAATACATCGACGCAATCTTACTTACACAACACAGCGACCAGGACTTTTGCACAGTTGAAATTACTATTAAACAATACAAATTCTTATTTATCAGTACTTATTTCGATGAAACCTTAGACATTGACAACGATCTCGCCAAAATTGTGCCCATTATAAATTATTATAGCAACCATTACATTATTCTAGGTATAGACTCCAACAGCAGATCATTCCTCTGGAACGACATCAAAATTAATCCCAGAGGTCGAACTTTGGAATCATTTATCATTACCCAAAATTTGAGCATAATCAATAAACCTTCTGAGCTGACAACATTCGACGGCTCTAGAGGAAAGAGTAACATTGACTTGACTATTTGCAATAACAAAACGACAAGATTACTTAAGAATTGGACGATACTAAATGACTGTAATTTCTCGGATCACAATTCTATTTATTACGAAATTACCTGGCAACATAACGGACAACACCAAAATTATAACTGTTTACACATGCAACACTACAAAACCAAAAATGTAAACTGGGAAAACTTTGAAAAAAATCTTACCTTTCAACTTAAAAAACAATTCAATATACTCGAAACGGACTCTAATACACTAGATACAGAATCAGAAATCGTCGACATTATCAACAATTATGAAGTGGACAAAATTATCGAAATTTTTAACAAAGCGATTACTAAAACTTGCAATATGACGTTTAAATTAACTAACACTAAATTTACAAAAAATAGACCTCACAGAACAGTACCCTGGTGGAACGACAAACTAACTGAACTGATGAAACAAACTAACAGACTTAGGAAATCTTACCAAAAAACAAAAACTAACAAAGACATGAGAACACTAAAGAAACAAGTATATTTGGACTGCAAACACAGATACCAGGCACTTATAAAACATCAAAAATTGATTCTTGGAAAAATTACTGCTCTGAAGAAACTAACCCCTGGAATTGGTCTTACAAATATGCAGCAAATAAATTGAAAAACCAAGACATTCTACGAACTGTACAAACAGACAATAACGAACACACGAAAGATTACAAGGAAACGATTACAAACCTACTAGATAACTTGATTCATGAGGACAATTCGACTGACATTACTCAAGAACAGGTTACAAAAAGGACAAACGCAAATACACCCCCTGCTTCAAACGATGACCATCTCCTTGAACGAAATGAAATCCTACATTGTATCGAGAACTTAAATAAAAAGAAAACACCTGGACATGACAAATTCAATACAGACATTATACAACAAGTCACAAATATTTATCCAGACTTAATTACTAAAATTTATCAACTGATCTGGCTCAAAACACAAATTCCCATAACTTGGAAAAAAGGACTGTTACATATAATACCAAAGAGAGACTCTAACAAGTTACGTCCAATTACAATCCTCCCAATCATGAGCAAAGTCCTAGACAAAATAATCAACAACCGACTTACCCACTTTTTACTTACAAACGACTTGCTCAACAAAAACCAATTTGGATTCATTCCCCAAAAAAGTACTATCGATGCTCTTTATTATACTAATTCATTTATAGAATCAGCAACAAATAATAAAAAAAATTGTTTAATGCTGAAACTCGACATATCGGGAGCGTTTGATAATGCCTGGGTTCCTGCCATAATGTTTAATCTGAGGAAGTACCAATGCCCAAGAAATTTATTTCAGTTGATACTAAGCTTCTTTCAGGATCGATCTGTTGAAATCAGATCCAATAACTTCCAAATTTCAAAGAAACTAACTATTGGCACTCCCCAAGGTTCTTCTCTCTCACCGACGCTCTGGAATATTCTGATTAATTCTTTATTCGATTTAGTACTTCCAGAGAATGTAGAGATAACCACGTACGCAGACGACATTTTACTTCTCGTCACTGGTAAACGTTTCCCCCAATTACAATTAATCACCAATCAAGCTTTAATTATTTTGGAAAAATGGGAAACAGATAATAAACTCGAATTTAATACTGACAAGACAAAATACATAATTTTTACCAAGAAACGAATTGTTCCAAATTTAAACATTAGACTCTATTCCAAAACACTTGTACAAACTGAAACCATGACATATTTAGGGATAACATTCGACAGGAAACTAAATTGGAAAGCACACACAGACTACGTTGTTAACAAAACAATAAAAAACAGTAAACGGACTAACTATCGCTGCAAGAAACACATGGGCCCTAAAGACAGAGGCACTAAAAATTATCTATGAAGGGGCTATCATCCCAAAACTGCTTTACGCCATACCCGTTTGGGAATCGGGAGCAGTCAAACCAATCAATCTGAAAAAGCTTCAGCGGGTTCAGAGACTGATGGGAATAAGGATAAGCAAAGCATATCGCACTGTCTCTTACGACGCTGCCTGTGTCCTTGCAGGGATAAAACCAACTCACTTAAAAATTAAAGAACTAACGACATTATACAAAAATAAAAAAACAAGGACTAAAATACAAGGACATGGAGCCAAGGGACATTGAAAACGAACTCACCACCAAACACTGGATACATCCTGCTATACACGCTAAACTAACACAGTACTTAACAGACACAGGAGCTGCAGACATAGACACAGGAAGTATTGACATTTACACGGATGGAAGCAAAGACGAACAGCACACAGGATGCGCACTAACTCTATATCACAATAACTGCTACTACGATGAACAATACAGACTAGGCCAAAACTGCTCTAATAATCAGGCAGAGAAATTAGCTGTAGTTAAGGCCACAGAATATATTTTAAGACAAACGTACGTTCCTCAACACAAATACACCATTTACACGGACAACAAGATATTAATAGACTCAACTAATAACCCCAAATCCAACGACCCACTGACACATCGACTCAAGACAAATTTGATTGAACTAATGAACCGTGGAACACCAACTAACTTGATCTGGATCAAAGGCCATAGTGGAATCGAAGGGAACGAGCGAGCAGATTTATTGGCAAAGACAGCTGCTCACGATTCAGAACTAGCTATAGACTACAACCGCATTCCTATCTCATTTATTAAGCAACATATTAAAACAGACTTACTTACTGAATGGGACAAACTTTGGAACAACTCAACAAAAGGACGACCTTTGCACAAATACATCCCAAACATCACACTACAAAATCACGATACACCAAAAAGTACACATCACAAATTTACACAACTGCTAACGGAACATGGACAAACTAATCACTACTTGAAACGATTTCACTTGAAAAACACAGATACATGTGAATGCAACGGACAGACTCCACAAACATTTTATCATTTACTATATGACTGCCCCCTTTACGAACACAATAGATACTTACTGATAAAGACAGTTTTGATTAATGGGGACACATGGCCTTATCCAGAAGCGAAACTATATAAAAAATTCAAGAAACCTTTAGTGAAATTTGCTACATCAATTGGACCACACAAGTGAAGAAAGAAGACCACCATTCATCAAAAACTAAGAAAAAAAAAACAACTTGAAGACATATCAGAAAATCAACATGTCTACTCTTTATACTTTTTTTTTTTTTTTTTTTTTTTTTTTTTTTTTTTTTTTTTTTTTCTTTCTTCTGTTTTGTTCATGTTTTTTTTTTTTTTTTTTTTTTTTTTTTTTTATTTCTTTTCTTATTTTTCCCGTTTGTTCTAATTTCTATATAGAACTTTTACAATTTGTAATATATCACAATTAAAAATAATATTGCACCTGTGAATTACAGGTAGTATGCAAATGCGCATGGAATCTGTAAAAATATCAAAATAAACGACCTTTCCATAGGGTTACTATGGAAGGGAAACAATTAAAAAAAAAAAAAAAAAAAAAAAAAAAATATATATATATATATATATATATATAGATATATATATATATATATATATATATGTATGGATAAATTTCTTGACTGTTACAATAAATGTTTACAAGGGTTCTTGAGGTTCAGTCATAAAGCTTTATGACTGAACCTCAAGAACCCTAGTAAACAAATATATATATATGTATATGTATATGTATATATACTAATTGTTTCCTTTTCCTTTTTTTTCTAGTGGGCCTTTTAATATTGTCAATATATGTTTTAATTGGTCTTTTATCTTTTACTAGTACATTTACTTTTTTAAACTTGTCCCTACTCTTTATTTTTGCTTGAGTATTTTTTAAATATTTTACGTCTCCTAATTGTTTTTGAATATCTAAGGGGTCTTCTCTATTTTTATTTAATTTTTCAGTTCCTTTTCATTATTTATTTTAGCTCTAATTAATTTGTGTAGTAGTTGTTGATCTTTATGATATTTTAATACGTACTGTTCAGTCAGGTCAATACTTTTGTCTGATTCTACTCTGGAGGTTCCGAAAGTAATTTCATTGGACGTTTGTTTTAGTTTATTGTTTAAAGTATTATTGTAGGCTATTACTGCTAATCTTAATTTTTGCTGCATTGAACATTTATCTCTCTCTTTCCCTATTATTCTTAATAGCTCATTTAAAGTAGAATGAACCCTGTTTAATGATCCTTGCGAATTTGAATGACTGGCTGACGTGTAATGTAAGATAATATTATTTTCTTCACAAAATTGTCTAACCAAGTTATTCTTCATCTCAGTCCCTTGGTCTAAAGATATTTGTAACGGTGTCGGAAAATATGTCATGTAGTTAGTTAGTGAATTGCAGATATTAATTGCGTTTTTCGATTGTAACGTTTGGGCAAATAAATGTTTTGAAAATGTGTCCACCGCTGTTAAAATTATTGTGTTGTTAAAATTAAAAATGTCAATCATTAGTTCTTGAAAAGGTCTTTCTGGTGTAGGCGTAATCTGAAATTTTGTTTTTATGGGTTTACGATTGTATTTTCTAACTTTACAAGTTTCATATTTATTAATATATTCTGCTATTTTATTTTGCATACCCGGAAAATAATATTCTTTTTTAAGTTTTTCAAACGTTTCATTTATACCCCTATGTTTAGTTTTGCTTAAATGATAGTTATCTATTATTTCTATTTGTTCATTTGGGTTTTCAACGTCATTTACTATCTGTTTGTATTTTTTTAATTTAACCGATGGATATTGTGTTCCTACTATTTGTTGTATTGTTATAAAATAGTCTTCATATAAATTTTCAGTTATTTCATTGGGTGATTTACATATTATTCCATAAGGTTTATTGGGTTCAAATATTTGTTCTAACAATGGGGCGATATCCGACTTTCCGTAGATGTTTAATTCATACCGGCGTTTCCCGAATGGTTTAGGAAAATTTATTTTAGTATTACCCCTTTTTTTATATATATATATATATATATATATATATATATATATATATATATATATATATATATATATATATATATATATATATATATAAAAGAGCTTTATTTTACGAAATTTAACAATTTATAATTTTGTAACATATTTTTATAATACAGGTTTTAGAAATAAAACAATTCACGCTGCGGATTTGATTCAATAATGATAAATTACAATTTATAATACATTTGTTTTTTAAACTGTAGGAAAAATTGACAAAAAAAAACCTACTCAAAAAAATAAAAATAAAAATAATAATAATAAAATAAAGTTTTTTTTTTTTTTATTCTTTTATTAATAGAAATTTACAACTGTATTGCAAAACACATCTAGTAAATATGCGGTATATATGAGATATAATGACATGAATACAATTTGCAGAGGAACTACCCATTGGTAGTACTCTAATGAATATTTACAAAAGAAGATCACGAGGCCATCTTCTTTTCAGACGCCTCGGAGGATTGCCAGGAATGGAATGGGAAGCAAGTTGTGCAACAAGTGGATTTGGATGAGCAGTGAGTTTATTATGAAAGGAGAGGTATCTGGTTCGTGCCAAATCAGCGACGTATAGGATATTAAGGTCATTGTGGATGATTTCATTTGTGACAAAGTAGGGAGCATTAAGGATTTTTCGAAGGATTTTGGATTGGAGTGATTGGATGCGGGAAGAATTCGATGGTTTGGTGGATCCCCATAACTCTATTCCGTATGTCCAAATAGGTCTGATAATCGTCATATATATGAGTTTTTTTTTATAGTAAATCGGGAGATTTGAACGTTTGTCAAGTAGGTGTTGTAATAGTCGAAATCGACGTGCAGCTTCTTGTCTTTTCAATCTTGTGTGAGGATTCCAGGTAAGTCTCTTGTCCAGATAAAATCCAAGGTATCTTATCTGTTCTACATTATTTAATGGTACTCCATTAAAGGATACAGGAGGACAGGATGAGGTAGGTTTTCGACGAAGGGTAAAGGTTACTTGCTGGGATTTACTGGGATTTATCTTAACTCTCCAGTTATGACACCATTCTTCAAGGGAAGTGATGTGTGACTGGAGTGTCTGGGATGCAGCAAATGGATTATCATTGACTGATAACACGCTGGTGTCATCAGCATAGGTTGTGAGGATAGTATTAGGATGGGTTGGGATATCAGCTGTATACACTGTATAAAGGATGGGACCCAGGATACTACCTTGAGGAATACCAGCGGTCTGGGGAAAGATAGATGAGTATTTAGAATTGTGATTAACTTTAAATACTCTATCAGAAAGGTAGGAACGGAGGATGAGGAAATATGTAGATGGTAGGAATTGGCGAAGTTTGTAAAGCAGACCTGGGTGCCATACTCGGTCAAATGCCTGTTCAACGTCAAGAAAGACACCCGTGCAATACATCTTGCGCTCCAGTGCAGATGAGATAACGTCCACCACACGATGGCATTGCTGGATAGTGGAATGAGACTGGCGAAATCCAAACTGGTGATCAGGAATAATGTGATTGGAATCAAGGATGGGATAAAGTCGTTTCAAAAGGAGCTTTTCAAGGATTTTGCCCATGATAGGTAGGAGGGAAATAGGTCGGTACGAGGAAGGGTTTTCTGGCGGTTTTTTAGGTTTTGGGATCATTTTTATTATTGATGATTTCCAGGAATCGGGAAAATATGTTGTACGGAGGACAGCATTATAAACGTAAGTTAGGAATAATACTGCTTTCCTTGGAAGGTGTTTGAGGATTCTTTAAGTGATAAGGTCGCGTCCAGGAGCTTTATTGGAGGGCAATTTACGAATGATGGCTATTATTTCTGAAGGGTGGAAGGCTTTAGGAGGAATGGTCATTTGGAGAGGAATGGCCAGTTCTGCTTCAATAAATTCTACATGGTTAGGATTTAGGATATCAGGATGAGGTTAAAAAATATTATGTAATTGTTCACCAAATACCTGCGATTTCTCTAAATCAGATTTGGTCCAGGTTTGAGCTGGAGTAAGGAGAGGATGATTGAAGGTTTTGAATTTTAACAGTCTTTTGGTGGTGTTCCACAATGATTTATCGGAAACAGTTAGTTGTTCAGTTTGTTTTTGTAAATTTTCAAATTTTAGTTTTTTAAGTTCTGATTTAAGTCTGTTAGTCAATTTATTATAATAGGTTTTGTCAGTTGGATACCGAGTCCTATGCCATTTGGCCCTAGCGCGACGTTTCTCTACTAATAAAACGCGAATATTCTGTGGTAAGATATTTTCTGAAATTTTAATTCTATTTTGTGAAGTGTTTTCTGTTATGCAGGTTTGAATTGAATTTGTAAAATGTTCTATTGCCGAATCTATTTCTTTACATGTTTTTAGTGGAGTTTTTAAGTCAAGTTGGTTTTCTAAAGCCGAACGGAATTTGTCCCAGTCTACTCGTCCAGTTATTAAGGATGGAGGAGAAGGTTTGATAATAGGAGTAGAATGTAATGTAAGCAAAACTGGGCTATGATCTGAGGAAAGGTCATCTAAGGAATCTATTGTAGTTAGGGAAGTAGGAATTTGAGAGGTGACAAATATGTCGAGGATATCTGGGCGTTTTTTTTAGGGATGTAGGCCAGTAGGTAGGATTGTTAGGTGAAAGGATGGGGTAATTGTTTAAGGATGATACACGGGAAAGTATACTACCTCGGGAATTGGATGTTCTACAGCCCCATCGCTGGTGTTTGGCGTTGTAGTCCCCACCTGCAATGAAGCGCCGCCCAAAGGATTGGAATAAGGATTGCAGAATATTTTGGGAAAGGCTATTTCCTGGAGGACAATATACAGCTGAAATAGTAAGGTTAAATGGAAGGGTGGATAGGATTAGTGAGGTAGACTGAATGGTGTCAGTTGGAGAGGAAGGAATCAAGGTGTGGGTTAGTGATCTATGGATAAGAATGCAAGTACCACCGTGGGCTGTTTTGTCGGGGTGGTCAGTTCTGTAAGTGATATAGTCTTTGATGTGGAAATAAGAGGTAGGCGTCAGGTGGGTCTCGGTAATTAGGGCAATGTGAATGTTATTGTCGTGTAAGAATATGTCTAGTTCATTTCTGTGATTGAGCAAACCATTTGCGTTCCATAAAAGAACTGCCAAGGAGTTTTGGATCATCGAGGAACAATGGAAGTGATTTCTGACAGGGCTCTTGTGAGAAGGGTAACTAAGGGTCTGATAGTTTCTTGGAGTTCACGGAGGAAGGATAAAAGAATCGATGAGATATCACCAAAACTTTGGGAGGAAGTAGGATAGGGTTCTGATATTTGAAACGGATGATTACACTGGCTTGAGGACGGTACCTGGAATGGGATTTGGCTTGGATATTGTTGAGGAGATATGGTTTGCCCATGTATTTGTACTGGAGGCTTGATCTGTTGGTTCACTTGTTGTGGTGTCTGTTGACAAGTTGATAGGGAAGGATTGATTATTTTGGGAGGTCGGGATGGAAAGGATGGTTGAGGCGCCTGATTTTGTGACCGTCGATTTCTTCGTTCGACCGTCGTGAATTCATTGGTTGGTTGAAGAGTCTGAGATGAACCTGCTGCTGAAGTTGATGGCTGAGGTTCAGTGAGTTGAACGGTTGAATGGCTGGGTTGTTGATATTGAGGCTGTTGTACTTTTGATGTTGAAGGAAGTGAAGGGAAGTCTTTGAGAGAGCTATTGATGACTGGGATGTTTTGATTCTGGGAGGATGATCCTACAGTTACGGATGTATGAGGAACTGAATTTCTATTAGTAGCTGAGTTGGTGCTTCTTTGCTTTTGCCTAAGTTTGTAAACCTGGCAACCTTTATAATTAGCGGGATGGCTCTCACCACACAGGACACACAAGGCTGGCGTTTCACGTGTTTTTAAACATGATTCAGTTAAATGTGGTCCTGCACATTTAACACACCTTGGTTGCCGATTGCAATAGGTCTTTGTGTGTCCCAGGTTTTGGCATCTGGTACACTGAACTATTTCTTTTTTGAGTCGAGGAACTTCAAATTTTACGACGGAGTATACCAATCTTTTGATATTAAAAATCTCAGAATTGTTCTCTGCCGGCTCCAGATCCACGAAGAACAATGGGAGTTTGTGCTTATCAATACGGTGGAGAACATTGGCGACATGCCTGACAGAATGACCTAACTCCTCTAGGTCTCTTTTGATTGCGTTGGGAGGAACAGATTGATGAAGCCCACGCAGT
The DNA here is from genome assembly GCA_003667255.2 of Euschistus heros. Lineage (NCBI taxonomy): Eukaryota > Metazoa > Arthropoda > Insecta > Hemiptera > Pentatomidae > Euschistus > Euschistus heros. The sequence continues at coordinate 137,928 of RCWM02000073.1, forward strand.
ACTACTCTGTAGGCCTTTTCTTCTTTTAACTGGTAACAATGAAATTCTATATTATTATTTTTCAGATGCGCTATCAGTGATTTGTAACTTTCTTTTGTTTCCGTATTTATTTTGATGTCTTCATATCTGGAGAAGCATTGGAAATTGGTTTGACCTATTAACTCGGATATATTTTGACAGAATTGTAAATAATTTTCTACGCCGGTGACGTAGATTGGAGGTGGTTTGAAATCCATGAGAGGTTTTAGTGGTTGAGGTGCTGAGCTGTCAGTTGGCATATTTGTTAGAGGTTGGAATCTATTGTTTGTTTCTATGGGTGTGACTGCAGAGACTATAGTCTTACTGCGGGTTTGTGGTGGTGTGGTGGATACATTTGGCTTTTTATCTTTTTGTTTTTTCTTTTTCTTTTTTTTGTCGGGGGAGTTCCCAGTAGGCTCAAGAGCAGTATTCCTTTGTCTTTTAGACAAAGTTCTAGCCTTGAGAAACTTGGAGTCCGATTCACTGAAGTCAGAACATGGCATTTCTTCATCAGAATCAAAACACGATGATTTTTCATACTCCATGATGATATTAAATGTTTAAATTATTTTTAATAATTATAGAAAATAAAATAGAATGAGAAAAAAAAAAATACATATATGAATAAATATTTATATATGCGTAAAATAAATTATTAAAAAAAAAAAAAAAAAAAAGTTCCACTTCTACAAGTATCGAACTGGGCTTCGTTAGACCAGCGGTCAAGCGCCTAACCAACTACGCCACCAGTGATGATAGTGACAGGTAGGCCAATGTAACTGATAGCCTAGCTCCAGACGTGAGCAGGTTGAGACCGCCTAGCCACGCTGCGCCCAACTATCTAGTCTAACACTAACAGACCACCTTCATATATTAGTTTCTAGGAACTCACCTAGCCAGAAAACTTCACAAATTGTTATAGTTTGTAGACACACAATATATACAAAGTCTCGAGCTGATACGTGAGCTAATTCCACAAGAATCAAGAGAGTAAACACAGAGCTGATTTAGCTGGCTGCATAGCAGTAGCGGCCATGTTCCTCACTTAAAATAAAGTAAAGTAATAAAAATAAATATATAAAAATTAGCAAAAGTTTTGAGCGTTAAAATTGATCAAAATTAAAGAATAAATTAACTTAAATATTAATAAATAATAAATATTAACAATATTTCGGTTTGTTAAATTAAAATTTAACTAAAACTAGTAAATTCTATGAATGTCTTATTTAGTACATTTTTATTCCAGTAGAATGTGTCTAGTACGTTTGTGTACGTATCTTCTTAAGGTTAGTTTGTTATAATTTCCTATTGCTTGTATTTTGGGATTCTCTGAGTTTATTGTTGAGTTAAAAAAGGTCTGGGTCTGGGTGTAAATAAACTGTTTAATTGTTTGAAAATTTAGGTCGTGCAGGATGTCAGTTATTTTTGTGTATCTTGGGTAGTCGTTAATGATCCTCAAGCATAGGTTTTGAATCCTTTCTATTTTTTTGTAGTTGGAGTCACATGTGTAGCTCCATACCGGAGAGGCGTATGTTAATAATGGTCGAATAACTGATTTATATAAAATAATTTTGTTGCGAGTTGATAGTGGAGATTTTCTTCGGAAATATGGTGACATCGTACTGATAAGTTTTTTGGCTTTGCAGCATTTATTATTAATATGGGATGTGAATGGCAACCGTTTATCTAATTCAAGTCCGAGGTAGGTAACAGTTTGAGCCCAGGGGATTCGAATTTTATTAAGAATGATATGATCCGCTATTTTGGGTCTTCTTTTTGTAAACATTATTACTGCAGTTTTGTTTTCATTTATTTGAATTTTTCATTTTTTGTAATATTTATTGAATTTTGAGTATAATGATTTTAATCTATTTTCTATTGTATCTATCCTGTAGGAACTAGTGTAAATGGCGGTGTCATCTGCGTAAAATGATCTTTCAACTAAAGAAAGAGAAGGTAGGTCAGATATACTCGTATATAGGTTAAAGAGAGTAGGGGAAAGGCAGGATCCTTGGGGAAGACCAGCTGATAGGGGATGTTTAGATGTTGTGGTGTTGTTGATTGTGATTTGGAAGGATCTATTAGAAAGGAATGAATGGATAATATGAATGATGTAGGGTGGGAATTGGTAAGTGATAAGCTTGTATATCAGTCCATTATGCCATATTGTATCAAAAGCCTTTTCGATGTCTAGTAAGATCATCCCTGTATGTTTTCTTTCATTAAAACCTGCTGTAATAAAATCGGCCAATCTGGCTAATTGTGCCACTGTAGAATGGTGGTTTCTAAAACCAAATTGGTCATTAACCATGATATTATTGTCAGATATAAAATTGGTTAACCTCTTCAAGAATATTTTTTCAAATATTTTTGAAATAATGTTAAGAAGGCTGATTGGTCTATAGTTGACGGCTTCTGAAGGGTCTTTATTTGGTTTAGGTATCGGTATAGGTTTTGCTGTTTTCCAGGAAGTAGGGAAGTGTTGGAGGCGGAAGACTGAATTGAAGATTTTTGTCAAGAACATTATTGATTTTTTACTAAGGTTTTTAATTACTATTGTAGGAATATTATCTTCGCCCGGGGCTTTTTTTTGTTTTCAGCTTTTTTATAATATGAATTATTTCTTTTGGCGATACGGAAGGGAAGTTAGGTGGTACATTTTGTTGGAGATATTTATTTACAGTTCGGTTTACTGAGCGATTGTGGTGGGATGTGCCCAGGTCTTTAGTGATTTGAGAGGTGGAAGTAAAGTATTCTGCTATTAAAGTTGCTTTGCTTTTATCAGAGTAGGCGAATCCATCCGGTATTTTAAGGGGTGGTATACATTGAGAACGATTTGTAAAAATGCGGTGAAATTTCCACAGGGATTTGTCTCCTGGTTTAATGTCTTTAAGGGTTTGGGTCCATTTGTGATTTTTCCAATCATTTAATTTATTTTTTACAAATGAATTTAATCTATTAATTATTATTTTATGTATTGGGTTATTGGTGCTTTGATACTTTTTTCTTAATTTGTTTTTTAACTTCATGAGCATTTTTAAATTAATTGGAAAATTGTCATTAAGTTGGTAGGATATTTTAGGAATGGCAGTGTACATAGCTGATTTAATTGTGGAATTGAATTTATTTATATTATGCTCCAAGTCAGATGAGGATGTAATTTCTGGGTTTATTTCTAATTCTTGATCGATCATTTGTCTTAACATTGGCCAGTTGGCATTTTTAAAATTCATTCTAGGTGCTGCTTTGTTTTTATTTACTTTAGAATTTACCCGGAAAATCACAAGGTTGTGATCCGAAGAGAGACATGGTACAGAAACGAGACCAAAGATATTATGGATATTTTTAGAAAGAGCTAGGTCTATAATACTCGGTTTAAAACGGCTTTGAGATGGAATATATGTGGGTTCTGTGGGGCTATGCAATTCTATGTTATATCTTGATATTAAATTTAACAGAGTTTTACCATTTTTGTTATTATTATGACAGTTCCACTGTTTATTTTTGGCGTTTAGGTCCCCGAATATGATAATATTGTTACCAATATTAAATAATTTAATTAAGTCAGGGGTGTATAGTTTATTAGGAGGTATATAGGTGGCAATAACTGTGGTAATTTTATTATTTATTCTAAGCTGAATAGCGACAGCTTCGATGTAAGTGAGGCCATCTACCGGCAGATATGTATGACTAATATCTTGGAGGGTTAATATCATAACTCCCCCGCCTTGCCTGTTTCGGTCTTTCCGATATATTTTGTAACCCCGAATCGAAAGTCTGTCACTGGCTAGTCGAGTCTCACTTACTGAAACGATGTCCGGTTTATTTTCGAATAGGAATTGATTAAATTCTATTAAATTACTTTTTATGGATTGGGCATTCCACATCAAAAATTTGATTTTATCGTTAAGAGTTATCATTTACGTTAATTAAAGAGTTGAGATCGCTAATATAAATGATTAAATAAATGAAATAAGAGAATAATAACAGAAATGTAAAGAAATGCTTAGGAGTTTGTTTATTGTTTATGTTTATAGACAACAGATACTGTAAGTATTTTGTTTTGCTCGAGACATATTTCAGTATCTCTTTAGTATCTGTTAAGTAAAGATCTGTAAATTGTGTAGAGTAAAAATATTTATTTAGATATGCGAGTATGTAACTGTTTAAAGTTGATGTGCTGTTGTTGTTGTGAGTGTAGGTTGTAAAGTTGTAAAGTAAGTAATTCTAAAACATAAGTTATTATAATATGTTTAAACATATAATTATAGAATATATTAGTATTTGTTAAATTAACCATTAATCAATAAATGATAACAGTCCTTCTATTACAATAAAAATTTTAGACATACCGTCTTCAGCATTTTTTAGTTTTAACATCGTATTTTTAAAATTTGAGATAATTTTCCCAATGTTAAATGAACTGAAAATTTTTTTTTATTTCTTTGAAACAGTCAGAGAACGAAGGCTCCTGATTCTGTTGATCTTTCGATGAGAAGGTGTTTTGAGGCCATTGAGATTTTGGGTTCGGAGGAGTTGGAAATGCTTCTTTAGTTGCTTTAAAATTCTTTCGTGGGGCTGCTTTTATTGTGGGGTTTTTCTTGCTTAATTGCAATTCCATGTTTCTAGTGTATTTAATACAGTTCGGTGAGTTTGAGAAATGTTCTTGGGAGCAATTAATACATTTAGGTTTGAATCCGTCGATAAGGGCGTTCGGGCAGTCTTTTGACAAGTGATTTTCTGGGCATTTAAGTCACTTTGGTTTCTTAAAACAATGTCTTACCACGTGGTTGAATTCCTGGCATACGTAGCATTGTGTGATTATTTTATTTGGCCTGTATTTTTCCCATTTTATTACTAGGTCACAACAGTAGTTGATTTTATTTATTTTATTTAATTGTTCTTTATTTTCTAAGATGACTATAGCCAACGGAAGTTTAATTAGTCCAGTTTCTGGTTTTTTTTCCATCTGGTATATTTTGTGTACCTGAAGGCCTTGGTTTTTTAGGTTTTCTGTTATCTCCTCGATAGGAAATTGCGGGGGAAATCCTTTTAGGACTAATTTAGGTTTTATTTCGCTTTTAGGAGTATAGGAATGAAAATCTACATTATTTTCTTTAAAAATATTTTTAATTAGTGAAAAGTCTTGGCTATTAAATGTATAGATGCTGGTTTTATTCCCGTTATATTTCACTTTAATTTCTTTTATTTGAGGTTTTATTGCGTTTATGGTTTCTTTTATGTTGTCATATGGGCTGTTTATGATGGGTGGATGCTGATTGCTAATTTTTCCTTTATTGTTTGTAGATGTAGAAAGTTCCGTAATTTCATCTTCATCCATATCGGAAAGTATGTCGTAGCAGTTTGCCACATCAATATTATATTGTATAGCATCACCTCTTTTCCTTTTTATATTTCTATTTGAAGTTGATGGTCCAGGTGGTTCATCCATTATATTTTCGGCCCCTCCTCCAAGGGCTTTGGATTTGGTTGTTACCTTTGTAAAATTAATAAGAAAATGAAGAACTATAATGAAAAACAGAAAATGTCTTAAATAAAAGAAAACTTAAAGAAAACGTAACTATATAACTTGAACTGCACTCTTTACACTACGGCTGCTACAGCGAGACTGGCCCCTTTTTATGATTATCTGATTCTTCTCTATGTTAATGCATTTTTCTGGTTCGCAAATTCGTACCGGTTCATTACTTGATTCTTGTGAGTGAATTGTCTCTAAATCTTCCTCTGATGGTGCCTGTAGATCTTCCATTATTGCTTCGTATTCCGAATTGTTTTCGTCCGCAATATCTTGGTTCAGTAGTTCTTCAACATCCATATCTTCCTCATCACTGGTATGATTTATTTCGTCAATTCCTCTAGAAAGTGCGTCGGCTACGTAATTAGTTTTACCTTGGATATGCTTAACGTCGAATTCGAATTCTTGGAGCTTCCATGTCCATTTCATTATACGTGTGTTACCATATGAATAAGGTTTAAAATGCTGTGGCGCCCGTACAACTGCTAACAATTCTTTCTCTATGGCGCTATATTTTAGTTCGGCATTTTGTAAAACTCTGGAAGCAAATGCTACGGGCTGTTCTATTTCGTTTTCATCTTTTTGTGACAGTACAGCTCCTATGGCTTTATTACTAGCATCTGTGGTTAGTATAGACGGTTTTTCCCAATCTGGGCACTTTAAAATTGGTGTATTGCTCATCATTTCTTTTAGGGTTTGACATGCCTCTTTTATTTCTTTAGTGCCATATATTTTGGTTTTTAAGGAATTTGAAATTGGTCTGGTTATTTTGGCATAGTTCTTGATAAATTTCCTATAATACTCGGTCATGCCGAGGAATTGTCTCGTCGTCTTTTCATTACGCGGAATAGGAAATTTTAGAAACGCTTCTTTCTTTTAACTTCGCCTTGTTGGCTTATAATTTCAATTAGTTCCTCTTTTATTTGCGGTTTTATATGATCATGTCGGATTAAGTTTTTTATTTCATTTTTATCGGCGATGAATAATAAATCGTTTTCTAATTTAAATATTATTTTATTATATTTTAATTCATTTTTTTCTAAGTCAATTATTAATTTTAATTTTTTCATAGTTCCATACCCTAATAAAAGCTGAAATTTATTGCTAAACGGAAAGATTGGGAATTTTACTTTTTGATTGATTCCTATCAGGGGCTTTAGGTTGATTATCACGCTTTGTGACCCTTCCGCTCTTCCTCGCGAAGTATGCCTTAATTATTTCCGAATACCATGGAATGTGATCGGGGTGTATGTAGTTTTTTGTGGCACCCGTATCAATTAACCATTTGTTTCCTAATTTGTCGATTAGATTGGGTAAATCATTATTAAAATTTAAATCATGTAAGTCTATATTACGCGTAGTTTTTTTAGGTTCTTTTTCGACGATTTGTTTATTATTAAAATTTAACTGATTGTTTATATCTGGTCTAAGTCCGGAGATCTGTTCGTGCTTGGGCCTGATCCTAAAAAATGATCCTGTTTCTGTTCTAATAATTCAATTCTTTCTTGTAATAGTTTTATTTGTTTATCTTTTTCCTCCTCTATCGCGTGCACTCTATTAGAAACCGCTCTCATCGAAACTGTGTTTGAATCTACTTGGGGTTGTTGATAATTTTGTCTAAAATTTTTAGAGGGCGGCTTATTGAAAAATTTATACTGTGACTGAGGGTCCCATTGTTGATTATAAATTGGTGTTTGATATTCGATAGCTCGCTGTTGTGGCCGGAAGTTATGCTGATTATTACTATTAAAGGAATTAAAGGTTGGACCTTGTTCATGCTGTTACTGCTGCGGTCGGTAGTGTTGAGGATTATTATGAGACGTATATTGCTCGCGATGATATTGATGGGGTCGGTAATTTTGGTAGTCGTGGTGATTATTAAAATTTGGTCTATATTCATTTTTTTTTAATAATTATTTTCAAATTTTTTCTTTTTATAATTATTTTGAGCTGGGTTATTTTTATATTGTTTTTTGTCTCCGTAAAGTCTGTGTACGATGTGAGCCGCGCTATTTCTTAATATTTACTTGAGGTCTTTCAATCTGTCGAATTTAATATGGTAAATGAGAGTCAGTCAATGCCGGATGTAAACTATGAACTGGGTGGTGCGATATTTACTTATCGTATTTGTACATTTCATATTGTTTGTCAAGTATTTCATTGTCTGAGTAAATACGTCGCATCTTTACTGGCCCAGTCGTTCTAATAAATCGAGTGGGTTTTCATTATGATACGCACGGGTGTTTAACATTTCAGATATTAGTTGTTCCCGAGTCCTTGCGTCCTGATATTTTCTTTTTAGGAATTTTATTATTTCTATTACAGTACTAAATTCTTTATCATATACGGTGACTTTAGCTTTTCGTGTTAATTTATTTAAAATAGTTAAAACTAATTTAGCTTAGTATTTTTATGAGTGTTATACTCCTTGCAATATAAATTATATAAAAATTCGCTGTTCCTAATGAAATCTACTAATTGTAACGGATTTCCGTCATAATCTGGGATTAATGCTAAATCGTGGTTTTTGATTTCTAAAGCCATATTATTATCTTTTTTAATTAACGTTGAACCTGTTATTTTTTAATTACTTAATTTTTCTTCCAACTTATTCATAAAAATAAAAGCTAAATTAATATTTTAAATTATTATACTTATTACTAATTATATTTAAATTACAAAAAATAAAATAAAACTAAATTAATAATACTTGTTCCTTGATACAACGATGTCTTCAACGTCTTCTCGATGCCGCTTCCTTCAGCTCCTTCCCGTCGATTCCTTAGCAAGAGGTTAGGTAGGTCCTTTTGGTCAAGGTATTGGAATACCAAAGCGCTCCCAAAGACTTGAAGATATGCTGATGTATTCTGCTAATACTCAGCTCCCTATCTTCTCATGCCAGTGGAAAGAGGTCTCGCTGTTCTGTACCTGTAATAAGATAGAACTGCCGCGAAGTTACGTTTACGCTTCCAAAAGTCCCTCCGTTTGGGCACCTTTATTGAGAATGACATACATTGATTCAAGATATAAGCACAATTTATAACCTAATACAAAACTTCGAGCATATCATCTGTACGTCTCAACGTACGACGGCAGAATGTCTTATGAGGCCAGGTGGGGGTGGCCTTTTATAGGGTTTTTGGGAGAGGGGATATCATACATCGTTTATTTATATTGTTAATCCTATTGAGGTGTACATACTATATATATATATATATATATATATATATATATATATATATATATATATATATATATATATATATATATATATATATATATATATATATATATATGTATGTATGTATAATAAAATAATAATGAAATAAATAAATTGATAAACTAATTTATTTGATATAATGATAGTTTTTCCGTCATAAAACAATATTAAAATGCAACTTATTCATAAATTTATTTATTTACTGCAATTGTTTAATTTTTTTTCTAGTTTCTGATACAACAGTCAGCGTTATTTTTGTAATACAATCACAGGAAGAAATTTTGAGATTCATTGATACAGGTAGGCACACCATTGGCTATGTAACAGCAGTAGAAATCAGTCAACCTGAAAATCACTCCAGGTATTTTATTCTAAAATTTCATTTTACACTTTAGTAATTTTTAAGTTTAAGATTATCTTCATATTTCAATCAAATCATGGTATAAATCGTTTTAACTAAAAAATTTTTTTTTCACAAATAAAGATTTTGGTAATAATAAACAGATTAGTTATTTTATTAATACTAAATTAGTAGTATTTTCAAATAGCACAAACGGCCAAAAAAAATTATTTATAATTCATATATTTAATTGTATATGGACAGTACTGTGAAATAATTATCCTATCACTCAATTTATGAAAGTTTTTATATCAGGGATTGGAAGATACAATCATTTCAAATTTCGATAAAAATTACGGTTGCTACATAGCTACATTAATAAGTAAAAGATATTTCTTGTATAAAATTTGGCTGTTGTATTAGCAACTAATGAATAAAAAACAACATAAACAAAAAAATAACATTATTTTGAAAAAATTACCTATTAATAAATGAGTAATATGTTAATAAATCAACTCTTGATTAAAATATTATTTTTATTAAATTATATATGGGAATAACCACAAGTAGTTTTATTTTATTTATTCATTTATTTTTTTTAAGGAAGTTTGTTTTGGTATCAGCAGTTATTTCATTAGTGATTTTCGTGATTGGAGGGTGTTACGGGGCATGGTACTATCATGATCAAATAGAAATGATGGCTGACAGAGAAAAGGTAAATGTTTATGTATGCTCTTCATTTCAGATATTATAATAAATTGCGCAAAAATGAATAGGGATATGCCTTATTTATCCCTTATCCGGTCATTTAAATTAAATTAGCCAATCTATTCAATATTTGTAGGGTACCACTAAATAGAAAATACAAACCAAAGTCAAAACAATTGTTACACCTTTTAATTATAACAAGTTTTCTTAAGAAAAGTAAACATGAAGATTTATCATTTTGTAAATAAACAGCTTTTCTCGTATTTTAATCTAGTAATACTTTCAATGAACATGGACAGACATCATCTTGAACCCGATGTTCGCGAAATTATAGTAAGAATGCGTTATCAAGGTCATCGACAAGTTGTTATTGCAGAGGCGGTTGGCGTTTCCCAGAGTGTGGTCTCCCGGGCTTTAGCTCGATTCCGAGAGACTGGGAGTGCCAATAGAAGGCCGGGCAGTGGATCACAACGTATTGCAACTGAAAGAGAGGATAAAAATATTGTTATCACTGCCAGGAGAAACCCTTTTCATAGTGCACGCCAGATCCTCAATGAAGTTGAAGGTGTTTTACCTAGACTTTTATCAAAACAAATGATTCGTAATCGTTTGTGGGAAGTTGGCCTTACATCATATGCCCCTTAGAGAGGACCTGCAGCAACAGCTCGCCACCAGCAGCTCAGAAGAATGTGGTGCAGCGAGCGACTAGAAGAGGACACAAATTGGAATGCTGTGATGTTTACCGACGAGTCGCGTTTTTGTCTGTATAGTGACAGCAGACGCCGAAGAGTCTACAGAGATTAAGGAATGCGAACAATGCCCCAGTTTATTGTGCCTTCAGTGCAGTTTGGAGGAGGTGGTGTAATGGTCTAGGCTGGCATTTACACGGGAGGACGAACCAACCTCACAGCAGCTCGATATGCACATGAAATTATTGAGGAATACCTCCCTCCAACTAGGGATCTCATTGGGAGAGATTTTCGATTTCTGGATGAAAACGCTTGACCTCATAGAGGAATAGTTGTTCATCAAGTTTTAGAAAACCTGGGAATTTCCCGCCTGGCCCTTCCCCCATTGTCTCCAGCAGACCTCAATCCTATTGAGCACATGTGGAGCGCGTTACAGAGAATGCTTTTTAATCATCATCCGCCGCTAATTGACCTTCAACAACTGAGTGCAGCATTGCAACATCTCTGGGGTGAAATTCGTCCAGAAACCAGTGACATTATTAATAGTATGCCTAATAGGTGCACACAGGTTTTGGCTAACAGAGGACATTATACAAGGTATTAATTGTTTCCAAAAACTAATCTGTTGAATAAAAAAAAATTATGCAACTAAAACGTCTTATTTTTAAAACCCATTAATTGTATTTTATTTCAGCAAAAAACATTATAATTTCTAATGAATATTAATGCAGTTTATAATAAAAATAATACAAAAATGGTAGGCAAAGTAAATAACACAAAATTAGCAATATCCCTTTTCATTTTTGCGCAGTTTATATGAGGTAATATTTTATAGTTTTATCACCACAACATGAATAAGAATTTATATAAAAGATATTTCTTGTATAAAATTTGGCTGTTGTATTAGCAACTAATGAATAAAAAACAACATAAACAAAAAAATAACATTATTTTGAAAAAATTACCTATTAATAAATGAGTAATATGTTAATAAATCAACTCCTGATTAAAATATTATTTTTATTAAATTATATATGGGAATAACCACAAGTAGTTTTATTTTATTTATTCATTTATTTTTTTTAAGGAAGTTTGTTTTGGTATCAGCAGTTATTTCATTAGTGATTTTCGTGATTGGAGGGTGTAATGGTGTAATGGTCTAGGCTGGCATTTACACGGGAGGACGAACCAACCTCACAGCAGCTCGATATGCACATGAAATTATTGAGGAATACCTCCCTCCAACTAGGGATCTCATTGGGAGAGATTTTCGATTTCTGGATGAAAACGCTTGACCTCATAGAGGAATAGTTGTTCATCAAGTTTTAGAAAACCTGGGAATTTCCCGCCTGGCCCTTCCCCCATTGTCTCCAGCAGACCTCAATCCTATTGAGCACATGTGGAGCGCGTTACAGAGAATGCTTTTTAATCATCATTCGCCGCTAATTGACCTTCAACAACTGAGTGCAGCATTGCAACATCTCTGGGGTGAAATTCGTCCAGAAACCAGTGACATTATTAATAGTATGCCTAATAGGTGCACACAGGTTTTGGCTAACAGAGGACATTATACAAGGTATTAATTGTTTCCAAAAACTAATCTGTTGAATAAAAAAAAATTATGCAACTAAAACGTCTTATTTTTAAAACCCATTAATTGTATTTTATTTCAGCAAAAAACATTATAATTTCTAATGAATATTAATGCAGTTTATAATAAAAATAATACAAAAATGGTAGGCAAAGTAAATAACACAAAATTAGCAATATCCCTTTTCATTTTTGCGCAGTTTATATGAGGTAATATTTTATAGTTTTATCACCACAACATGAATAAGAATTTATAAAAAAAAAAAAAAAAGTCTTTAGATGATACTTTGAAATAGGTCTACCTATTAATTTCATCTTTCTTAGGTCTACAGCAAAAAAGGTTTTTACAATCTCCTCAAAAATTCATTGAAATTTTGAAATATTTACATTTATTAGGAGGTGGGGTAGCTCAGTGGTACTGAACTGAAGCTCCAGAGCCTAATTCGAGACTGGCTGAAGACTGGAAATTTCTTTTACTTTCGACGTGGATCGACTTGGGGACCTGAAGACCCTTCTGTGGCATACCCAGCCCCTATAAAGTGGGTAACTTCAACTTGGGGAATACCTGGTGGTTGAGCATTACTGCTGTCCACATTACCTTCTTTTATAACCATTGGTTTCAAATCAATACTTCCTAACCAAGTATTATATCGAAGAACCCTTCATGGGTTGTAGCGGAACAGTTTTTTTTTTTTTTTTTTTTTTTTTTTTTTTTTTTTTTTTTCATTTACTGTTCATAACTTTGTATTAGGAAATTTTGACAATTTTTTATAAAACTTACATTGAATACAATTTACTAAAACTTTGATATTTGAAGTTTGTTTGTGGCCATTGACTTAGGTGCAATATTCCGTCAAAGTTGGAAAAACATTGAAAGTTTACTTCAAACATAAATTACACCTCAACTCCTAATAGTTCTGCGCAGGCAGGTCTCCATTAAGGGAAAGGGGAAGGGAGTATCACCTCCCTCCAAATAATTTTAAAATGCTAGAAACTTCAAAGTTGGGAACTTTGTGATTTGAGAACCTACTTCAATCTGAAAAAAATTTACAAAAATATTTTACTCAAAAAGTTATTAAAATTTAAAAGGAACACATTTTAATTTAATAAACTTGGATTTTATTAATACAAATTCGGATTTTCCCTTTGTGAAGCAGGAGGACAAATATTTTAAATATTGTATGGTGTTAAAAAGTAGAAAACATCGGAAATTTGTTTTGTTGGGCTTAACCTCCTGATGTACTCCAACTAGGGCTGGAAGGACGGGTTATCCTACTGGTTACCAACCTCTTCTTGCCAGGGTAGGAAGTTCAAGATTTATCACTGGAAAGTTTACCTTATGATATATTCACAAAATTTGCTGCGCTTTAACCCTTTTCAGGGCAAGCATATATATTTTAAATAATTTAAATTAACTGTTTTTCTAAATCATTTCATACCATTTTGTTTGTTTGTTTCGTTTAACGTCACTTTATGCTGCTATGGCTAATAGGACGATGCTACGGTGGGAGTCCTAAATTTTGCCTATCCAGGTATAATTAAGATAGGGATCTTTAACGAGTACCTGACATCGCACAGGCTTGGGACCCCCATTTTACGTCCCTTCCGAAGGACGGCATAGCTAAGGATTTTTTACTCCCTTTAAAAAATCCTAAGGTCATCTGCCGGGCTGCGAACCCGCGATCTTGGGTTTAGTAGGTTGCTATGCTAACCACTACACCACAGGTGAACCCATTTTTTTTTTTAACCTTATTTAATGTTTTCGAATTATAAGTCCCCACTAAACAATCTATCAAGATATGGTGTACTGTACACTGAGCCCTGAGGAGAGGGTAAACTAATTAATTTAATAATGTAGCTAAATTGCTACCGACAAAATATGCTGCTATGAATCACACATTGTGCCTATACCAACAAATCAAGAAGCTGATACTTATGTACAAGAATCTGCTAATACGGGGATAGGTGAGAAACTCAAAAACTTGAAAAGCCTTGTGGTTCCAAAAAAACAGGATCGATGATCTCTTCCATCTGTAATAATAAGCACCGTAATAGGACCTGTGAGGAATGTAAATATTGAAATGAATGAGGGTGCAGATTGTCTTCTTTTTTTTCTGTACACAAACTGATTAATGGATAAGAAAAGCTCATAGAGCCTACCTAGTTATCAATGCTAATTACACAAACAAAGAAAAATATGAATTTTTCCTCCTGTTACATTTAATTTATGGTTGATACTTGAGATTAATTATTTCATGCCATCTAATATAGCATAAATTAAAAGTTAGATTTATTTCTTTAATTAATGTTTAATCAATCATTGGCTTAGAAACAGTACATCCTTATCTATGTGCTGAAATCAAGACCCTTCATGGGTTGTAGTGGTACAATTTTTTTTTGTTCTTTGCAAATTATCATATATATATAGTATGGATTTTATATAATTTTTTTTTCCTAAGATATAATCATGAAGAACTTGAATTTTTTATGTAAAATGGTGTTTTTCAAGAATTTTACTTTAGATTCTGAAGTTGTAGTTATTTTTTAGTATGTTATTTTTTAGCAAATTTTAACAATTTTTTTTAGATATATTGATAAGGAAGTTGCACGTCAATAATATACCTTCGTTTACCAAAATGAATGTGGAAATTTGATTGAATAGAATAAAATAAAAAAAAAAATTATTCTCGAACAAAGTCCCTTAAGAATAACATTTACATGAACGAACATAAAAACATCTGGCCTAGAGATTTTAAATTAAATAACAAAATAAGATAATTAAAAGTAAATACAAGTTTACAATAAAATAGGTAATAAAAAGAAAAAAAAATCTCTACATATATATAAACACATACACACATATATATATATATATATATATATATATATATATATATATATATATATATATATATATACACACACACACACACACATAAACTATATATAGAATAGAACAGAAAAATAATTTTATTCTGGGACAAGGTCCCTTAACAATAACAGATAAGTACAGGTATAAATAAATTTAATCTGGCTAGAGACATAATGAGATAATAAAAAAAACAAAAACAATAATATATTAATGACACTATGTACATAAATGACATTAAAATAAACAGAAAAGAAAATAAGATAACATTCTACAAATTAGAGAAGATAAAATTAAATAAGAAAAAAATAAAATAAAATAATATAAAAAAATCTTTTGGTACAATGAATAAATTTGTATGTACAATGTACCCAATGTTATATTCATGGAAAGTGAAATTTGAATTAAAAGAAATCTCAATTATTTCAAAACTGAATCCAGCAATGCAATAATAATTTTTGACTAAGTAGGTAGATGGTTAGCAAGCATCAGCTTGGATGAGAAGGAGGTATTGGAAATAGAAATATTTAAATGTTTTCAGGGATTTAGCTTGTGTGATGTGAAGAGGAATGGAGTTCCAGAGGATTGGTGAGCGGAAAAGGAAGGAGCGTTGGAATGTTGAAGATCTATGGGATGGGGTATACAGATCAGAAAGACGGGATCTTGTATGTATTGGATTGAATGCAGATCTGAATTGAAGCTTATTGTAAATATAAAAAGGTTGAAGGGTATTGATAATTTGGTACAGGAATGTTCCATGGAAATATTGTTTACGGAAAGTGAGATAGAGCCAATTTAGTTGGGAATAGAGGTGGGAAACATGGGAACGCCTCGGACTACCGAAGACAAACCTGACGAAGCTGTTCATGATTCGCTCCAGTCTGTCCTCGATAATCGTCGAGAGGCCACCGTAAACCTGACAACCATAGTCAATGTAAGGGAATAATAAGGAAGAGACTAAAAGCTTACGGGTTGACTGGGGAAGAAGGTAACGGTTTCGGTGGAATAATTTGAGAAGGCCTATGGAACGGCGGGATATTTGGGCAATCTGAGGTTTCCAAGAAAAGGTTTGATCAAAAACAATCCCGAGATTTTTTTCAGAGGAGTAGAAAGAGATAGGATGATTATTTAAGGTTAAAGGAGTGTATTGTAAGTAGGAATTAAGGAGGTAGCTAGAGCCAATTATAATGGCCTGAGTCTTCTTTTCATTAAGTTGTAATTTATTTAAGGTCGCCCAGGCACTGATTCTGTCCAGGTCTTCCTGAACTTTGGCGAAATCAGTGGATAGCTCTGAAGGGGAGAAGGAGAGATAGACTTGGGAATCATCTTCATAGAGGTGGTAGGAACAGTGATAAATTGAATTAGGAAGATCATTAATGTAGGGATTGAAAAGGAGAGGAGAAATACTGGATCCCTGAGGAATACCTGAGGTAAGAGTGAGAAAAGAAGATAGGGGTTGGTTTGGTATTTTAACAGCTTGGGAGGAACGGTGAGAAAGGAAAGATTGAAACCAGCGGATGGAACTGTAGGAAAAGTTTAATCATTTTAATTTGGAGAACAGGATAGAGTGATCAAGGGAATCGAAGGCTTTAGAAAAGTCAAAGAGTAAGAGGACGGTTAATTTTTTATCATCTATTGCGGTAAATATGTCATTAGTGATTTTTATAAGAGCAGACTAGGTGGAGTAGCCGGGACGAAAACCAGATTGAAGGGGGTCGAGGAGGTTGGATTCTTCAAGGAATTTGGAAATTTGAGATTGAACTAATCTTTCCAGGGGTTTAGAAAGATTAGACAAGATGGAGATAGGGCGATAGTCGTTTGGAGATATGGGGTTTAATGTTTTATTTATAGGATGAATTAATGCTTTTTTCCACGAGGTTGGGAAAACTGAATTTTGGAGGGAAAAATTATAAATGAATAGGAGGAATGGTATGATTTCGGGTATACATAGTTTTATTAGTTTAGTGGGAATATCATCTGCGCCCGTAGAATTGGAATGGGAATTCATTATGGAGGAAATAAGTTCAGAGGGGGAGATATCGGAAAAATAAAAATTAGAATCATTGAATGTAGGAGCTGGGGTTAGATAAGAGGAAGGATGAAGAGAATCAGGAGAAAAGGTGGAAACAAAAAATGAATTTACTTCATCGGGAGATACAGGTTAGGTAGATGAGGATACAAGGGAATCACAGAGTGAAAGTTTACGGAGGATATGCCGTTTCGATTTGGGATCAGGAGCAGAGAAGAGAGCTTCATGGTAATAATTGGATTCCGCTCGACGAATCGAGGCTTGTGTTGAGTTACGAAGCATCTTGAATCTTTGGTAGTCATCGTCATCCTCGTGCGTCTGAAGCATCTTCGGGCTGCTTCTCGGTTTCTTTGGAGCTGCTTTATTTCTGAAGTTATCCAAAGAGCAGAGCGACGACGAACTGAGAAGGATTTGAGGGGTGCGTGGATATTATGGATATTTAGGAGGTTAGTGGTGAGGATGTTTACCATGGAATCAATCGAGGAGGAGGAGTAAATTTCAGCCCAGTTCTGTGTTTCAAGGTCTGGAAGGATCTTCTCACGGGTTAAGGATTCTATATTGCAGAAAGCAATAGTTTTTGGAAGGAATGGAGGGGCTAGAGTATTGTATGATATTTGAATCATATCATGAGAAGAAAGGAAAGGAACAGGTAACTGAGAAGAAGAGAGGAGGTTTTTTGCCGAATCAATGATAAATAGGTCAAGCCAAGTATCGGAGGAGGAAGTATGGTGGGTAGGAGAGAATGGAACGACGAAGAGATGTAGGGAAAAAAAAGAGGTTTTCTAAGAATAATTTATCACGTAAGTCAGAAAGGAAATTAGAATTCATGTCCCCAGAAATAATGATTAGCATAAAAGGGAACGTAGTTGTACAGGGAAGTCTCAAAAGATGGGTCAAAAGAAACATGGGATGGGCGGTAAACTACCACATACAGGAGATGGAGAGTTTTATAGGAAATTTCAACGAGAAGGAACTCTATTTGTGGTGGATCAGTTGTATGTGAACTTTCAAGAATTCGGAACTTGAGGCTTTCATGGACAAATAAACCTACACCACCGCCCTTCCGGCCAACCCGGTCATGGCGGATAAGCGTGTAGTTAGGAAGGGAAACTAGGGAAGAGGGAATGAAAGGTTTGAGCCAAGTTTCAGACACTGCAATGATATGGTAGGAATTTCGGGTAAAATACTGTAGGAATTCGTCATAATGAGCAGATAAGGATTGGGCCTTTATGTGACAGGTAGTTAAGACATCGGTTATTTTGAGGATATGGGGAGAATGAAGGAATTTGATAGGAAGACGCAGGCTTTCAGATAATTGGTAAGACTCCAATTAAGCGATCTAGTTCGAAAAAGAAATAACATTAGGGAGCAATTAGATACTATTAAAATATGAAAGAAAGTACAAAAATGTAAACATAAGATTGTAAGAGAATAAAAATTGAAAATTAAAAATTAATAAGAATAGAAACAACAAAAGATATTTAAATTTTCTAGAATCAAAGAAAAATAATAAGAAATAATTGAAAAGTGATAATACTAAGTGATATAACGAGACCCGTAGAGGAAAGCCTGTTGATATAGACCGAAGAAGGCAGATAAGTTGACAGGTTCCGAAAAGTCGGAAGGCGTCGAAATCTTGAGACTGGTCTATGATAACAACTGGGTGGCCATCATCTTTTCGACATCGAACCCTCCCGGCAGAAAACCAGACATATTTAATTTTTCCCGCCAACCTCTTCTGGCCGGCGAGCCAATATAAATGTCTGTTTGTAGGAGTAATTTCTTCACTGAGATATATGTGATGGGCGTCATTATCCTGCCATTCCATATCTCTCGTCGAGAAGTCTCTCCTCACTTTTCTTCTTTGTAGAAGATCGTCCCTCAGTGTCTGTCTCAGGAAGCGTACTATGACAGGCGGTGGTCGTGGATTTTCTTTTCGTGGTCTGCGACGCTCGACCAGGTCGATATCTTCGATGTTCAACCTCACTCCCAGGCCAGCCCCAACACTTTTCACTAAGGCCGCAGGAGTTTCGCCAGAGCGAAGAGGGATGCCCCGTATCTCTAAAGATTTACAGAGCAAGCCCTGCTTTGTCCTATTCAGGCGAACTCCTAGCTCTCTTATTTTAGTCTAAGGCGCAGTATTTTCTGTCATTAGCTCCTCCATACGTTTTCCTTGGCTCTCTAGGTGTTTTTCGATTTTAGCCAGCCTATCATTTAGCTCAAAGCTCAGCTCGCCATATTTTTTGAGTGAACTTTTCATGGCTTTGATATCCTTGTTGACGTCAGCTCTAAGCTTATTAACGGCTGTGAGTATGTCAGAGACAGATGGTTCATTTAATGGCTGGTTGACTGATTTTTCATTAGTTGGTCTGTTTTTAGTTTCTTTACAGTTTGAACATAACCAAACTTTTTTCAATGATTTTATAAACTCCATCTCTTTGTCATTTAATTGGCAGCATTTGCCATGGAAAATAACACGGCACTTCCCACACGCCACGATATTTTTATCATCTCTTGAAATTAGCGATTCACAAATAGTACAAATAGCCATTATAAAATTCAAATAGAAATAACTGTTTGCTCTAAAATATAAATATTGATGCGGGCGAGAGCGCCTGTTTGAATACACTGTCTTAAATACCCAACGGATTAAATATAAACACTCACCGCTCTGCAGACGGGTAATAAATTAAATGTTTTCTTGATGATTCTTTGGTAATACGAAGAAAATAACTGATGATAATTATATAGTTCTGATTAAGGTAAAAAAAAAAAAAAAAAAATATGAACTAATTTGCACAAAAAACACTTTTAGATGAGTTGATATATTGTCCTGATGTTCATGGGTTGCCGTCTAACTTTGTGTATATAGTCGGTAAAGGAAAAAATATATACAAAGTTAATTTAACAATAATTTCTGAACTATGTGTGACAACGATAACCATAGTGTCAATAGAGAAACAGGAGTAGATTTTTATTTATTTAATCGGTGCGACAGTCCTTAGAGCAGGACCAGGACCTCCTCAATAAGCCTCCTCCAACCTTCTCGATCCGCGGCCTTGCGGCTCCATCCTCTAACTCCTGCCTGAGGCCGGCCACACACGTAACGGTATACATGACAGATAAACCTGTACAGGTCACCTGCGCAGGCAAACCGGAGCGTGTGTGCCAGTCGCTGCAGGCGAAAGTGCACAGGCGAAGCGACCTGCGCCGGTCACCTGACAGGAACGGAGATTTGGTATCTTGTACCTGCGCAGTCGTCAGTTATACCCTAGACCTGAGCTTGTGTGTGAGTACGTCTGGTCACCTGCGCAGTAGTTTTGTTTAGTTCGGGCTTCTTCCGTGAAGAGAGTGTCTTTTGTCTTTGTGTTTTGTAGTTAGCGGACTTATCTTGTAGCTACTGGTGCTAGTGATGTCGAGTCGTAAACGCAACCAAGTAATTGAAGACTTTATCGAGTTGTATAAACTCGAGCCGTGCCTGTGGCAAGTAAAAAGTAAAGAGTATCACGATCGCGATTAGAGAAATGCAGCTTATGCGAAACTTGTGCCCAAGTTGAAAGAACTGGAACCCGATGCAACAAAGAAATCTGTGGTTAGAAAGATTAATAGTTTACGAAGCAATGTGCGTAAAGAGAAAAAAAAACGGGAGATGTCAATGAAGTCTGGTGCATCAGCCGACGATGTGTACGTATCTAAATTGTGGTACTTAAATTTGTTCGATTTTCTTGGTGATCAAGACATTCCCACTGCATCTGTGTCGAATTTAGAGGAAGAAGATAGGAGCGAGATTGAGGAAGTAAGTACCACACAGATCAATTATCTAGTTAAACAATTTATTTGAACTACACTTTAATTTGCAAGTTAAATATTAAATTAGATGTTAATTAAATGTTGAATGTTAGAATAAAACAAAACAAGTTTTATGACAAAATTGATATGTATTAATGTATTGTTTGTGCATGGGTTGGTGAATGTCATTGACTCAACTAAGCTAAAAATATATATTCACTTCATAATGATTCACTTAGTCTTTATCTTGAATTTTTGTTTCGAAGAACACGTTTGTATTGCCATGAAAGTTTGCCTTCATTGACGAAGTAGGTAGCAAACTCCTCTCTGAGATTTTTGGCGGCCACATTTACATTCCCTAAGCTCGTTCGTTGTAATGCAATCATATTCGATTCATTGGCATCTAACCCAGCATTAATAGTAGCGTCATCGTCATTCTCTTGATACGTACTGTTTGGTGGAGCGTAAATGGTAGGATGTGTTTGCATCAAGAAATTATGCAATGCACATGTTGCCATTACTACCTTTACTATGTTCTCTGGCTCCAGATTGATTTGAGTATGGAATATGCGAAATCTGGAAGCTAGTATTCCAAACGCATTCTCGACAACGTGCCTTGCCCTTGAAACTCGGTAGTTGTAGATTTCTCTTACAGCTGAATCTAGTTGTGCTTGTCTGAAAGGTTTCATCATGTTAATTGACAGGGGAAATGCGTCATCTACCACAAACACGTAAGGCACCTCTTTGAAATGTTCAGTAACATTGCATGGTTTTGGGATCTTAAGTTCATCACTCTGTAACTTTTCATAAAACTTAGTTCTTTGAAGGACACTTCCGTCAGAAACACGCCCATTGGTCCCAAAATCCACTAAAAGGAACCGATATTTAGCATCCACTATTGCTAAAAGTACCATACTGTGTCTGCCTTTATAGTTGTAGTAATATGATCCGGAATCCGCTGGAGGAACTATGTCTATATGTTTGCCGTCCATGGCACCGAGGCAGTGGGGAAAATTCCATCTCTCTTCAAACTGTTCAGCAATCACTTCCCATTTCTCAGTGGTGTTAGGAAACTGGAACAAAATAAAATTCATAACAACTTTTCTCAACGTGAGTAAACAATGTTTAAATTAGGGGTTTAAAAATCAAGGATAAACCATTAAATCAACAATTTCTAAACCAATGTAAAAAAGAGTATTTGGTTTTGTAAAAATTGGATGGGTACACCTAGTACATAATTTTTTTTTTTTTTTTTCAGGAGAACGTTGGTGAAGAAGCAGCTACAACACCGAGCAGAGAAACATCAATCAATAGCGAGGTCCCTTCGCCTGTGGTCCCAATACCCAACTCAGATACACGTGCGGTAAGCCTACCTCCTTATTCCCGACATAATTCGGCCAAAAAAAAGAAAGTTGAAGACTTGACAACTGGTGTCTTAGTCTCTGTCAGAGACCACTTTCAGAAACCATCACGCCAAGACGACAGATATGATATACTGGGCAAATCCATTGCAATGCGAATTAGGGCTTTAGAGAAATGCCAGGCTTTGATCGTAGAAAAAAGAATCAACGACATCCTTTTTAAGGCTGAAATGAGTACGTTTGACGTACCTAATACTGGCACGTACTACTACGAATCTTTGACCAACACCCCTGGTTCAAGTAGGAGCACAACGAGTCCTGTAGCAGCTGTATCTTATGGCCAATATCCACAACAAACTTCAACAGCTGAAATTGTTAGCAATGACGTGATTCCACATCATCAATCAGTGGCAGATTACTTTGCTAATTATGAAAAAAATCAATAGTCTGTTTTGTTTCCTTATTTATATTCAATGTCACTACTAAACATTTCTGTTTTACCAAACAGTTCTTTTTTATGTTCTACCCACTATCAAATATCATGTCTCTGTACTCAGTTAAACATTCCCTTTAAAAACTGTAAACTGTAACGTTGCTATGAAATAAAGTATAAATGTTTAATAACATGTGTATATTTCAATTGTAACCTACCTTGACATTTACAACATCAATAAAACATTCTGTGCAATATTGCTTGACGTACCTGTAAGACGTTTTTCAGCACTATATAGATGGCTTCACACGTCTCTGGAATTATTTTGCCTAGAGCTTGTGGTGATATCAACGTAGAATACTTGAGACACTCGTACGATCGGCCCGTTGCAAGGAACCTCAAACTCGCAGTTAATCTCTCATGGGGAGAAATCGATTTCCTCATAACCGTGTCTTTCTTTTCAATTAATGGAGTCACGAGTAACAACAGCTGTTTATAGGCGTCTTCATCCATCCGCAAATAATTACGGAAGTCTGAAGGCTCACCAACCAAGTCTTTCAATAATCTTGTATGAGTGTATTCATTTCTTTTAGTAAGCCACTTTTTACTCCACATTTTACGTTTACACTTCTTCTTCTTGTTTAAAACCACACACAATCCGACTAAAGCTATCATATCATCTTCATCTTGGCTCGCCATCTCTCAACTGAGCTAAACGTACGGTATACCGTTACGTGTGTGGACTCTAGTTTGCACAGGTATACATGACAGGTAAACCTGCGCAGGTTTACCTGTCATGTATACCGTTACGTGTGTGGCCGGCCTGACGGAGGTCTTCCTCCACGTCATCTAACCATCTCAATCGTGGCCGCCCTCGCATTCTTAAACCTTCTGGCTTTTCATTTAGCAGTTTTCTAGAAAATCTATCTGTAGGCATCATTTCCACGTGTCCCAGCCACCTTAATATCGCTTTTTTTATTTGGGCGACTGTATCTGGCTCACCAAACAATGACATTAAATCATCATTTTTTCTTATTCTCCATTCGCCACAGGAGTAGATAGGAATCCAATTTTGATATCAGATAAAATCTTGTCTCGGCTAAGGGATTCTATGTTGCGGAAAGTAATTGGTTGAAAGAGGACATAAATGTAATAGGCTGCTGACATGAGAAACTGAGTTTTTTTTGGTAAGTCTATGACATGCTGGCCCAACCAAGTGTAGAACCCACGGGACTAATGGGTTTTCTAGAAACATTTTTTCGTAGGAGTCAGAAAGGTTTGATTCAAAGGATTGTTCAAAAGGAGCATGTGGGGGACGATGAGCTGCTATACACAGGAGAGAATGGAAATTAATGGATATTTCAACTAATAGAAACTCAGTGTTTGGGAGGTTTGAGGGGGGGTGAAAGATGAAGGACACAGGACTTCAGGGTATCATGAACATATGATGATAGAGTAGTGAGGGAGGAAAACTGAGGAAGATGTACTCAGTTTGCCGGTAGATATCTTCTGCAATACAAATGCCTATTGGTTGTGGTCATCTCCTTGCGTAGATATATCCGGTGGGAGACATTGTTCTGCCAGCCAATATCACGCGTAGAGAAGTCCTAGACTTTTCTGTATTAAGTCGTCCTTCAGAGACTGTCGGACGAAGCGCGCTATCACGGGCGGAGGTCGCGGGTCTTCTTTTCTGGGCCTTCGGCGTTCTACCATGTCAAAGTCTTCAACACTCAGCTTAATGTCGAGACCAGCACCTATATATGTCACCAGTGCCGCGGGGGTCTCCCCCGAGCGTACAGAGATGCCGCAAATTTCTAATGATTTGCTTAACAGACCTTACTCGACTTTGTTTATTATGCTGGCCTAATTTTGCTTTTAAAGTTTTATTCTCATTTATTAGATCTATGTATTATTTTTGCCCCTCTAAGTGGTTCTCGAATTTGGTCAGTGTTTCACTTAACTCAAAACTGAGGACCCCGCATTTATCTAATGAGCTTTTTAGTGACTTTATTTCTTCGTTCATAGTGAAGGCGATTAAGATCCGCGACTATTTCAGATCCCGACGGCTCGAGAGATTTTTTATTGCTTTTTTGATGTAACACAATTTAACATATCCATAATTTATTCATTTTCTTTATTGCTTCAATATGCTTTTCCTGCATGTTAAAGCACCAGTCGTGGAGTATTATTTTACATTTGGAAACTGAAATATCATTTTTGTTATCCCTGATAATAGGGTTTTCACATTTTGAGCACTGAACCATTTTGTAAGTAATTAAATAACTCTTGATTATAATAACGGGTATAAATGTTTATTTATTTACAGCAGGTAGTAAATAGGATATAGTCTCTTGTATAAAAAAAAGGAAGAATAAAATGGTTCGGTCATGTACATAGGATGAATCCCAAAAGACTCCCAAAACAATACTACAAGGGCGTCCAGATGGGGAAAGGGGATGAGGCAGGCCCTGACTGCGATGCACCCTGGGCCGAATAGCACTTCTAACTGGAAAAAATTATTTTGTTCCCAATTTGTATTTTTTTTTAGTCATAGTGTTTGGGAAAAATGTTAAAACATTTTAGTACAACGAATTTACGATATTTTGGAAAAAAAAAAAAAATAAATAATTTTTTAAAACAATCTTCTATGTACTTCTACTTCTACTTCTACTTCTTCTTCTACTTCTACTTCTACTACTATCAATAAAATAAGCCACGATTCATTAATCCGTACAAATAATCTCGACCTATCAAAAAATTATGAAATTTTATTATTATCATAAATATTTGGATCAATCTGGGATGAAGGCTAGGTAGGAATGATACCTAGTTACTTCGGAATGCAATTTTTTTTCATTGGGATGTGTTCACAAAAATTTGCAGTTTTGTGGTAAAATGATTATTTTATATTAATTAAAAGAATCAGAGTGAGAATGTTCTATTAATTATATTCTATTAACGATCTCTGTGCCATGGGATAGTAACTTATGCACTGTTACTAGCATATAAAACCAAGGATAGAGGTTGAGGAATAAATCTATTGTTTTTTTCCAGATATGATTCGAATTTGTCAAAATCTACCTCAAATCTAGAATTAATCACACTAAGAATATAATAAAACCTCTGCGGAATTTTCTCATTTAATCCTGTTATTTTTGCACTTAGTCGGTAATTTTTAAAATTCTTCTTGCTGAGTTTCCGTCATTCGAGGTCCCAAAACCAGGTTTAGGTCTTTCCACAATCAACCCCATTTATCTTTTTCTTTATATTAAAATATAATTGAATTTCTTCTTTTCTATTTTTCAATTCGGTTTTCTCAGCATTCGAAAGTGCTAATCTATGAATCGAGAGTGGACAGACCAAAACTATAATTTTCGGTAACTGTTTTAGATTATGGAATCGGTGTCATGCGTGGCCATGTTAAAAATATTGTAATGAAATTAAAATTACACATTAAATTGATATATTTAAAACAAGAAAATTGGTAAATAAAATTCAATACTAAAAAATAGTGATATCGTCAATGTTTAATAAATAAAAAACTATTTCAGTCCCTGTGCTCAAACAAAACCAGCATTGACACTGAAAACCGTAACGCAATTGTTACTATAAAGATGCATTTTCTTTTGTTTAGAGCTTCTAATAAGAGATTAAGGTAATGATATTTATAAAATCCTCTAACTAGATATTGTTCTTTTCAATTGTGAAAGCAATTTGGTGATATGTATTTTTTTTCTATGATTTATTTCCAGTTAAAATTCATTTTTCGTTATATTGTTGAGGTTGACCATCCAGTTGAATCATGAAGAAAAATCGATATAATTAATAAATTGGCAGTTATTAGCAGCTAATTGTTGCTGGAAAAGTTAATATAGATACTAGTGTCTGTAATCAAAAAGGTTTGAAGACGGTGTCAAGCGGTGGCATTTTAAAAATATATTAATGAAGTTAAAATTAAATGTTAAATTTGCTTATTTAAAACAGTAAATAGAATCTTAATGCCGTGAGGATTTCTCTTCTGTTAAGCTGTGTGTGGCCTTAAGATCTTTTTCGATTGTTTTAGGAGTTACCACGGAAGCTTTACTTACGGAAGTAACTTACCTAATTATACGGTTTTGATTATTAAATCGAAAACAAAAAAAAAAATGAGAAAATTTGTAAAAATTATATCAATATGGCATTGACCTCATTGTAACCTATCAGTGTAACACAACAGCTATGGCGGAATATACATGTATCAACTATTAACTCAGTGTTTTTTATCCAAGTAATCCCTAAATATTTCTACAGGTTATGGGCCCAGTTAATCTCAAAAAGTACTTTGAATGAGTTAAGAGTATTTTACCGGTCGTTTGTTCCTGGATAGTGACGTGTTTTATTTAAAGAAAAAAAAAATTAACGTGAGAGAGTCATGGCTACGGGACACACGTTAGCATACCCTCAATTGATGGGACAATAATTTTCACAACTGGAAATTCCGAGTGTTAATGTTACTGGACGAAAAAGGTGTAAAATCAGTTCTGGATAAAGGTGTTGAAATCACTAGTAGTAACAAGGAATTGGACAAGAAGGCCAAAAAAATTATTATCAATTGTATCACCGATCGTCATATCGATTACGTGAGAAGTTTTGAAACGGCAAACGACATGATGTCTGCTCTAAGCAAAATTTTTGAAAGGAAAAGTGCTATATCAAAACTACTGGTACGTAAAAAACTTTTATCTTTAGAGTGTATGACTTCTCTATAAGAACATTTTAATAAATTCGACAATCTCGTGAGGGACCTCGAGTCAATGGGCTCCAAACTCGAACAAGACGATCTCGTTTGTCACCTACTATTGACAATCCCGAATGAATACGATAAAGTGGTTACTGTATTGGAGGCGATGGATACCGAATTGACTCTTGATTTTGTTAAATCTCGATTATTGGATGCTGAACTGAAAATTAATCACATGAAAAACGGTAATGATGAAGCTGATACATCATTTAAAGCATTTAGTCAAATTAAGAAATGCTATGAGTGTGGTGATAGCAGACATCTGTCATATAATTGTCCTAAAAAGTCGAATAATAATTTTAGGAAGAATGATAAGAATTTTCCACCGCAGAGATATTCTTCAAAACCATCGAGAAATTTCAATCAAAATCATTGGAATGAAAACCGAGGAAGTCAGATGACCAGCAATATTTGTCAACAAGATGAAGACATATCCTTTATTGCCTCAAGTGATCTAGAAACATCTGGGAGTCTTCGAGACGTATCGTTTGTGGCATTTTCGGCAGATGTTGTATCACCAAGAGATGGCTACATGAATTTTGTCCTCGACTCTGGAGCTACGAGTCATATGGTTACTACGGAAACAGCTGAGTTTGTCACGAATATTGTGAGTATTCCTCCTATAAATATTAGAGTTGCTAACGGTGAAACATTATTGGCAAATAAAAGTGGCATTTTAAGGGTTCGACCCGATAACTGTGATAACATTGTTTTCAGTATTCATGTAATTATAGTAAAAAATTTAACATGTAATCTACTTTCAGTCAAAAAATTGCTTGATTCGAATTTCAAAATTATTTTTAAAGACAAAAAGGCTTTTGTTTTAAGAAATGATAATATCCTATTTATGTGTGAGTTAATAAGAAACCTATTTATAGTAAAATTTAGATATGTCAGTAATGAAGTAAATAATATATGTGATGTAAGCAGTGAAATTTCAAATATTTGGCACTTAAGATTAGGCCACTTGAACAGGGGAGGTTTACGTTTGATGGGTTTGCCTTATAATCAAGATCCGTGTGATTCATGCCTAAAAGGAAAGGCTACTAGAGCACCTTTTAAAGATGTCATTAAACCCAGGTCAAGTCGCGTAGGTAATTTGTTACATTGTGATGTATGGGGTCCTACAAATCACACTAGTATTAACGGGGAACGATACTACCTTGCAGTGGTATATATGATTTTTCACATTTTACGACGTTGTATTTGCTTAAACAAAAATCTGAAGCTACCCAACGGGTTATAGACCACATTAAACAGTTAAGAGCGTCTGATATTTATGTTTCACGGCTGCGTGTCGATAATGGTACCGAATTTACTTGTAATAATTTAAGAAATTTCTGTGGTAATAACGGTGTAAGGATGGAGTTTAATACTACATATTCACCCCAAAGTTGTGGAGTCTCTGAGAGACTCAATAGAACTTTATTAAATAAAGCACGAGCTATGTTTGTTGATACTAATCTGCCCAAATATCTATGGGGGGAGGCAGTGAGATGCGCTGCTTATCAACTTAATCGTTCCCCATCATTATTTCACGTGACGTTAAATTTGACGAAAACAATTATTTCTTTGACAGTAAAAATTTTGCTCAAGAAACAAATGGCAATGTATCAATTAGACATGGTTTCCCAATTGATGTCGATATAAATGTTGGACCAACTGTTCCTGAACTAAATTCTAATAACATCCCACAGATAGAAAGAGCAGGCGGAAACACAAAGTGAGGGGGAAAGAAAATCAACTCGGGAGACAAAGCTTCCTTCTCACTTAAAGGAATATGAAATCTATTCAGCTTATTGTATTATGTCTTACGATGGTAATCCTAAAACTTTTCAAGAAGCCGTTAAAGCTGGACCGGAGTGGAGGAAAGCTATCGATGATGAATTGGCAGCACATAAAAAATTCGAAACATGGTCTTCGACAACATTACCCGAAGGTCAAAAGGCCATAGACACGAAATGGGTATTTACCACAAAGCAAAATGGTGCAAAAAAGGCGAGACTAGTGGCTAGAGGCTTTCAGGAGGAGTGCTCGTATGATGTATACTCACCTGTCGCTAAGATGAGTACTATCAGGACTTTATTTTCATTTGCGCTTAATCATGATTACGAGATTATACAATTAGATGTACCGACAGCATTTTTGAATGGGTTTTTAGAAAATGATATTTATATACGGACACCTGAAGGTGTCAATAGTGATTCTAATATTCAAAAGTTAAATCGCTCGCTGTATGGTTTAAAAGCAGCTTCCAAAAGGTGGAATGAACGTTTCAACGATTTTCTAATTGAGTTGGGATTTAAAAGGTCCGAAAGAGATGTGTGTTTGTACTATAAAAATGTTATTTGGCTTTTAATTTTTGTGGACGACATTCTTTTAGTTGGATTACAGGAGGAAATAAATGAAATTGTAAATCTATTAAAAAAGGAATTTGATATTAAAGATCTAGGAGTTGCAAATCATTTTCTCGGAATGGATATTAAAAGGGATTATCAAACAATAAAGATATCTCAACAGGGTTTCATAGACATAATTTTGAAAAAAGTTTCACATTGAGAATTGTAAAAAAGCAATAACCCCAATGGCTCATGATGCTGATCCAAATACCTCTGAATATACGATTGATGTCCCTTACAGGCAACTTATAGGTAGTTTGATGTATTTATGCCTGGTGAGCAGACCTGACATTATGTATGCTGTTGCGTATCTCAGTCGCTACTTGGATAAACCCACTAAAAGTTTATGGAATGCAGGCAAGCGGATTCTAAAATATTTGAATGGAACTAAAAATTTTGGGCTGGTCTACAAAAAGGGTAAAAATGATTTGGTGGCTTATACGGATGCTGACTGGGCAGGGGATAAAAGTGATAGAAAAAGTACGAGTGGATCTGCCATATTTTATGGAGATAATTTGATTTCGTGGGCATCGGTTAAGCAGCAGTCTGTCGCATTATCAACAGCCGAAGCAGAATACTATGCTGCATCTCAAACTTCGTCTGAGCTTATTGGTTTATATGATTTAGTTAAAGATCTATATATAAATGACTCCATCCCCATACTATATTGCGATAATCAGAGCGCTATTCACATGATCAATAATTATGAGAATTCGAAACGTTGTAGGCATATAGACATAAAGGCGAATTTTATAAAAGATTTAGTTTCTAAAAATTTAATAAAGCTAGAATATATCGAATCGGATCTGAATAAGGCGGACATCTTTACTAAACCTCTGTCCACTCAGAGGTGGATTAAAGCATTAGTTGTTTTATCTATTGATGAGAATTGATGAAGTTTCACTGCATTGACTAAATATGTTGTTTGAATTATTGAAATATGTTTTAAAATAATATAAGATTTTGTTTGATTTACTGAAACATGTTTGTAAGCAATTTAAAATACTTTTGTAAAGATACTTTAAATTGAGGGGGGGGGTGTAAAAATTATATCAATATGGCATTGACCTCATTGTAACCTTTCAGTGTAACACAACAGCTATGGCGGAATATACATGTATCAACTATTAACTCAGTGTTTTTTATCCAAGTAATCCCTAAATAGTTTTACAAAATTAATGAAAAAATACGGAAGTTGGAAGGAAAGATAGCGGGGAGTTGCTCACAGTTGGCTGTCTTTACCACAGGGCCGCTTACAGGGGGGGGGGGGCTAAATCCTTTAGGCCTAGGCTCTTAGGGGTCCCAGGCTAAAGTGACCACTGTTGGGAATGGGAGGTTAGAGAGCCTGGGAAATTGCATTTGTCTTGGTTTACCAAACTTTTAATTAAATTTAATGAAAAAACATTAATTTTTAATATTATGAATTTTTTTTTACTAATGATCATGATATTTAAATTAATACTCCACGAATTAATTATTATAATTAAACATTCTATAAAATGTTTAGCTGATTCACTTTTCTTGTTTTAATGAAGTTGCAAACGTCAGAAGAATGTGCAATAGAAACAACAATTGAAAAAATCCCATCAAGAGCTTTAATGGATTCTAGTGAAAAGGTAATTTTTTTTTCTAGTTGTACAAATTACATAACAGTATGTTTTTTTTTTACTGTTTTGTCATTTTAACCATCTCTACATTAATAAACATACATTTATCTTTTGTAAACCTGGGTTCAGTCCGCACTTTTGAAAGTTATTTGTAGATCATACCTAAAATATGTAGACGTAGTGATTTGTTTTGTTATTTGTTATTTTTTTTTAACAAAAAGAAAATGATTTCAGGTGATCGAAGACTATAATACATGTGCAGTCTGTTTTGAAAATTATAAATTATTTGAAATAATATCATCACTTCCTTGCAGGTAAAATATGTTATTTTTTGTGAAATTATCTATAAAAAATAATGTTATAAGTTATTGTGAAATTAGTTTAATTTTAATGCTATAAAATAAATATGATTTAAATCTAATACCCAATGTATGAAAATGAAATGAAAATGAAAAAACAATTTTTATTCTGGGATATATTGTCCCCTAAGAATAACATACATGTATAAGTTGTACAATAGTCTGGCTATCTTAATTTAAAATGAAGACAATAATAAGTATAAAAGGTAAAATATGTATATACAATTGAAAATAGAACTTTGTGATAAATATATACATGAGAAAAGAAGA
The DNA here is from genome assembly GCA_003667255.2 of Euschistus heros. Classification (NCBI taxonomy): domain Eukaryota; kingdom Metazoa; phylum Arthropoda; class Insecta; order Hemiptera; family Pentatomidae; genus Euschistus; species Euschistus heros. The sequence goes on from RCWM02000073.1 coordinate 169,925, forward strand.
GAGAAAAAAAATAGGACAACAAAATAATAGTAACCATATGCTAATATAATAATTGCAATGTGTTCATAAAAATATAGAAATATAAAAATAAAAAATAAATAAAACAAAATAAATATAGTGAATAGAAAGGAAAAAATATATAGAGAAAAAAAAATTAAGACCTAGTTGCATGGTAATACGACAAAATATTTACAAATACCTAAAAGGTAGTATATATACAATTGATAATAGCACTTTATCAGTTAGAAGAAAGAGAAAAGAAATAATAATAATAATTTATATGAGAAAAAAACAAACAATTGTTGGGGAAACAAATGTCAAAAATAAAAATGAATTTAAATTTATACAATGATATACTTATTGAAGCCAATTCATTGGCATCGGATATGCTGAATTTGATTAACTTGACTTTTAATTATCACTCCTATTAGCGGCATCTAACTGGGATTTAAGGAGATATTGGAATAGGAGAGTTTTGAATGAGTTTAAGGAAGAAGCATTTCAGAAGGGATCGAGTTCCAGAGGGTAGTGGATCGAGCTAGAAAGGAGTGTTGGTATAATGCTGTTCGGTGGAAAAGAGTATATAGGTCAGAGGAACGTGATCTTGTTGTGAGTTGGGAGTGGACGGAAGACTTGAATATTAGTAGGTTATAGATGTAGGGTGGGCAATGGTTATTAATGACATGGTACAGGAAAGTGCCCAGGAAATATTGCCTACGGGAGGATGGATAGAGTGACTCCAATGTAATGTAGAGGTGCGATACATTGGAACGTCTTGCTTTTCTGAAAACAAATCTGAGAAAACTGTTCATGATTCGATGTAATCTGTCCCGGAGACCCATCGAGAGGCCCCTATACACCACACACGCATAATCAAACTGAGGAAAAATGAATGAGGAAACTAGGAGTTTTTGTGTGGATTGAGGAAGGGAATGGCGGGAACGACGAAATAATTTGAGGATTACTATTGATTTACGGGCTATTTGAGGCTTCCAGGAAAGGTTTTGGTCAATAATGATTCCTAGGTTTTTAGCGGAGGAACAGAAGGTGATAGGTTGATTATTCAGGTTTAGGGTAGGAAAATCGGTAATGGATCTGAGAAGGGGATTTGAGCTGATTATAATAGCTTGAGTTTTTCCTGCATTTAACTTTAAATTATGTAGGTTGGCCCAAGCACTGATTCTATCGAGGTCTTCCTGAATCTTTGAAAAAGCTTCATATAATTTGGATATTCGGATATAATTCATATAAAGGATAAAAATATCTGGGAGTCGTCTGCATAAACGTGGTGGGAACAATGAAAAATTGACTGGGGGAGATCATTGAGGAGTTGAAGAGGAGAGGCGAAATGCTGGAACCTTGGGCTACACCAGAAGACAGGGCTAGGAAGTCTAAGTTTGTTCATTTTAGATCAATTTTTTTTTCATGACAACAACTTTAGCCTTTGAGAAATGTTATGGTCTTTTTAATTATTTGAATTTTGAATATCAAAATGATAGCAAAAATGTTAATTACATAATTATAGCACAAGTATACCCCAAAATGATCTAATTGACAGTATTCATAATGATCTTTCAAATCTTAGCAGAACCAAGCATGGTTTTAAATTTTAATCTGAGCACTACAATGTTCAAATTTATTTGAAATCATATTGATTAATTTCAGAGTGTTATGAGTTTTACTTCTTGGTTTGATTAAGAAAGATTTTTTTTTAGAGTTACATTGACTTTAGAAACCTCTCAGGCTGTAAAGAATGAGTTAAATAAGAAATTTTAGTGATCAGAAACTAGATTGTCCATACTATCTGTTTCCTTCTACAATCAAGTAATGATGGTCGTTAGCAAAATTGAAAGATAAATCAGCTAAGGAAAGATAATATGCATGGTTCAATTGACAATGACTTACTTGATTCCTTGTTCAAGTCGATTTTTGAAAAATTTATATGCAATGATAAATTATAACAGTTTTCCATTATATTCATTACATATCAAAAAAACAAAAACAAAACTTAATACTGTAATGTTTTTATGATAAATATAATGTGTATACAATTAACTGGGAGTTTTTGGTATTGCTTACCATGGTTCTAAAATTTATATATATATACCTGTGGCTCATAGTGTGTTGAGTTTACTGAGACAACTTTGGTCTCATCTTATTGAAAATCTGTTCATCATTAAAATTATAACTGGTTATTTTTATCAAAGAATGGGTTCTGTAGCATCAAAAACTGGTTAAAAAAATTTACTTATTCTAGGAGTTATTTGAACGTTTGAATAGCAGTGTCCTGAAGGGTATTGACTCTACAGAGACCAATTAGGTTTTATTATGTTTCAAATACACTTAATAGCAGTCATTTTCAAACACTACATTTTTTTCATTTTACTTTTTGTTTTTTCCTATTCTACAAATATACATTTAATATCATATATGAACTAAAAGATGTAATAGGGATTGCTAATTGATGAATAAGACAAAGAATTTATTTATTGAAGGGGAATAGTAAAATAATCCCAGTATCATAAGAAAACAATAAACTGTTTCCAAGCTCATAGAAAAAAAAAAAAAAAAAAAAAAAAAAAAAAAAAAAACAGCGAGAAAAAAGACATTATAAGCCATGGTGTATGAATATGAGAGTCACTATATGTTTAGTGACTCTCATACTAAGTCTAAACGTAATTATATTTACCATAAAATGTCATTTAACTTCACGATTAATTTGACAACAGTTTAAAAACTTAGACAAACTTTACATATTTACATATTTAATTATTTCACATTCATATGGAGGTCTACCAAAGTCGAAAACTAAGAACTATCATAAAAGAAGTATATAAAAATCAAAACTATTCTTGCTGATCTAAACTAATTGTTCAAGTTGACAAACTTGAAGGATGTTAACTACAAAAATCTGCAAATTATTTTTCAATGAAAGTATTAAAAAAATCTTATGATCCCATATAGCGTGTATTGTTTTCCATACAACACAGCAGCAGCCCTTAAAAACGTTTGCTGTCATAATTCAGCATTCTGAGAAAGCAACTTTTGATTTCTAGTCCTGTGCTTTATGTGAGGAAGCTGCCCCTGATATGTTCAAAAGATGAATATCATATATATATATATATATATATATATATATATATATATATATATATATATATATATATATATATATATATATATATATATATATATGTACATTCATTGTTTAATTAATGGACAGTATAAGACCCTATGCATGTTGTTTATTCATAATTAAATATATATATATATATATATATATATAATTAACTGTTTAACAATAATCGGGTTTTAGTATTTTTAGATACCAAACTAGTCCGAGTGAGGGAAGGTATAGAGGTATCCTGGGAAAAAAATAAAAATGGTACCAGAATTTTGAATTTTAAGTCTAACCATAGTTTAAAGATCAAAATAAATACAGCAAAAAACCTTTTTTACCGGGCTATATCCCTCAGCAGTAATTCTTACAAAAATGACAATAAAAAAAAAAACTTAAAAATATATTAATAAATAATAACTACCCCAAACGAATTATAGAACATTGTCTACAGGATGCTTTTGACAGTTTGTCTCATAAACGCAATAGTTGTAAACAAACAAATCATTTTTTTACAATAGAATATATCAAACCTTTGGCACTGACTACAAAAAAGATTTTTCAGGATTACAACATTACTTTATCACATAAATACAATGATAATTTAAACAAACTAATATTTTCTAAATTAAAAGACAAAACCATCAAAGAGAAACTGTCAAACGTAATCTATAAAATAAATTGTAAGAATTGTGAGGGAAAATACGTGGGTCAGACCTCCCAATACCTCCACAGACGGATGTATAGCCACAAATATAGCATTGAAAGTGGTAAAGAGGACACAGCTCTAGCGATACACGCTATCAAAAATAATCACGTGTTTGATTTTGAGAGGGTGAGGATACTAGATGTGGAAAAGAATCAACAAAAAAGGCTCATCCTCGAAAGGATGCACATAAAAAAAAGATATTAACAGCATCAACACGAGAAATGATTGTTCCAAATTAAATCAGGCCTACCACAATATTCTAAAGGCTATAAGCTAAAAATTAGATGGGCTGTTCTAAAATATTCATGTTTGGTCTACTTTTATCTAATTGCCAAAATTGTAAACTTTTAAGTGTCAAAATTTAAAAAATTTTATTTATTTATTTGTTATTTGAATTATCAAAATTTTTCGTTGAAAATAGTGTTTTAAAATATAAAAAGTGTCAAAATACTGTTGTTGTTTTTAGGTTATTGGAGGGTCTGTTTTATTGTTTGTGAAATGATGGATATAAAATTGTAAAAATGTTTTTTTTAAGTTATATTAATTGTTATATTATAAGTTTAAAATTGTTTTAAATATTTGATTTATTTAATTTATTTTAAATATTTATTATTGTTTTAAAAAGTTTTAAATTGTTTTAAATATTTAATGGGTATTGTTTTAGCATAATGGTTTTATTGTATTTTAACGAAGGGAAATATCCCCTATAGATTTGTGTGTATTGTCATATGGGTGTGTGTGTGAATGTTTATATATTGTTTTTCTTTAGTTATAGATTTTAAATTTTAGTTACAAAAAAGAAAAAATTATGTAATTGGACCTCGGACTCTTTGGCCGGGTAGTCCGCCGAGCAGCTCAGTACCCTGGTGTCTGAGCTGGCAAGCACTTGCTGCAGGAGTCGGTGGGCTTACTGGCCTGGAGTTTCGGGGTACCCAGTTTTTGGTGTGTATTTGTCAAATTTTGTATTATTAATGAATAGAGGTGTGCCAATGTCGGGAAAGATGTTTAAGAATGGTATTGTTGTTCCAGTTCTGATGAGGACCCCATTAAATAAGGGGTCGAAACGTCAAAAGGAAAGGAAAGAGGAGAAGGAAGAAATAAAATATGTATATGGATAATTAATATTTATTGTTAAATATAAAGGACCAAAAAACCCGATTATTGTTAAACAGTAAATTATATAGTTTCTAAGGGTCGACAAAACATAATTTTTTATATATATATATATATATATATATATATATATATATATATATATATATATATTTTGATGAGACGGATGTTGTCACTATTGTGATAAAAGCGAGGTTGCGATGGCTGGGTCATTTAGAGAGGATGGAACCTCAAAGGCTGCCAAGAAGAATGTGGACGGGAACGCCAGGAGGAGCAAGGAGAAGAGGCAGGCCCAGGCAAAGATGGATGGATGATTTGGTGGAGGACATCCGGCGGCTGAATATCCGGAATTGGAGGAACGTGGCCGTGGACAGAGAGGAGTGGAGAAAGCTGTGTGCAGAGGTCCAGGTCCTTCATCGACTGTAACGCCCGATATAGATAGATTGATATAAGTATATTTGAAAGCCTCAAATCTTATTTCTATCTTAGCCCTAGAATATTTTAGTGGTCTGAGTCGACAAATAAACATCTTTATGCTGATGCATTTTTCAGATACCTGGTAAACGTTATGTATGACCCTAGAAGATGAAAATCAATGCCAACTATTGGTAGCAAAACATCTTTATTATTATTGTTGCAATACAGATGGCCATGATAATGTGTCTGACAACAATTGTTTTCATTGTAAAACCATCTAGTAAATAATAAAAGTATAATGGTGCCTTATGAGTTTTATTAATTAACCTGGAACATTATTTTGATCTTTATATTAAAATATAGTCTAAATTAAAACAATTATTAGTCCATTCTTTTTAGACTGCCTGATCAAGTTTAAATTTTTGAAGCAAAAAAATAAATTTAATAAAATACAATTCAAGTATAAGGTATCTCAAGTTATTTATATAAAACTAATAATCATATAGGCAAATGTGAAAAAAAAAAAAAAAAAAAAAAAAAAAAAAAAAAATGAATCTTATATTAGTAAATATCAAATATTTACCATCAATTAAAAATATTTGGCAACAACTTATTTATGTTATTGTTTTCCAGCCACATATTTCATAAAAATTGTTTACATCCTTGGTTAACAGAAAGGAGGTCATGTCCTCTATGTAAAATGGATATCTTAAAACATTATGGGCTGCCGGTAAGTAGAAAATGCTTATCATTTATAAAATACTGTATTATAATTGTGAATAATGATATAAAAATGACATGTTAGATATCATAGTGGTCTTGAAATTTAAAAAAACATTTGGATCAGAAGTCATGAAAGTTCTTTAAAAAAATTAAAGTGGTAAATGAGGAAATATGTTTATAAACACATCTTTTGATACTTTTCCTTTTCCATTGCCAAAACAAGAGCTTGCCAATCAAAATTTACTTATTTGTATTGAATTATAATATTTACACCTTTAAAAACAATATACAGTCGTGGTCATAGAAATTGCATCACCTAAGATTATTATCTTTTTGATCCTAAATGTGTAAACAAATAGTGGGATTGTATTTGTTTACCTACTAATATTAGAGAGAGGTGGAATCAGTGACTTATAGTTTAGTTGTGCCCAGAGTATCTAATATTAAGCAAGTATTTTGTATTATTATGTCCAATAGGCTGAGTTTCAATAAAATGTCTAATGTGGAAAAAGTTAAAATAGTGACGTTTGCTGAAGCTGGACTTTCTACACATGAGATAGCAAGGAGGGTGAGGTGCAACCAATCCACTGTGGTAAGAATAATAAACAAAAATCTTTCCCAGGGATCTACTGAGCGAAAGAAAGGGACTGGAAGGAAAAGGAAGACAGATGATTGTTTAGATCCCATGATGGGAAGATTATCCTTAGAAAATCGCTTCAAAACTGCTAAAGAAATATCTAGAGATCTAGCTGATAGCAATTTAGCAGAAGTAAGTTGAGAAACAGTTGGTAGAAGATGAAGAGAAAGAGGTTTATGGGCAAGAAAACCAGCCAAAAGGCCATTTCTTAACAAAAAAAATGAAACAATCTCGCCTAAATTGGGTGCAGAATTTTAAAAATTGTACATCTGATGACTGGAGGAAAGTGATGTTTTCAGATGAGAGTAAATTCAATGTCTTCAGTTCTGATGGTGCTCCATACGTAAGATGTCGGCCAAATGAAAGATTTGACGAATCCTGTACTATAAAAACAGTGAAACATCCGGCAAGTGTGATGGTCTGGGGATGTTTTTCCTACTTTGGAGTTGGCCAAATAAACTTCATAGATGGGACGGTTAGTGCAGAAAAATTTAAAAATCTTTTGGAAGAGAGTTTGATTCCCTCAATGAATTCCCATCTTAAACACTGCGGAGACTTCATTTTTCAAGATGATTCTGATAGAGCCGAATTGGTAAGTTAATTATTTATTTATTTAAAAAAATGTAATTAGCTGTGAGATACATTATTTTTTATTGCCTTTAACATTGTGTTTTTGGATAGGTAAAACAGTTTTTAACAGAAAACAAGATCTCCACACTGCCATGGCCTGGAAATAGACCTGATTTAAATCCTATAGAAAACTTATGGAAGATCATGAAAAAAAAAAAATTAATATTGCAAAGCCAAAGAATAAAGATGAGGTAAAACAAGCAATCGAAAAGGTGTGGAATGAGGAGATTAGTGAAGAAATCATAAAAAATTTGATTGACTCAGTTATCAGGGCTAATGGCGATTCGACAAAATACTAGTTTATATCAATATTTCAATAAATGTATTTTTAATGTTTTTATACAATTTTTTAAAATAAATTTATATGAGTAAGTAAAAAAAAAATTTGTTTCTTAAATTCCTCGTAAACACTAAAAATTTTATTTATCATTTTATGAATATTTTTTATTTTTTGTTTGGGTTTTAACCATTTTTCATACCTAATAACATACTCTTTTTCTTTACAAAACATTTTAAAATTATCAAAAGTTGAGAACAACATTGGTTTAAGGAGATCTTCCATTATTTTTAAGTGATGCAATTTCTATGACCATGACTGTAATAGTTACATCTGGGAATATAAAAATTGCTTAGAAAGGCTTGATTACAGTTGGTAAATTAAATTTTATTTAATGGAGAGTTCGTGTAATGAGCCATGAAGCTTATCTTACCACTTAAAATAGTAAGATTGTTTCTTAATTTAAAAAAAAAAATGTTATTTAAATTTCAAATTGAAATTTATATCTCAGACATGAATATAATTATGTAGGTAAATGTAGATATTTTTGGACTTCATACAATAAAATAACCATACTGCATCACAAACATGTGCAGATGAATCTTTGTTCTAATAAGTAATTATTTTTGGCTATGAAGTCAAGGGAGGAATGGTCCAATGGGCAAGGTACTAAAACCATAATTTCTGAGTTCTTGTTCTAGTTAGGCTATCAATCTTAACTTATGTTCTGCTCCTGTTGTAAATTGGTCCTAGGTACCACCCTGGAGAATACATAGCCTCTTAAATTTAAGCTCATGCCCTATAAGTAGCCAAGATTAGTTGTATAGCGTGTTTCTGATTATATTACATGACCACATTTCATCCAGTGTAAGTCACTAATTATGAAGTATCACTCTCTAATATTACTTATTCCAAAAAAAACTCAGATCTTGACAAGCTGACCCCACCAATTTGCTCAGTCTTTAGCTGACCAACAACTAAACTGATTAAGTAAAATATTTCTTCGGTATAACTCCTATTTATTTTCATTTGTAACAACATGTTTTGGAGACAATGCTCCATCATCAGGCTTCTCCTAATCAGTTATTACCTTCACATTGTCTATTCTCACATGTTTCGAGCCATACTCAGTAGTATGGCTCGAAACATGTGAGAATAGACAATGTGAAGGTAATCGCTGATTAGGAGAAGCCTGATGATGGAGCATTGTCTCCAAAACATGTTGTTACAAATGAAAGTAAATAGGAGTTATGCCAAAGAAATAATTAATATCATTACATCTCCTTCAGCATAAAAGGTTATATAAGCTGATTAAGAGAAAAAAAGAAGACAAAAATGAAACTTTATTCTGGGACAACTTGTCTCCTAAGAATAACTTATGATTACAGTACACAGAACAATCATCTGGCTATGATAGTTATTAATAATAAAAAATAATAAAAATTGATTAATAATTAAATTATGAGTTACAAAATAAATGAGAAATCTCGTAAAAGGATATTAGAATGGAATTTTGAAAATGAATTGAATATTTTTTGAGGAAAAGCAGTGGATAGTAGGGAAGGGCATTTAGGTGAGGTTTTAACCTAATGAGGATAGCCTTTGTTTTCTCTGGATTCAGATTCAACCTATTCTCTACTGCCCATAGGTAATTGCTATCTTTCTGAAGCTTACAAGTTGCAAAGGAAAGATAACAGGAATACAGAGTTTTATTATTTTTAAAGGTATTTAATTCAAACCGTAGTTGTTGGTATGAGATTAAAAGACTGAATAAATTAGGTCATTAGAGGAAATATTAAGAAAATAAAAGTTATTAGCATTAAAAGGGGTTTGAGGAGTAGTATAGGATAAGGTGTTTATAGGGAGTTCATTAGGGTGGGGGTCAGAAAAATAGGAATTACGTTCATCTGGAGTGACTGGATAATTGTTATCAGATGTAGAACTGGATAAGCAAATATTCTCAAAATTTTCCATTTAGATTTAGGGTCAGGAGCTTGGGATAGGATACTATGAAAACTTTAGCATGGCGTGAAGAGATTGGGTGAGGTTTCAAAGAAGCTTAAATGATGAATAATCTTCTAAATTTCTAGTACGCCTAAAGCTTCTCCTGGCAGAATATCTTCGCTTCATCAGATTCCTAATGTAAGGATTAATCCATCCATGGAGCTGGTAGTCATTGGATAATTCAGGTTTTGAGAGGGGCAAGATGATTTAGGATAGTATAAAGATTCGATGTGAGGCATTCCACCATTTCGTCAATTAAGGGGGAAGAATAGATAGGTTCAATGGAATGGGATAGTGAGTCAAGTAGGGGATCTGTTCATTCAGTGTTATGTATTCTAGATTTTGCCAAGATATTTTCTTAGGAATAAGGATAGGAACAGATATATCATAAGAGATTTGGATGAAATCATGGTATGAGAGAAAAGGTAATGGATTTTGAGAGAAGAATAATAGGTTTTTAGAAGAATCAACAACCATAAGGTCCATTAATGTATCTGTGAACTGGGTGTGATGGGTTGGAAAGGTTGGAAAGAGCACGAGGTTACTGAAAAAAATGGAAAGAAGAAAATGCCAAATTTTAAATTTACTATTTTGTTTATTTTATGTCCTCTAGTTTTTCTATAAGTCATTTATAATATTGAATTCTATTAGCTTATGATTTTTAAATATTCATATGTGTCAGAATAAATAAATTACTAATTAACATATACCTCAGTATGAAAGGAAATAAAATTATTAAAATTGAAAGGCGCCTTTTCCTTAGAACTATAACATGTGCTTGGTGTATTTAGATTTATGATTTTTCAATGCTGAGTTTTTGTATTTTTCATGAATTTTGTGTTTTCCTTCTAGTGTTTTGTTATTTGATAAAAAGTAAACTTTATAAACTTGAACAACATATTATTATTAGAATCAGAAACTTGAACGACAAACTTAAAAACTTTGATTCCTTCCTTAATCCTCAGCATTTTCAAGAATTTTGCAAACTCAAATGTGAAAAAAAGAAGTATTTTAAGGTACTAAAGATTTCAAACTCCTTACAGGTCTGTATCAAGGTAAAAGGCCCTTAATGTTTCAAGGTACAAGATGTCATGATAGAAAAAAGTGCATTTGAATGACTGATGTGAGCTGTCACAAAAGTTGTTAAATATTTCCAGTCATAATTCAAATGAATATTGACCAAACCCCATAATGAGTTATTATGAGGGGTTATTAAAGTCAATTAATTATTGATATATAATTTTATTGTAAATTTACGATTAAAGAAAATCATTACATTATATACAGGGTGTTCGGAAGATCGTTGGCCAAAAAATTATCTCGGGTAGGGAGGTTCATTTTGAACCTATTTAAGGTCACTTACCTATATACAAAGTCTTACGGTTTTTTTTTTATGAATTTTTTTGTGTAAATGGCCAAATCCAAACATTTATGCCTTAGAACTCCGTTGTTTACTGATATATCAACGCCATTTTTTTTTCCTGTAATTACTAATACATTGTCCATGTAAAATAAAAAAGATATGGTGCAAAAAACAAATACCAAAAAAGCGGGAGATCGTTAAATCTTGTCAAAGGCAAAAATAAAAATTATGAGCTTCAAGTTTAGGTTAAATAAATAAAAAAAGTAAGCGCAACAGCCAAATCCAAATTGTTTTCAAAACTTCTCTATTTAATACTCTTTAAAAAAATACCATTTGCAGGCACGCAGCACATCTAGTTTTTTTTATTTTTTATAAAGTAACAAAAGGGTGCCACATTGACAATAATAATGAATCAAATCATATTTTTTATGCAAAACGTAACAAATAGTTGTGTTTCTTTATAGCATAGGTTAAACTGCATATTTTCTCTTTCTTCCTCGGAATTTCGATTTTATCAGAGTAAACTTTATCTACATTTTTGTAAACAATAATCAGGGAACAAAATTAAACTAATTTTAAATTATTCATAAATTTAATTTGTTGAGTATCACAGGTATTGCCCAAAGTGATCTCCACTATTTCTAATACAAGCACGATATCTTTTTCTTATTTCTGTGGTGGTTGCTCTAAAAATGAATTCTTCCTTCATTATGGTAAACGCGGCATTGATTTTTTAAATAAGTTCTTGTTTTGAAAAAGCCCACTACAACTTACCTGTAAGAGAATGTTTAAACAATTGTTTCCCACAATCCTGGAGAGGAAGAGGGGGTCCAATTGAGTGGCCAGCACGGTCTCCAGACCAGATTTGGTTTATAATGAAGAATTTTTTTTCAAGACAACAACTTATTCAAAAAATCAATGCCGCATTTACCATAATGAAGGAAGAATTTGTTTTAAGAACAACCACCACAGAAATAAGAAAAAGATCGTGCTTGTATTAGAAATAGTGGAGATCATTTTAAGCAATACCTGTGATACTCTCCAAATTAAATTTATGAATAATTTAAAATGGTTTAATTTTGTTCCCTGATTATTGTTTACAAAAATGTAGATAAAGTTTACTCTGATAAAATCGAAATTCCGAGAAAGAAAGAGAAAATATGCAGTTTTACCTATGCTATAAAGAAACACAACTATTTGTTACGTTTTGCATAAAAAATATGATTCGATTCATTATTATTGTCAATGTACGCTGGTGGCACCCTTTTGTTACTCTATAAAAAATAAAAAAAACTAGATGTGCTGCGTGCCTGCAAATGGTATTTTTTTAAAGAGAATAAAATAGAGAAGTTTTGAAAACAATTTGGATTTGGCTGTTGCGCTTACTTTTTTTTTTTATTTAACCTAAACTTGAAGCTCATAATTTTTATTTTTGCCTTTGACAAGATTTAACGATCTCCCGCTTTTTTGGTATTTGTTTTTTGCACCATATCTTTTTTATTTTACATGGGCAATGTATTAATAATTACAGGAAAAAAAATGGCGTTGATATATCAGTAAACAACGGAGTTCTAAGTCATAAATGTTTGGATTTGGCCATTTACACAAAAAAATTCATCGTAAGACTTTGTATATAGGTAAGTGACCTTAAATAGGTTCAAAATGAACCTCCCTACCCGAGATAATTTTTTGGCCAAGGATCTTCCGAACACCCTGTATATATATTATTATATTATTTTTTATTTATTAATAAGAATATTAGATTTTATTTCTTTATATTGAATATTTGAAGGCTGCAAGCAGTGAAGAAAGCATTATAAACATACCCCTTGATGATGTAGTTTCATATGTAGAGGGTGTTCCAATCTAATATAGAGAGTTTTCCTGCATTTAAGGTAACTAATCCAACTCGTGTTTTATTATTTAAATGAATACATTATTGAAGTAAATTTATATTATATTCTACAGATCATATCAATATTTTTGTTGTTTTTCACTTTATATATATATATATATATATATATATATATATATATATATATATATATATATATCATATGCTATCAACATGGCGGCAAGTCTATGTCAGTTAGAAAACGCTCTAGAAATCTTAAATGAAATAGCAGCGTTCAAAGTGCTCAGGAAAGATCTAAAAGATAAGTTAATTCTTTTAATAGATGAAATCAGACAGACTGTGCACGACACTTCGGATTTTCAAGGAAGTCAGAACGCTCAAAGCCAAGGTAACCTAAATCGTTCTTATTCTGAAACCGTGGTGGTACCTCGTTCCAAAAGAAAATCTACAGCTTCCTAAAACTAATACTTAAAAGCAACAGTAATCAAAACGCAGATGACGTCAAGAAACAGTTCAAAGAAATAATAAAACCCAAGGATCTAAAAATTGGTATTAACAAAATAACCTCAAAAAAAGATTTAGTAATAGTTGAAACTAATTCTGAAGAAGAAAGAGGAATAATCTCTAGAAAACTAGAAGAAAATAACGATTTCTCTATAAAATCATCGAAAAGGAGGAAGCCAAGGCTTATTTTTAAAGACGTCGATGAAGACCTAACAATAGAAAACATAGTAGAACATATTGTGGAACAAAATCACGGACTGCAAATTGAGAGTAATTCTTTACGGCCGGTAATCTTATTGAAAAATGCAAGATCCAAAAGGACACATGCTGTAATAGAAACAGACGGAATTACTAGGATCAAACTGCTCAACAACAAGATCAGTTTAGGTTACAACAAACATTGGGCCGAGGACTACCTGAGGATCAGAAGATGCACCAAGTGCTGGAAGTTCCATCACTCCAAGGAGCGGTGCCAGGGTCAAACAACATGCCCCCAATGCTCAGGTAATCACTCCATTAAGGATTGTAACCAGCAGGGTAAACAATGTCCTAACTGTTCTACCTATAACCGACATATCAAACTTGAGCGATTTAAAATTGACAGCAACCATTCGGCTTTTGACAAAAATTGTCCCTCATACATCAGAGAATTAAACAAACTTACTCAAAACACAGACTATTAAATTAAAAAACTACAGACTTACTACATTTCATCATTCATTCATACTCGTATATGGACTTAAAAATATTACAGATAAACACACATCATTCTAAAATTTGTACAGACTACATAAACCACTTTATTCAAGTAAAAAATATTGATATAACCCTCATACAAGAACCTTATACTAGAAACAACATTATTACAGGTTATAATCATCAAATTCAGATCTACCAAACACATGTTTCCAAACCAAGAGCTGCTATATTAATAAACAATAAATACATCGACGCAATCTTACTTACACAACACTGTGACCAGGACTTTTGCACAGTTGAAATTACTATTAAACAATACAAATTCTTATTTATCAGTACTTATTTCGATGAAACCTTAGACATTGACAACGATCTCGCCAAAATTGTGCCCATTATAAATTATTATAGCAACCATTACATTATTCTAGGTATAGACTCCAACAGCAGATCATTCCTCTGGAACGACATCAAAATTAATCCCAGAGGTCGAACTTTGGAATCATTTATCATTACCCAAAATTTGAGCATAATCAATAAACCTTCTGAGCTGACAACATTCGACGGCTCTAGAGGAAAGAGTAACATTGACTTGACTATTTGCAATAACAAAACGACAAGATTACTTAAGAATTGGACGATACTAAATGACTGTAATTTCTCGGATCACAATTCTATTTATTACGAAATTACCTGGCAAAATAACGGACAACACCAAAATTATAACTGTTTACACATGCAACACTACAAAACCAAAAATGTAAACTGGGAAAACTTTGAAAAAAATCTTACCTTTCAACTTAAAAAAAACTTTTCAATATACTCGAAACGGACTCTAATACACTAGATACAGAATCAGAAATCGTCGACATTATCAACAATTATGAAGTGGACAAAATTATCGAAATTTTTAACAAAGCGATTACTAAAACTTGCAATATGACGTTTAAATTAACTAACACTAAATTTACAAAAAATAGACCTCACAGAACAGTACCCTGGTGGAACGACAAACTAACTGAACTGAGGAAACAAACTAACAGACTTAGGAAATTTTACCAAAAACAAATACTAACAAAGACATGAGAACACTAAAGAAACAAGTATATTTGGACTGCAAACACAGATACCAGGCACTTATAAAACATCAAAAATTGATTCTTGGAAAAATTACTGCTCTGAAGAAACTAACCCCTGGAATTGGTCTTACAAATATGCAGCAAATAAATTGAAAAACCAAGACATTCTACGAACTGTACAAACAGACAATAACGAACACACGAAAGATTACAAGGAAACGATTACAAACCTACTAGATAACTTGATTCATGAGGACAATTCGACTGACATTACTCAAGAACAGGTTACGAAAAGGACAAACGCAAATACACCCCCTGCTTCAAACGATGACCATCTCCTTGAACGAAATGAAATCCTACATTGTATCGAGAACTTAAATAAAAAGAAAACACCTGGACATGACAAATTCAATACAGACATTATACAACAAGTCGCAAATATTTATCCAGACTTAATTACTAAAATTTATCAACTGATCTGGCTCAAAACACAAATTCCCATAACTTGGAAAAAAGGACTGTTACATATAATACCAAAGAGAGACTCTAACAAGTTACGTCCAATTACAATCCTCCCAATCATGAGCAAAGTCCTAGACAAAATAATCAACAACCGACTTACCCACTTTTTACTTACAAACGACTTGCTCAACAAAAACCAATTTGGATTCATTCCCCAAAAAAGTACTATCGATGCTCTTTATTATACTAATTCATTTATAGAATCAGCAACAAATAATAAAAAAAATTGTTTAATGCTGAAACTTGACATATCGGGAGCGTTTGATAATGCCTGGGTTCCTGCCATAATGTTTAATCTGAGGAAGTACCAATGCCCAAGAAATTTATTTCAGTTGATACTAAGCTTCTTTCAGGATCGATCTGTTGAAATCAGATCCAATAACTTCCAAATTTCAAAGAAACTAACTATTGGCACTCCCCAAGGTTCTTCTCTCTCACCGACGCTCTGGAATATTCTGATTAATTCTTTATTCGATTTAGTACTTCCAGAGAATGTAGAGATAACCACGTACGCAGACGACATTTTACTTCTCGTCACTGGTAAACGTTTCCCCCAATTACAATTAATCACCAATCAAGCTTTAATTATTTTGGAATAATGGGCAACAGATAATAAACTCGAATCTAATACTGACAAGACAAAATACATAATTTTTACCAAGAAACGAATTGTTCCAAATTTAAACATTAGACTCTATTCCAAAACACTTGTACAAACTGAAACCATGACATATTTAGGGATAACATTCGAGAGGAAACTAAATTGGAAAGCACACACAGACTACGTTGTTAACAAAACAATAAAAACAGTAAACGGATTAACTATCGCTGCAAGAAACACATGGGGCCTAAAGACAGAGGCACTAAAAATTATCTATGAAGGGGCTATCATCCCAAAACTGCTTTACGCCATACCCGTTTGGGAATCAGGAGCAGTCAAACCAATCAATCTGAAAAAGCTTCAGCGGGTTCAGAGACTGATGGGAATAAGGATAAGCAAAGCATTTCACACTATCTCTTACGACGCTGCCTGTGTCCTTGCAGGGATAAAACCAACTCACTTAAAAATTAAAGAACTAACGACATTATACAAAATAAAAAAAAACAAGGACTAAAATACAAGGACATGGAGCCAAGGGACATTGAAAACGAACTAACCACCAAACACTGGATACATCCTGCTATACACGCTAAACTAACACAGTACCTAACAGACACAGGAGCTGCAGACATAGACACAGGAAGTATTGTCATTTACACGGATGGAAGCAAAGACGAACAGCACACAGGATGCGCACTAACTCTATATCACAATAACTGCTACTACGATGAACAATACAGACTAGGCCAAAACTGCTCTAATAATCAGGCAGAGAAATTAGCTGTAGTTAAGGCCACAGAATATATTTTAAGACAAACGTACGTTCCTCAACACAAATACACCATTTACACGGACAACAAGATATTAATAGACTCAACTAATAACCCCAAATCCAACGACCCACTGACACATCGACTCAAGACAAATTTGATTGAACTAATGAACCGTGGAACATCAACTAACTTGATCTGGATCAAAGGCCATAGTGGAATCGAAGGGAACGAGCGAGCAGATTTATTGGCAAAGACAGCTGCTTACGATTCAGAACTAGCTATAGACTACAACCGCATTCCTATCTCATTTATTAAGCAACATATTAAAACAGACTTACTTACTGAATGGGACAAACTTTGGAACAACTCAACAAAAGGACGACCTTTGCACAAATACATCCCAAACATCACACTACAAAATCACGATACACCAAAAAGTACACATCACAAATTTACACAACTGCTAACGGAACATGGACAAACTAATCACTACTTGAAACGATTTCACTTGAAAAACACAGATACATGTGAATGCAATGGACAGACTCCACAAACATTTCATCATTTACTATATGACTGCCCCCTTTACGAACACAATAGATACTGATAAAGACAGTATTGATGAATGGGGACACATGGCCTTATCCAGAAGCGAAACTATATAAAAAATTCAAGAAACCTTTAGTGAAATTTGCTACATCAATTGGACCACACAAGTGAAGAAAGAAGACCACCCTTCATCAAAATCTAAGAAAAATACCTGAAGACACATCAGAAAATCAACTTGTCTACTCGTTTTTTTTTTTTTTTTATTTATTTATTTTTTTTATTTTATTTCCTTTTTTTATTTTATTTCCTTTTTTTATTTTATTTCCTTTTTTATTTTTCCCCGTTTGTTCTAATTTCTATATAGAACTTTTACAATTGTAATTCATCTTAATTAAAAATAATATCACACCTGTTAATTACAGGTAGTATGCAAATATGCATGGAACCTGTAAAAATATCAAAATAAACGACCTTTCCATAGGGTTACTATGGAAGGGAAACAATTAAAAAAAAAAAAAAAAAAAAAAAAAAAAAAAAAAAAAAAAAAAAAAAAAAAAAAAAAAATATATATATATATATATATATATATATATATATATATATATATATATATATATATATTATATATATATATATTTTATATATATATATATATTTTTTTTTTTTTAATTTATTTTTTATTTTATTTTTTTAGGTTTCAAAAGATGAATTATGTCTACAACAGAGAGAAACAAGCGCTAAATAACTTATTTACAACACTTATAATTTATAACTTATTAATGTTCTAAATTCAATCCAAAACTTTCTACTTACATTATAATGTTGTTCGTTAATAACCATAAAAAAAAAAAAAGGAAGAAAAATTTAAATTTATAAAAAATTATCCAATCAGAGCTAATGACTTTTTAATAATATTTTCTCTACTTGTTGTTACATCCAATATTAAATCTAATTATTTTAATTTTCACAGAAATTATTTATCTATCAGCTTCCATATTGTTCGAATGAAAAACCACTAACAAAAAACATTAATAGAATTCTAGAAGATATTTTAATAATTGCATATTTTCACAAAAATATTATAAGAAATATTTACATTAAATTTTTTTTTTTTTTTAGTAATAACATGCTAAGTAGCTTTCAACTTCATATACAACCATGAATACAATTGATTAATAATTACTACATTTTTTAATTCTTGTGCTATTAAATCTATTTCATAATCGTGACAACTGGGAAATCAACAAATACACTCCTCTTGTCAAAAATATATATATTTTTTGGATGATACAATTTGATTTGTTTTTAACTTTAGCTAATTAAAATTTATTTCAGTTATAAGTCGTTAGTAACTCAATGTAACAATATTCTTTCTAAAATAAAACAATGTTTTTACTTGTTACAATATATTTTTCTTTAAATCACATACACTAATAAAATTAATAAATATCACATTCATTAACTTAGAATTTAGAAATAATTTTAAAATATTTATGAATTAAATTTTAAAAATAAAAAAATACTGTATTTTTATTGATTTCTATATAGAAACAGAAATATACATTTAAAATATAAGGGTAATTTTATTAAAAATACAGCTTCAAAAATGTTATGTTCTGCTATTATTATTTAAATAACAATAACCCATTATGAAAAAAGATAAGCCAAAATATTATTAATATAATTAACAATGATTTAAATGTAAGACATTATTGTCAGTAATGTTGCTATTTAAGTTTTGTTTTAATAGAAATATTATTGTATTGGACTTAATTCTGTAATTAATAAACTGAAACAAAACTGTTGACCACTGGTTTAGAAACATTTTGAGGATAGTTAGCACGGTACTGTAAGTACAAGCAATTAAAATAACTTTTAAATTCTTAAAAATTAACTAAACCTTATGAAAACATGTAAAACATAGTAATTGGCACTAGTAACCTTTGAATTTATATCCATCTAATTGAAAAATTAGGAATATAATATTCTAGGACGTGTTCAGATTTACAAAAATTCAGACATGTGTATTTACTAATTGTTATTAATGATTCTCAAAAATACAATTAAAGAAGAAAAACACCAGGAAAGACTATGTTAGATGAAACAAAATCTTGAGGCAAAAATGTAAAGGGATGTAAGGTATTTATACAAATAATAAATCAAACAATTTAGTATGGACTTACTTATGAGCCTTAGAACATCTTAAGAACTATGAAAAATATTTTAAAAAAAAGGTCAGTTGATACTATTGTTTTAAGAATATAAATATAAATTACAATAAGCTGCATTTTTGATAAAATTACCCACAAATATAAACAACATGTATTTACATAGGAACTAGATTAATTCCAGTTTTTAAGTTTATTTACGCATTTATATGTAAGCTGCATATAACTTTTGATTTAAATTAAACTATCAAAATATTTTATTGTCATATCACAGGTTTACCCTTCAGTTCACTAAGTACAAAAATATTTTTTATGTATAAAATGACAACACGATCATGGTTACTAAAAGTTGGTTTTGATTAGTATTGTAAAGATAAAATTTACTATTAAAAGAATCAAACATCTAGAAATGATTCTTTCTTAGGTTTCACAGTTATTTACAGAATGCATTTATTTCATTAATCCGAAAATACTATTATATAAAATGTTTCATTTTTTAAGTTGTTAAGATGTTATTGATTTATGTCATGTAATATAAAGATTGGCACATTATAGGAAGTTTCTTTTCTTTTCTTTCTTTTTTTTTTTTTTTTTTTTTTTTTTTTTTTTTTCATTACTTCATCATTTTATAACAAAAGATGTAAAAAATATTTATAACATATAATATTAACTTAATCATCTATTCATTCATTTAAACACTATTATTCACACTGACATACACTTGTTTATTATATGTGGAGACATTTAATTATGTATTAATTTATACAAATGTCTATATGAATTAGACATGACCACAGTATTGATAATATAAATGATGTTATGTTATACAAGGATGTTTGTTTAAGTAGAAATGATTTTATTTTATTTACTTTTTACGAGCTTTTTTAAGGTACTGCCTACATTTCAGAATGATGGGATTGTTTAAAGAACTATACAGAACATCAAAACCTTTTAACTAGGAAAAAACTAAACTTGTATTTTAATACAAACTAACAAGAAGGACAAATTATTTCAATAAAAGTTGTTATTTTAATTTAACTATAGAACATTGCACAAACACTGCCTTATAAAAAAAAATAATAATAATAATAAAATAGTTAAAAATCTAAACCATAATTAGTGCTTAAAATATAACTGTTTATTACTAATTATTAGTTATTTAAATTGTCCTTAAATTTTTGAGTGATCATTTCTAGTTCCATTACAATTTGAATACATATGTAGTAAAACTATTTACTGAAATGTAGGAAATAACTTTTTAAGTACAATTTGTTCCTTATGATTGAGATAATTTTAGGTTTGTTAAAAGGTATGAATTAGACCTAAGTTAAAGAATTCTGAATATTGGATCTAAACTTTAAAGTTAATTTATTTAAGAATGATCTTATAATTTTATCCCACTAAAGTACACGAATTGCGGCTTATGTTTTTCTTGAGAAATTTTTCAACAATCTGTGTCTCTGTCTCACAGAAAAATGAATAACACAAACAAAATATTCTCTTCTTTTATTTTAGAAATACAATTAACAAAAAAACATAAACAACAAATGATTTTCTATTTATAATAACCAAAAGGAATATCATTTTCTTCGGAAAGAAATTTCAAAAATACACAGAAAAATCAAATCTTAATAAAAGAAGAACAATTGAAATGATTATCTTTTAAAATAACAAGAATATTTTTATAAATTCCAGGTAGTATATAGAAGTAAAAAAAAAAAATTTTTAATAAAAATTTTTAATGAGCTTATAATGTGAACACAATTAAGTTGTTTTTTTAAAGGGTAATTTTACATTAGTGCATCTCCCAAATATGTTATGTAGGTTTGCTGCTAATAACATAAGACTTCCAGTTATAAGTTATGGATAAACAATAGCTTCATTTGATACTGTAGTTCTATAACAAACTTCTTCAGAACATAAGCTAATGGAGGTAGCAACCAGAGTTTGACTAGAAAACTTTTTTTTAGAATTCTATTGAATAAAGAAGAGTAAAAATATTTCAGTTGATACTTTTTTGGTAACAATAAAGGACTTTATCAGTGAAATGAATAATATTAATTACCAATATTATATACTTTAATTTACTATTTCCATATCATGTGCTTTTAAATCATAACTATCTCAGTAATAATTCATAAAATATCTTTAATTTATAAAAGAAACCTAATGGTTACAGTCAGTAAGGGTGAAGCAACTTATTATAGTTATTTTTATTTGTAATAATGGATTGAACTATGTTTCAAGGATAATATCCTTGACATCGGCTTAGGTCAGGGTTTGGCCCAAAGAACCTATAGAATTGACCTAACCAGTTATTGTCACTAGTTCTAACTCAAGTGGGAGTGTCAAGATTTCTGTAGTGTCCACAAAATAATCATATGAATATTCTCCCAACTAACTAAAGATATGATTATAGAAGCTAGACAAGAAAACGTAACCTCACTGCTAAGGAAAATGCATTAGTGTTCGAAAAAAATATTAACAATACTTAGGTTTAAGAATGTTTGTCACGATTACTGAATCCATGAACTGATCCAAGCAGTTTTACACTGCAGAAGTATAAATATGAAGGAAACATTAGTTTTTTAGAAGTAAAGTAAAGTCACAATATAAAACGAATACAGTATATTTTTATTATCTAACTTACAGACATATGATTACACATATTTTTGATATAAGTATTAGTTACTGTAGCTCTCTATGATTGTTAATTATAGTCTTTTTTTATATTTTTGATAAAAATTAAAACAGGAGCTCAATCTTTTTTAAAAAAAATCAATTTGAGATTGAGTACATGAGTATAAATGAGTTTATCTTACCCTAGGAACTCATAGGAATCATCAATTAAACATAGGTAGTTTCTCTGCAAGAGATGTACATCTTTTCATTAAAAAAAATCTTACCTTTTGTATTACTGATATTGTAAGCTTGTCAAGGGTGCATCATCATTTATAGCTTAAACATAATAAACTGGAGGAACTGGTGTACCTTGATCATACAAGTTAAGTTAAAAGCAAATTTTAAAATGGGAAAAAATGGTATTATCTTCAATTCTTCAAAATCTTAGTTTCATTAAAGCTAAGTTATAATAAAAAATTAAGTTACAAATCAAAAACTTACTATTCACATTGTAAATAAAATAAATGTCAGGTATGACCCAGCCAGGATATATCAAGTGATGGATTTAAGAAAATATGTTTTGCCAATATCTAGGAGCAATTTTAAAAAATACCATCATCATTTTATTTTAAGACATTAGATTGATCATGGGGCAAAATATTTCCTATTTCACTTGAATCATTCATTTGTAATATGGCTAGTACATCTTTAGATGTTCTTTTCAGCCATTTAATGCTCTATCCTCATATCCAATATTATTCTATTTTCATCAGTTCTCAATTATCCAAATATTGTTAGCAAAATAATAGATATTACATTTTTACTTTATATTGTTGTTTAAAAGCTCCGATACTAAAATATTTAACAGAAATAAAAGAAAGGAAAAACTTATAATCCACATTAATTCATAGTATATTTTAGAGTAATTAGCTCCAACCATCTTCTTTAATGGTTATTCTTTAGCTTCATTATTTCAACTCAATTATGCATTATTTTAAAGCTTCTATAATATAGTTTTTATATTGGTTCTTCTTTAGGCTTTCTTATTTCAACTCAATTATGCTTTACTTTAAAGTTTTTTTTAAATTTTATTTTATTTTTTTTTTAACCTTAAAGCATGATAGAAACAGAACTAAAATTAATTCTTATTAATTTTTATTGGAAAAAAATGAACTACAATGAAAAATCTTTGATAGCTCAATGTGTAATGAATGATATTTAATAAGTCTGTATCGAAACTACAAGGAACATTAAATACTATAGATAGGAAATATAATATATAAATATATATATGTATATATATATCTATATAAATATATATAATATATAACTTAATTGATTTCATTAGTGCACAAAGGAGTGGTCCAGTTTAGGGAGTGAGGTAGTCCAATGAGTAAAATGTGGACTTCCATCTATCAGGCCCAGATTCGACTCCAGCTATGACAGAAAAAATATTTTTCTGTTTTGATAGCTGTAAATCCACTCTGGGGCCAGAAGCATCCAGGGGCACACCCAGCCTTTGCGAAATGGGTACCTGACTGTTTGATAGTTTGGGAGGAAAATATAGTGACTGAGCACAATTCTGACCAGATCACTTCAAAGAAAAGCCATTGATCAAGAAACTGTACTTCCTTATAAAGTACTGAAGACAAGATCTTTTAAGGGTTGTAATGGTATAGGATATTTTTTTATTTATTATCTTTTTTATTTATATTTGTGCACAAAAGCTTATTAAACACATTTACATATACAGAGAAAATAAAGTATTCAGTATTATTACAAAATAAAATAGAAAAAAAAACTTAAGTAGTCAAAAACAGAGTTTAAAAAAAATATATATATATATTGATAAAACATTATGCTGATTTTATACTTCATTATTTAATGCAACCTCAGAGCTATTACTACTGCTTATTTATTCATTTGGCTTTTTGATTAAAAAAAACAATTTATAAAGTAAAAATATTCTTGTTCTGTAAATGAATGAATGAAATTAATGTTATAATCTAATATTTCAAATTAAAGTGGGATAAAATAATATTATTAACTAAAATTTATTTAGAGATAGATTTGGAGATAGGTACACTAAGGATAAAGTATTATATCACTTACCATTTGTACAAATTAATAAAATTGTTAATTTTAATTTAATTGAATAGGAAAAAAATATTGATAATTTATTAAATTTATTATTGAAACTAATTTTTCAGTGTTGGATAAAAACACTAGCAATGTTATAAAGGTTTTATGATAACGTTTTAATATTTTTTTTCCTATTTCAAATTATAACCAACTTAAAAAAAACCAACAGAAAGTTCTTATCATTATAAAAGTTCTTATAATTTTATTTAATGTTAAAATCTATATATATAAAAAAAATAATAAAATAAAAAAAAATAAAATAAAGTCTAATTTATAGTTTTCTTGAAGGAGGAAGAACCAATGTACGTCCCTGAAAATATGGTGGAACTGTTCCGATTTGAGATGTATTCAGGCCACTATCCTTTAAACAAACCAACAAAAACACATTAGTATTGATTTCTATATCAAATAAAGAAAAATAGCATCATATAAACATATAAAAGGACTAATTGTTGAAGTGAGAATTTGAGAGAAGGGAGGTATGTATAGTGGGGCAGAGGAGCAATAGAAAGAATAGTGGGAGGTAGGAAGTGGCATAAGGAAAATGGTTTGGAGAGGGAAAGAAAAGAGATAAAGAGCGATTGAGGAAAGATAAGGGGCTGAGAGAGTATAAAGATGAGGAAACAGGGAAGGGTGTCTATTCATGTGCACCTAGCAAAAGCATAGCATATCTTGTTAATAAATGATGGTACACTTTTTTGCATCCCAATTAGTTCAATCACATATCACAAACCTTCAATAATTATCTCAAAACAAAAAGGATAAAATAAATTCAAACTGATCACATTGATTCAACTTAACCACTTGTAAATTTGTGCTTTTCTGCAAAATAGTATACTTTAAAAAATTTTCCTCCATTAGACAGAGCTGCTATCTAAGATTCCATCTGAACAAAAGTATTACTTGGTGTCCCCAAACAAGATTAAAATGACAATATTGATTTTAAAAAACAAACTCAATTAATTGACAATAAATTAGACCTATTTGGAAATAAAGGTTGAGCTTTGGGCTTCCACTCAATCATCCTGTCCTTTTCCTGACGATCATTAATGATTTTTGAAAAGAAGATGGTCTCAGAACTTTCTACTAGGTCATTACAAAAATTTTAGTGCAATCAAGTCTTAAAGCATTACAGCTGACACTAAAGTCAACTTTAAACCATATTCAACTGTACCTAACAATGTAGAAAAAGCATGTATTCCTGTTTACTTTGACCAACCCTTTACTTAATTAGTAATACCTACCCATTGTCTCTATCTTCCATACCATTTTAGAAATTTCATTGAAAACGTCAGAGGGAAAACTTGCCATACTTGGTCTTCTGAGGTACTACTAGAAAAAAAGACTAAGAATAAGCTGAAGAAATATATGTGGTGGAAGTTGGAAGTGTCATAATGAAACAGTATTTCAATTCTGAAAACAACTATCTTTAAATTAAGGGTTATGCTTGTTGGAATTATTTTCATGTTTTTCACTTTAACCTGGGAGGGATATTTGTTTACATTGTTGTCAATTTCGATAAATATATTAAAATATTTTGTAATTTAATCATGCATATATGTATGAACCCTTTGATTTTAAACAGTAAGACCTTGAACACAGGTATTACACTCCTCTAGACATATTACCAACATATTAAAAGTTCCCTTCGAGGTTTTCGAAGTAAAGGTTATTGGAAGCGAATGCGTGTGCTTGTGAATATATATAGTATAGTTAAGAAGTAATGTATATACAACATCGCATGTAAGTTTGGGTAAAATAGTTTTAATTTATTTTATTAAAATTAATAACACAGTAAACAAGCAATACTTAAGAGAATTAAAAGATTGTGGTTAAAATTCAATAATAAATGATGAGTTAAAGTTTTTTTTTCTACTTAAAATGGTTGAACCAATGCTGTACTCTGTGACAAAATGTTAGACACACCTCTTTAAATAAGAAAAACTTTTTAAGACTTCTTTATTTTCGATTGATCTTAGTTTTTTAACACTACTTGAAGTATAAGTCAAGATATTTGAAAAGGAGAGAATTATCAGACCTTGCTGAACATTTTAATCCAATCTTAGTAAATATTCACATTTTATTTGCGATAAAATGATAGACACACTTTCGGTTTTTACAATTTTCTTAATTTTCTTGAGGTTGAGACCAATAAATGCCATTTATGCTTTATAGCTGCGTTAAATTTTAACGAAAGTAGACACAACTAAACACGTCAATTATGGTTAAAAAAAAATTTTAAAAGAAGAGCATCGTTTGATTTCTTCACTAATGAGGATGGGATGTGTTCTAGGGAAATTTGCAAACCACCTCAAACGGAATTTTTCATCAGTTGCGAAAATTATGTGGCACGGAGAGACATGTGGAAACCACCGCTCAACTGAAGGCCCCCTGGTTTGTCGTTACAATAATAACGGAATATGCATCTAACTCTTGTAAAACGGCATGGCAATCGCTGATGAAACCTGGAGTTCAAACGACTTTTAAGAACGTCCAAAGATTAATAAAAAATTAGAAACACTAGTTAAAAAATAATAAAGCCAGTTTTTTTAGCTGTCACAAATTAGCTAGTGTGGCCTTTGCTCGAAATATAACATTATGGGCTGAGCAGCGGAACAAAATTTGTCTGTATTGATAAAATATATTTAATCTGTATGGGTCTGTTGTATTTTTATTAATTTTCATGAACCAAGAAAAGAAGAAAAGGTTTTATCAAAGTGGCATCTGAAATGGAGGGAAGTTACTAATTTGTGATGGCTAAAACACTGGCTTTATTTTTCTCTAACTAGTGTTTTTGATTTTATTATTAATTTTTGGACATTCTTAAGGTGCGTTTGAACTCCAGGCTTTCTCAGCGATTGCCTTGCCCTTTTACAAGAGTTAGACGCATATTCCGTTTTTCTTGTAACGACAAACCAGGGGGCCTTCAGTTGAGCGGTGGTTTCCACATGTCTCTCCGTGCCACATAATTTTCGCAACTGATGAAAAATTCCGTTTGAGGTGGTTTGCAAATTTCCCTAGAACACATCCCATCCTCATTAGTGAAGAAATCAAACGATGCTCTTCTTTTAAAATTTTTTTTTAACCATAATTGACGTGTTTAGTTGTATCTACTTTCATTCAAATTTAATACAGCTTTAATGTATAATTGATATTTGTTGGTCTCAACCTCAAGAAAATTAAAAAAATCATAAAAAACGAAAGTGTGTCTATCATTTTTGTGTGAATATTTGCTAATATTAGATTTAAATATTCAGCATGGTCTCATAATTCTGTCTCATTTTCAAATGTCTTAACTTATACTTCTAGCAGCATTAAAAAACTAAGATCAATCGAAAATAAAGAAATTATTAAAAGTTTTTCTAATGTACAAGGGTGTGTCTAACATTTTGTCGCAGAGTGTAATTAAAAACAAAAACGTTGTTTTATTCCAAATAATAAGTGAAAGAAAAAAAGTAAGTTAGCAATAATAATAAATGAATTGTATTAAAAAATATACTATGTTAAGGAAATGAATAATAAATAAAATTTGAACAGAAATGAATTGCTTAAAAAATAGAAATAAATTGCAATGAAGATATATTTCTAGACTAGTTGTTGTTTGTTTGGGCATTTCCTACAATTCACAAACATAATTTAGAGTGGGAAGGACGGGACTAATTTTGTGGTACCACTATGAAATAAAATCAACCAACCCAGGTGGGCATTAACAGGACCTTCCATACCTATAGCTATGAGACCCTCACCACAATGTGCTCAGCAATAATGGCCTCTTTATAAGTAAACTTAAAAATCAAGTAATGAAGGATTTTCATTATAACTTTACAAAATTATGATTTTTTTTTTGTTTAAATAAATAATTTAAAAGAATTAAAGGTATTTGAAACTTATTTAATTTATTTTACAAATTTTCTAATATTACCTTCATTATTTTTCGACTGAAGTCAGATTTTCTATGACGATGACGAATAGGGACAGAGGCTGTTGAATTTTCTTGGATCCTTTCCTCTTCAGATTTTTCATGTTTAAATTTCATTCCATCAATAAGGAAATTGCGCCATTTTAATGCATCTGGAAGTCCATTAGAATTTTTTGGAATTTTAGATCCCTTTTCTTCCTCAATATCATTTCTTTTGACTTTATTCACAACTGATGGACCACGGGGTATTTGAACTTGTCTGAAAACACATATATGTTTAATTGGTGTATGTGGAAATAGATTAATACAATCAATATTACAAGTTTTATACCAACTTTATTACTTCAGTGTTGAATTTATAGGAACTCGTGATAAAAGGATTTAGTACATTATTCATTTTCTTTTTCTAATTCAAATACCCCTTTTTTTATACCAATTACTGAATTTTGTTGGCAATATTCAATTACATAATGTATAGCATCAATCATTTTCATTATTTAAAAAGCATCTTGCAATTATAATATTTTTCTTCACTAGTACCTATGGTTGATTGTTGTATATCACAGTCATGACAAATGAGACAAAATCTTCATATTTAAACTTTTAAAACGGAAAAAAAAAAATAAAAAAAATGGAACAACATAGTTTTCAGTACTAAAGAGAAAATTTGAGAAGTGAAATTAAATGTTATAAGACCGCCAAATATTAAATGAATATGAATGGCTCAGCTTTTTTACAGGAACAATGTTTGCATTAAGAGCTTTAACATGCAAAATTACTAATTAAATTTAATGTATAATACTATTTAAAAAGATAAATAATTTTCAGTTCAACAAATGAAAGAAAACAAATTGTACAAATTTATGGTTTAGTTTACAGTTATCAGTATGTTTACTGAAATATGGCTTTGTTCAAATATCATTGAAAAATGATTTATATATTTATTAAATATTTTATAGTATAGTTATATGTTAGAAAAGTAAAAAACTGAACAAATTAAAAATTCTGAAAGCTGCTATAAATGTATGATGAGCCTTCAGAGGGTTTTTCTATTAATCCATACACCTGTTCTTAGATAAAAGATTGGGCTTCTTCTTCAAATACCTTCACTTAAAATTATAAATCATTTCATGAATTTCTTGCTTGTCTCTTCTTTAGTGGAGAGTTTTCAATATTTTTGTTTTTATAATAGGTGTGCTATTAATTTAACTTCTCATCATTCTGCTTAACTAATAAATGAATACAATCTACATTTATTATTTTAGTAAAATAAATAATAATCTATAAGAATATATTCTTCTAGTATTCTAAAGAATACAGTAAAATTTCATGAACCAGTGATGCATAAATTATAATTATAAAACAAATTATTTGATTATCTAGTACACTTTTGGTAATCAAAATAAACTGAATAGAATCTATAAGTATTATTGTAAACAGATTTTACTGCATGAACTCTTTTTTATTATTATTATTATTATTTTTTTTTTTTAATCGCTTTTGAATGGTTCTTCATTTGCTACCAAAACATATGTTTCCAGTTCTTCTCCCAGTTCTAGTTTGAATCTCTAAAAAACAGAACAAGAATTTGATTTCAAATAGAATCTAAATCAGACAGCATTTCTTTTTTTTTCTTCACATTTTGTGAAATTCTTGAAGTCCCATGGTGGGTTGGTTCCCACCATGCAGCTAATCAATAAATTACCTTTTTAATTGCAATTTTTTTGGTATATGTTAAAACGTTTTCTTGGTTTTGATAGAATTATTAAAGTATGCAATAGACCTTTGAAAACTCCATTGCTAAGTACTGTCTTATGACTTTTCATCGTATCCTCAGATGAGTGGAGTATTGCTCAGAAGAAGAAAGGGTTATTAGTTTCACTAAGTATCGTGATACAAGTGGATTATTAAAAAAATATTTGACTTCAAAAGGATCAGATAAAATATTTATTTGAGTGAATTTAGAGATTTGATGTTCAGACCTGACTTTCAGTGTATTCTATAGAGATCATTTGATTTTCAGTTAAACCATTTTAACCTAAAAGACAATTTTATCATTAAAATTGATTTACTATATTTTTTTTTGAGGTTACTAAAAAAATAATTATATTTCCAGTAAATTGTTCGACTGTTTTAATAAATAAAATTTATATCTCTTTAGTTAACAAAGATTGAGAATTACTAATAATAAATTATTATATGATTTATTGATCAGGACAAATCTTCCAATTACTATTATCAATCAACTTCATGGTATATTTAATTTTTAGTATATATAAAATTTATTTAGTTCTATTTCATAGGTAATCATATAAATAAATTATATATATATATATATATATATATATATATATATATATATATATATATATATATATATATATATATATATATATATATATATGCATATTTATATATATCTATTGATATATGCATATTTATATATATCAATAGGAATTTTTTTTTTTTATAGAAAAATGTTATTGCAAGATTTTTTTATAAATAAATGTCAACAATTGCATCACTATAAATTTAAAACTTTAAACCTATTAAACAGTTTTGAGTATTTTCAAATTAAAAACTAAAACAACTAATGTATAGATTCCTCAACTGATGTTTTACCTATTTAATCCTTCCAAAAGAGAATAGTAACGGCTTGGGTAACCAGGTTTCGTGTTTTCCACTAAGATATTAAATCTCCACTTTTGTTGGTTTTCTATCCCTTGTGGGATTTTCATCTCATTGGTGTCATACTTAAATTTATTGTTTTTTTTCTCCTCCGAGGCAATGGTCTCAGGCTGCCATTTATTCGTGAAGTCACTTCTTTTTCTGTGTTATAAATTCCCAAAAAAAATATTAATTTCATACAAATAAAGTTCTCACAATTCATGAATATGGTTTAAAATATTAACAAATATATATTTTCTATTTATAGTTATAATTTTAAAAATTAGAAATGTGGTAGGGGAGCACTGAAAATATTTTAGAAAGAACATTTCATGTTAAAGTACTAATTTTATCATTTAAGATAATAAATGTAACATTCATAACATTGCCATATAGTGTAAACATAGAGAAACTATTTGACAAATGTAATCACTAAATTAAAGCTTAACTATTAATTACTAAAATAAAAGTATATCGTAATAGATAAAATAGTAATTAGATAATTTATAATTTGTAATGTAGGTTTCCTAATTTCAACGAGCGAAAAATAATAGTTTGCTCTATGATTTGTATGCAGATTATGAAGAAAATCAAGGTTGAATACTAATTTTTAATGGGTATTTTAAGGACCTCTTAGCAGATGAAGGTAGAATTCTCTAAATATGGACTCAGTACTACCAAAAGAAATAAATGTTTCTTACCCAAAACCTTGGAGGAAGGAGAAAGGATAGACAAAATAGAGGGTGTTAGTGTACCACCAGACAGTGAAGAGATTGTCAATATCATAATAGAGCTAAGAAATGATTAATAAAGGAAAACTGGTGTCATTGACGGCCTTCCCAGTGAATCCCTTAAGTGAGGTGGAGAAGACCAATAGCAAAAGCTATATCACATAATTTGGACATATGGATGAACCTAAAGATACCAAGACAGTGGTCAGAATGTATCATCTGTTCTGACTATTTGAAGGGTAATAATCCACACTGCTATTCAGAGCTTTATCTCTCTTCAATAGGCCATATAAAGTTATGTCAATAGCCTACATGGGCTGAAAGAATGATTGGTGAGTATCTGACTGCTTATGGGCTAGGAAGATCTATAACAGATCGACAATCCATTGCCATGACCTAATCCAAATATCCTATGACTTCCGAACCCCTCCGGTCCTTTCTAGAACCATTACCTTCCGCAACCTTGATGCCCTCAACCGTGATAATATCTTACCATTCCTTGAAGCCTTAGACTGGAGTGAGATCTACACCACCTCTTCCATAGACTCCATGGTTGAAATCCTCACAACTAATCTCCTCAAAATCCTCGATACATTTGCTCCACTTAAAACCTCCACCTTTCGTCGCCGCCGGCCTGCACCTTGGTTGTCTCAAGAAATCAAAGATCTCCAGCGAAAGCGTGAGGCAGCAAGAAGAAGATTCAGAAGGACGAGACTTGCGGAAGATTATCTAACGTTCAAAGTGCTCCGCAACCTGGTACAAACAAAAATCCGGCGTGCAAAATCTTCCCACTTCCATGAAGCCTTTCGGTCTGCTCCCGATCCTAAAACAAAATGGCAGCTCCTTCGCAAACTTTCCCTCCATAATCCCTCCGGATCTTCAACCTCGACCAATTTCCCAGTTTCACCGAACGACCTAAACACCTATTTTGTATCGCCATCTCTAACCACTCCCCCCTTCCACTCAGCCAGTATCTTACCCAATACACCATTCAATGCAAATAATTTTTATTTTTCCTACATTACCCCTTCTGATATAATTTCCTCTGTCATGAAATCCCACACCAACTCCCTTGGTCCAGATGGTATCCCAAATAAACTTATAAAATTATGCCTCCCAGAACTTACGCCGATCCTTCTATTCATCTATAATTTCTCCCTTCAAAACTCCGTATTTCCTACCTCTTGGAAAAAAGCCATTGTTCATCCTATCAATAAAATTTCCAACCCTACCTGTCCTGCAGACTTTCGTCCGATCTCTATCCTTTCAAACCTCTCAAAACCATTAGAACGTTTGGTGCAATCCCAATTATCCAGCTTCCTGGAAGATTTCCTTCTACTCGATCCCCTTCAATCTGGTTTTCGTCCTGGTTATTCTACCCAATCCGCACTAATCAAAATCACCAGTGATATCCATGCCGCAATAGACGAAAAAAAAAACTAACCGTCCTTATACTCCTCGATTTTTCCAAGGCTTTTGATTCCATTGATCATTCTATCCTATTTTCAAAACTTAAATCTTTAAACTTTTCTAACAGCTCTATCCAGTGGTTCCATTCTTTCCTCTCCAACCGTACCCAAGCAGTATCAATCCCGAACCAACCCTTGTCAGACTTCCTACCTCTTTCCTCTGGTGTAGCCCAGGGCTCCAGCATATCACCTCTCCTCTTTAATTCCTACATTAACGATCTGCATCAGTCAATTCTACACTGCTCCCACCACCTTTATGCAGATGACTGTCAAATATATTTATCCTTTTCCCCTGCCGAAATCCTTGATGCTTTCTCCAAGATTCAGGATGACCTTGACAGTATCTGTACCT
The DNA here is from genome assembly GCA_003667255.2 of Euschistus heros. NCBI lineage: Eukaryota > Metazoa > Arthropoda > Insecta > Hemiptera > Pentatomidae > Euschistus > Euschistus heros. The sequence goes on from RCWM02000073.1 coordinate 203,565, forward strand.
GGGCCAATTTGAATAACTTAAAGTTAAGCGCAAATAAAACCCAGGCAATAGTTATCGGCTCAAGTCACCTTCTCAGATCAAACTCCTATTATCCCTCTCTTAACCTAAGTAATCAGCCTATTACCTTTTCCTCCTCCGTCAAAAATTTAGGAATCATCTTCGACCAAAACCTTTCCTGGAAGCCTCAAATTGCCCAAATATCCAGAAATTCAATTGGAACCCTGAAGCTATTCAATCGTGCCCGTCATTTCCTCCCCCAAGCCACTCGCAAACTCCTAGTTTCCTCGCTCATCTTTCCTCTCTTTGACTATGGCTGCGTGGTGTTTGGGGGCCTCTCTGTGGGTCTCCGAGAGAGGTTAAAACGAATTATGAATTGCTTCGTTCGATTTGTTCTTGGAACCCCGAGGCGTTCCCATGTCTCACATCTGTACTTGGACTTGAAGTGGCTCTACCCATCCACCCGCAAATCATACTTCCTAGGTTCATTCCTTTATCAAGCCATTTATTACCATCGCCCATCCTACATTTATGATCTGTTAAAATTTAAGTCTTCCTTCTATTCCCGATTCACAACAAGATCTCGTTCCTCTGACCTATACTTGCCTTTCCATAGAACAACATTATACCAGCATTCCTTCCTAGCCCGATCCACTACCCTCTGGAACACTCTCCCACCTGAAATAAGACATGCCCCTTCCTTAAGCTCATTTAAAACACTCCTTTTCCAATATCTCCTCTTATCCCAGTCAGATGCCAGTCAATATGAACAGTAATTACTATCAAATAGGGTTAAATCGAATAAATTTGATATCGGTGAATTGACTCATAAATTGTCTTTCATATAATAACAATCTTTTATTAGTTCCATATTGGTAAATAATCATTCTATCTATTTTTTTATAAAAATTCTTTTTTATTTTTTAACTTTAAATGTTTTTCCTAAACATAGAAATTTTATCTATCGACATTTCATATGTGAATGGTTATGTGTATAGGTATATAGGTGAATGAGTGCAGTGTATTTAAGTATATATCGTAATCTCTGTAAATATTTTCTTCATCTAATGGACATATAGACATAGTTCATTCTCTGTATATATCTTTTCTCATTTTCTCAGGGTTATTTATTTATTTATTTATTTTTTTTTTTTATTATTTCATTTATCCTTCTTATGTTATCTTATTTACTAAAGCTATTTATACAATTATTTACTTAACTGTATTTGCATGTCTCTTGTTCCTCATTTATAAATACCTTTGTATGAAATTATATATGCCAGACCATTGTACTACTTTATGATACAATTTTGTTATTCTTAGGGGACAATACGTCCCAGAATAAAGATTATTTTTTCATTTCATTTCATTTCATTTCAACAATCTGGTACAATCGGTAAACGTTGGAAAAGTATACCATTTATTTATAGATTTCATACTGGCTAATGACGACATATATAGAAAACAACTACCGTTATTACTAAATAAATTACATAAATCCAAAACATTATTACTTTATTAAAACGACTCTTATACAATTAAAATACATACTCATATCTCTTGGACATTGAAAGTGGATGTAGTCTATGTCTAGGAGATCCTCTTTCACTGCTACTGATCTGGCCTTGGCATATGTCATCAGGTAAATTAGATTAAAGACAGATTTATCAACTGCAGATTAATCCAACTTATGAGATACTTTGACGATGTAGTATTATTGGCAAGATAATTGCCGGCATTGGAAGGGCCCTTGGATGAGAGAAAAGCAATAAAATTGCGGTTAGTAATTAATGACGAAAAAACTAAATACTTATGGACCACCAGACATAATATTTTCTTAAAGCATTCCAGCCTGCAGGTCCTTCAAGTTTACCTTAGAGCGACCCTCTAAATAATGATACAGTGAATGACTTGGAGACGAGAATAGCTGCTGAGTGCAGAATACGATTCAAACACCTCTCCAGAAGAATTAGTCCGATGATTTATACTTCTGTCATCAGGCCAACATTATTATACAGTATGGACCTCGGTTATACATGTTGCTAAGAATGTGGGAGAAAAGAGTTCTGAAGAAAATATTTGGGCCATTATGGATTAAGGTTAGGCCTAGATTACAGGATTAGAACATACTCCGAACTGAAATCGTTATTTACTGAGCCAGATACTGTAAGAGAAGATTAAAGGCTGGTAATAGGTGTTACTGGGCCCTCAGCAAAATAATAGGCAAAAAAATGCTCCCTAACAATTTGAAAATAAGGGTTTACCAAACCATCCTTAAACCAGTCGTATTGTATGGGAGTGAAACCTGGTCGCTCACTGCAAAGAATCAAAGCATTATAAATAGATGGGAGAGAAAAATTTTGAGGAGGATATACGGCCCTACTAAAGATAGAAATATATGGAGAATAAAAAGCAACCAGGAACTAAGGGAACTGCACAAAGCTCCAGATTTGGTTGCTACAATAAAGCAAAGGAGATTAAGATGGCTGGACCATGTTCAGAGAATGAGCCCCAACAGAATGCCAAAAATCATGCTAAATGGGCGTCCCGAAGGAGGCAAGAGAGAAAGAGGAAAGCCTAGATTGCGCTGGAGGGAAGATGTTGAGGCAGACCTAAAGACACTTGGTGTGAGGTATTGGAGGAGAGCAGCTGGTGACAGAAACAAATGGAGGGGAATCGTGGAAGAGGCCAAGGTTCTGCATGGACCGTAGCGCCATTGTTGTTGTTGATACTGTAAGGGCGATCAAGATAAGAGGAATGAACTGACTTGGAGTAGTGACAAGAATGCCTAATGTCGCAATAACCAAAAGGTAATCCGGAAGGCTCAGCGAAGAGAGGTAAACCTTGCAAAAGATCGTTCGAAGATGTGGAAGAAGATCTCTTACAATTTAACATCTGATGATGTTTGTTTCTCAGTTGGGCAGTAAAGAAACGGAAAGAGTGGAATGGATAAGATAATGAAGGAAGCTTTGATCCAATCGTTACACTTCGATTCAGTGAGTGAGTGAATAATAAAATAAATCAAGAATGAAACATACAAAAATAGTCTCTCTATATTTGAAATGATTCGTTGATAATATTTAATATTAGCAAAACTGGATAACAGACCTATCAAAGTAAACTGAAGTAATCTTCTTCTCCTTGTGCAGCGCTACAGCCGGGGGTGGGCCTTGGCTTCCCTGAGAATCCTACTCCACACATTCCTGTTCCTTGCCTTCTCCTTCCATACAGTCACTCCTTGCACTCTAAGGTCCTTCTTCATGTCCTGCAGCCATCGTCTGCGTGGCCAACCAGCTCTTCTTGTACCAATAATGATTCCATTCAGCTGTTAGACATCCAGGCATCCTATCATTCGGCATTATTATCATGTGACCCAGCCACTCTATTCGTCCAGACTTGACAAATTGTATCACATTACTATCTTTATATATCGCATATATTTCATTGTTTGTGCGATATCTCTATTTATTGTTGTCGTCATAGTCAGGGCCATAGATCCATCTTAATATTTTTCTTTCTTTAATTTTATTGGCCATCATAGTGGTGAAGATCCATGCCTCGGCTCCGTAGGTCAATATTGGTCTTACAAGCGTTTTCTAAATTCTGGTTTTTATGGCTCGTGATAAGTTGGACTTAAAAAAACGGATATACGCAAAGTAAGCCGTATTCGCAGCCATCACTTTATTTACTTCATTAATCATTTTATTTTCATGATTTAGTTCAGTACCCAGGTATGTGAACCCTTTGACATGATCGATGACATAGTCTCCAACAGTGAACGCATTATTATTAATTGAGCCCAGATTCATATATTTTGTTTTCCTTTCATTGACTCGCAGTCCCAGTTTCATACTTTCGCTGCCATGATTTGTGAACAGTTCCTTAAGTGCAGGGATATTGCGAGCTACCACACAAATGTCGTCTGCATACGCGCAGATTTGAGTGCTTGAGTAAAGGACATTGTTTTTATAATTTATCTATTCTATCACCTTGTGAAGTGCGAGATTAAAAAGAGTGGCAGATAGGGCGTCATCCTGTCTCACACTAACTGATACTGGGAGTTCACGGTTCACATTACCATTCCCTAGGTCTTTACCGTTACTGCCATACATTTTCATCATCATGAGACCAATTAATTTATGTATGATTCTGAAATCCGTCAAGGCTTCCCTCAATTTGGAACGGTCGATGCTGTCAAACGCTTGGTGATAGTCAATGATGAGAGCATCTAAGTTAATTTTATACTCCCAGCATTTTTCAAACAACTGCCTCATCACAAATATCTGGTCCATAGTTCCTTTTCCTTGCCGGAATCCGCACTGGTAATCCCAGAGGATGCATTCAGCAAAGCAGATTAGCTTCTTTGATAAGATGCTGGACAAAATTTTATAAGCCACATTTAACAGCGATATGCCACGATAGTTCGTACATTGGAAGTTTTCCCCTTTTTTTATGTATGGGACGTACAAGACTATCCTAGTCCTTCATTGTTTAGGTCTTTTTTCGCTTTCCCAAATGTCAAAGATTAAAGAGTACAGTTGGTTCATAACAATTTCACCACTATTTTTGAAAAATTCAGCCACCATAGCGTCCTCTCCAGGTGCTTTGTTATGTTTTAATTTCTGAACAGCGTCCAGAAAGTCCTCCATTTCAGGTGGTTCTATATCATTTTAATTGCTTAATATTGGTACATTTTTCTGGGTACACTCACCGTTTGGTGTCAACAGCTCGTTAAAATACTCGGCCCACCTACCGACAATTTTCGTTCTGTCTTATTATTCTACCGTGCTTATCTTTACAGCTGTCAGATTTCGATTGGAAGCCCCGGTTTACAAATTTGACTGCTCCATAAAATTTTCTGGCTTCATTGTTCAGCCAAAATCTGTCACCTAATTTTGTTTATGACAACTAAAAGTGATAATCTTAAACAGAATATTTGAGGGTTGAACTCATTGTTCACAGTCCTATCAGTACCATTGCTAATGTACTATGCACCTTTTTTTTTAATGATGTAGAATCACATTAAATTTTGTTAAGATAACCATCAACTTCATTGCTGTTGTTTACCTAACTAATTAATGATAAAATACACCGTACCTGATAGCTGGTTGTTGAAAAACGTGTATTGCTTATGCTACAAAAGGAATTTAATCTTTAGTTGAACAAATATATTCTAATTATATGCATCATAAATTTTCATTAAGAATTGATGGATAGAACGCAGGATTACAAATATCTATCATGCGACGATGACTTTCATGGCGTCACGTCAAGCAACACTTCGATGTAATTGTAATGCGGTAGTGTTATGCTATGATAATATATGGCCGTGTTTAAATTTATTAATTTTGGTCACTTCATTAACAGTGCATTTTTTTCCAAATTAAACAACTTCGAGTAAGAAACAGTCTATACTAACTAAAATTGTCTTTTACAAAAAATATTACTATATATATTAACGAGCTGTTGACCCCTAACGGTGAGTGTACCCAGAAAAATGAACCAATATTAAGCAATTAAAATGATACAGAACCACCTGACATGGAAGACTTTCTGGACGCTGTTCAGAAATCAAAGAATAACAAAGCTCCTGGAGAGGACGGTCTGGTGGATGAATTTTTCAAAAATAGTGGCGAAATTGTTATGAACCAAATGTACTCTTTAATATTTGACATTTGGGAAAGCTAAAAAATGCCTAAACAATGGAGGACTAGTCTAGATGTCCCATACATAAAAAAGGGGACAAGCTCCAATGTAGGAACTATCGTGGCATATCGCTGTTAAATTTGGCTTATAAATTTTTTTCCATCAACTTATCAAAGAAGTTAAACTGCTTTGCTGAACGCATTCTCCGGGATTACCAGTGCGGATTTCGGCAAGGGAAAGGAACTATGGACCAGATATTTATGATGAGGCAGTTGTTTTTTTTCGAAATCAAACAATTTCGAGTAAGAAACAGTCTACACTAAAATCGTTCTTTTACTATGGTTTACCATATATTAATATATAATAAACCATAGTAACTAAAATAGAAAATAGTAAATTTAAAACCAGCTGTAATTATAATATTTCTCTGTAATTCATAATAATTTAAAATTTCAAAAATGAAAAGTATTTTTAATTTATTCTGTATAGAAAACTACGTGGTGAATACCTGATTTGCAAATCGCTAGATTCGGATGGGTTAGCGCAGTAGCTCTCGAGTGTACTCCATGAACAACCCCTTCTACAGCACTCATCAACTATTCCACGCTTGTATCTTTTTTCAGCTGTAATGAAGGAATGCAGATGAATAAAATATAAGTATACAGGCCAAAGATAAATATATAAATCGTATCGTATGATGCAACATATCTTATATGTAGTATCCAAAATAAAAAGATACGTAAAGATTTATAAAAAACTAAAAAAAAACCTTATATTAAAAACATAGATAATAATGATATGACAATGGGTTTATGAATATATAGTTTGGGGTTATGAATATGAATATATATAGGGTTATGAATTACGGTTGCCCTGCTAGAAAAACATGAAATTATAGGTTATATATATTGAATTATAGGATTTATTGAATATATATATATATATATATATATATATATATATATATATATATATATATATATATATATATATATATATATAGGGTCTACTTTATTTATTATGAATGTTTATTTACCGGGAGAAAATTCCGTCTTGAATGCGACATTATATCCTCGCCCGCTGCAAACTAAGGACAAAACGTCAGCCAATTCAGAGCCGCAAAATTGACGTGCAGAGCAGATGACAGCCAAGCTTAGGATCAGAAAAACCTGAGTCCAAAGAACCATGACGATACTAAACAGAGAAAAAGTATAAAAAAAGTTATTGCAATTTTCAAAATTAAAATGATAATTAATAATTGAATATATGTATATATGTGTATATATATATATATATATATATATATATATATATATATATATATATATATATATATATATGTGGGGATAAATTTCTTAACTGTTACTATTAAATGTTTAGTAAGGTTCTTGAACGCTTCGAGGCTTTATTGTTCTCATAATCATGCCCTACAGTGAAAAAACAGGTTACAATAAAATTATGTAAGTTATACAAGTTATTTCAAAACATAAAGTTAGCTACAATATAAGTATATAACAAAATGTGCTAGAATAATAAATATACATATAATTACAGAATATAAAGGAGTATGAATCTACTTACAATGTTACTTGTGGATATGGTATCGACTAACTAAATTTAACAATTCTAGTACACAACTGACCTGGGGAATTTTTTGAAAAAACGTTTGGGGGGGAATTTCCCAACTGAGATATCTGGTATTCCCAAAGATGCAGGTATAAAAAGGTTTTCCACATTAAGGTGTAATATACTCATAAATAGATAAATAATTTGTATGATGTATATTAATGAAAATGTATATTATTGGCCTGAATGTATTAAATTGGAATAACAGGTGTCGAGATTTAGAACGTCTGATTTTTTGTTTATTGCGCGATTTTTAAAGTTTTCTATGGTTATCATTTCTTTAATATTTCTTTTAAAATTATTTTGCTCATGGTGAATAATTTTGGGGGAATCAAATTTAAAAGAATGTTTTGTTTACCTGTAATGTGTGGTGAGAGCTGTTTGGTCAGGTTTATTCGGGTTTTTATTTATAGACGTGCAACTCTAATGTACCGAAGGATGATTTGCCACAACTATTTTCACACGGTATTTCATAAACAATATTAGACTGTAATTCTAACTTATCTATATCTTTGGTTTTGGTGAATAATTTATCAATGGTGGAGGTATTTTTGAATGTGACAGTGTAGTGAGTTTTATGGTTATTTGTGAGTGTTTTTCTGAGTCTTTTTGATAGTGTTTGTATATATGGAATAGTGGTATGGAATAGTTGTATATACTCAACAGAAACAACATGAAAATAATAAAAGATATTCCACTATTCCATATATACAAACACTATCAGAAAAACTCAGAAAAACACTCACAAATAACCATAAAACTGACACAACTGTCACATTCAAAAATACCTCCACCGTTGATGAATTATTCACCAAAAAAAAATATATACATACATATATACAAGTTAGAATTACAGTCTAATATTGTTTACGAAATACCGTGTGAAGATAGTTGTGGCAAGTCTATGGTCTTATTACAGGAAGTGGGAAATACAGAATTTTGGAGGGAAAAACTATATATGAAGGGGAGAACCGGTATGGTTTCAGGAAGGGATAATTTCCAAAATTTAACAGGAATGCCGTCTAAACCAGATGAGTTGGAGTGGGATTTCATAATGGAGGTGATGAGTTCTGTGGGAGTGATATAAGAATAAATAAAAATTATTGTCATTAAATGTAGGCGGTAGTAAGGACTGGGAGGGTCGAGAAGAAGCGGATGAAGTGGAAGAGACAGAATAGGAGTTTAACTCATCTGGAGTGACAGGAAAGACTCCCGACGGAGAGGAACTAGGTGGATCACACCTATGAAGTTTACGGAGGAGCAGCCATTTGTATTTTGGATCGGGTTCAGATGAGAGAGAGGGCTTTGTGGAAGAAAATGGATTTTGTTCGCCGGATCGTGGATTGTGTTTTTTAGGTGCTTAGTAGGTTTACGACGAAATGTAAAGGTTATTTGATGAGATATTTGGATTGTTCAAAAAAAGAAACTTAAGCGCTTGATAGTCATGACAGGAAAGACTCCCGAGGAAGAGGAACTATGTGGATCACACAGACGTATGAACAATACAATATTCGCACCAATTAGGATTGATTAATTAATTGCCACTTCTATTGGGATTCCATTCTATTGCCACTTCTATCCCAATAGAAGTGGCAATTAATTCATCAATCCTAACTGTATTGATCCTTCTATACCATCATGCGTGCTGCAAGTACATATTCGCACCGACGTGTTCAAGGACAGTGAAAAATCGGTTTAGGAAATGAGGAAAAGGACCCTAGAAAATGATTTCGCTAGTGAATGCACCTCCTAGAAAAATAAAAAAAAAGATTAAGGAGCATTGAGATTTCTATGCTAGAGCTCTTTTAGTATCCTTGAGGTGGTTAACGGTGTTCGATTTTTTTTCGAAGGATTTTCGATTATAAGGAGGGGACTTGAGATGAATTTAATGGTTTCCAATCAGCCTATCGTCGACATCAGACAAACTTACGACAATATATAGAGCCCCAGAAAGAAACGTAAGTTCATGCCCTCAAAATTTTGACCTTTCTCCAAACAGCTACAATTTTTTTCTTTTAATTTTGATCATTGATAACTCAATCTACTATCACCTCTGCAACACAGTTATAGGAAAAAGGGAGGTGGAGAAAAATGTTAAGCTACATATCTTCAAAGCTGTTTACCTACCTACCCTCATATATGTAAGTGAAAGCTGGCTACCATTAGGTACGCACATAAGCAGAGTTACTGCAGCGGAAATGAGGTACCTCCGGAAAGTAGTGGGCTGAACAAGGAGGGATAGTATCAGGAATGATAGGATTACAGAGGATGTAGGGGTTGTCTCTCTAAAGGATACCCTTGAAAAGAGGCAACTTAGATGGTTCGGACATCTCTGCCGGATGAATGAGGACCGGGACCCGAGAAAGTACTTTGAGGTCAGACCAGCAGGAAAACGTCCCAGAACTCAATGGACTGACTACATTTCCAAGGTGGGTGGGGAGAAAAACAAAGACTGGGATGCCATGAGGGCGCTGGCTCGGTTGGTTTGCCTGGACAGAGGCACCCCCACGCTAAAAGGTACTAAGGAGGAAAAGAAGAAGGAGAAGAAGAAGAAGAAGATAATTTAAACATAAGGATTTATTAGTGAATTGATTCTAAATTCAAAAATCTAAATTAAGTCCTAAAAATAAGCTTATATTATATAAAACAGTTATTCGATCCTAAATTACATATGCCTCACTAGTGTGGAGCTCAGCTTTTACAACCAACTACCGCAAACTCGAAAGGATCCAAAATTTGTGTATGAGGATTATCAAAGATTACCCTCGGTATACAAAAATATCAACAATGCTGCACGATCTCAATCTTATCCCTATTCAACTTCATGTCTATGATCAAACCAAAACATACTTTGGAAAAACACCAATTTCAGAAAATCCGCTTATCCGATAATCGGTAATTACAATAAAACATCACTTAAAAGAACGAAACATATACTCCACACTTAATCTAGTTTATATGTCTCTTGTCAGCTATGTTAAATATGTGTTGTTATACGTAAATTTTAGTTATTTTCATTCTATCATACCTGTTAAGATATATACATATAAGCTATTGTAATTAATTTTAATTTATTTCTTTATTTCAATTTTTTATTAAATTATTTATTTTTTATTATTGTTATTATTATTATTTTTTTGTTATGTGGGTTTTTTTTTTCTTATTTCTCCTACTGTTTAAAGATAATCTTTGAATTGTAAAGCCTATTTACTATTAAATAAAATTATATTAATCATGTAGAGGATGTATGCCGGAACATAAACACTTAATATGAATTGAAAATTGTAAAAAATGTAAAAGTATTATTATTATTAATAAAAAAAAAAAAAAATTAATCTAATCTAAAAATCTGTAATTTTTTAATAATACAATTTTTTTGATTTATTCCAAAATAGAAATGGTTTGTTGGAAGATCCATGTGGATACCATTCTTCACATTTTTTGTTTATTTCGTTTAACGTCACTTTATGCTGCTATGGCTAATCGGACGATCTTCACATTTTATATATAAAATAATTTATGAAGTAAGATTTCCTTGTCTTATTTTTGTTCTCAGCTCTTAGGGTCGATATATGTATCTACTTTTTCGATGTAGAATCACTTGAAAAAATGAATCAAAATCTAGTCCGGAAGGTTCCCTGGTTAGTTAAACGATCATTAACCTAGAAGCCGTTTTATCAGAGTTCAAAATGAGACCCACTTCTTGTTGAAAATATGCGAAAGTGTGAAATTTTAAATTGTAATTGTAATTATAGATCCAAGTTGAAGGATACCAATATATCTGTAATATACCAATGAGGAAAAAATACCTTCAATATATCTGTCCCACTTGTGAATAGTTGGTCAAGTGCATTTTGTGTCTCAAGTATTTTTGTGAATTTCGAGATGTGGGTTTCGATGGAACGCTACTTTTTTACTCTTTATTTATATCCAATGGACTTAGTTATGAAAAAATAAATATAAAGCTCGCAGAGTTTTCAGTATAAGTTTGGAGCTATAGATATTCATGTAAATGAAAAAGAGACGATAAAATATTAAAATGGGCCTCAGTAACATAAAATGTATTTCTATATCAAATATTCCTCTAAATACAATAAATTTGCCCATATTTACCTAATTTTTCTATAATTAATTAATTATCTATAATTATGGTTCTTTATCTAAGTTAGTAAATATTTATGTAATTAAAATTGTGCATCATGAGATTGCGTATGTTTTTGTTTATAATTATGAATGAATGAATGAATGAAAAAATAATCTTTATTCTGGGACGTATTGTCCCCTAAGAATAACAACATTGTATCATAAAATAGTACAATGGTCTGGCATATATATTTTCATACAAAGGTATTTATATATGAGGAACAATAGACATGCAAATACAGTTAAATATAAATAATTGTATAAAGAACTTTAGTAAATAAGATAACATAAGAAGGAGAAATGAAATAATAAAAATAAATAAATAAATAATATGAATAACCCTGAGAAAATAAGAAAAGATATATACAGAGAAGGAACTATGTCAATATGTACATTGGATGAAGAAAATATTTACAGATATCACGATATATACTTATATATACCGCACTCATCCACTTATACAGCTATACACACAACCATACACATATGAATTGTCGATAGATAAAATTTCTTTGTTAAGGAAAAACATTTAAAGTAAAAAAAATTGAATTTTTATAAAACAAATAAAATGATTATTTACCATTATGGAACAAATAACAGATTATTATTTTATAAAAAAAATTATGAATTAATTCACCGGCATCAAATTTATTCGATTTGACCATATTTAATAATAATTATTGTTCATATTGACTGGCATCAGACTTTGTATTTATAGTTTACAAGTTTAAAGTTATTAATTATCATAATTGATTTGTAAATATTTATTTTTTCAGACATAAAACAATGGAGGGTGTTCCGTTGTTATTGACACTAAAATTTTAAAATATAAACTTCCAGCAACCTTACAGCTTAAGTAACTTTACAGCGGAATGTTGGGCTATTCGTGCAGCGATAGAATACGCTATGCATCTAGAAAAAAAAACTTTGGCATATTTACGGATTCCTTGTCTGCAATAATATCCCTTCTCAACCTATATAATAATGATCCAAACATAAGAAAAGCACGAGCATATGCCTCAATGTTAAATGACTTGCAAAAATGCTTGGTGCTTATCTGGATACCGTCCCACGGGGGGGGGGGGGGGGGGGGACAAAAGGGAATGAAGCCGCTGATGAGGCAGCCAAAGAAGCGGCGATTGCCTCACTAGATGTCAAAAGTATCTATACGCTTTAGGCTATGGCAAATTCTTATATCGTGGCAAGAATACTTGGATTGAATTATCAAACAATGGAATCATCCCATAGGAAAAAGTGGTGATAGCAAGATTGAGGATTGGCAATACTCGACTTACCTTATAATGAGAGAAGCTTTACCGAAGTGTTTACCTTTCAATGTTCCTTTAACAATCTAACACATTCTTGAGGAATGCCTATTGTACGAAGCCTACTTCCAGCAGGAATTTTTTGACAGGAAACTTCCGACAATCCTTGGAGATATCCAATCCAATATTAATAAAATTATTCTTTCTCAAAAAATATAATTTATTCCATAATATTTAACAAAAAGAAGAATTCCGGAATAGAACACTGAAAACCTTGATTTTAAGTTTCCAAAAATAAATAAATCTAATCTAACCTTCATTTTGTCGTTTTTTAATTCCGTTTTAGATGCCTAGGGTAAAACACTAGTTATGGTCACCTCACCAGTTATGGGCAGGTTTTTACGTTTTTAACAAAAATAAGCCTTTACTTGTTTTCTTTGGTAGATCCTTTTAAGAGACGTTTCACGGAAGGGCTTATGACTCACTTGCTAATGAATCCTTCTCTCTCATCCATTTCTGTTTGGCTTAGTTAATGTTTTCCCGAATTAGTGTTGTGCAATAGCTCCTGTGTGTAGTAGGTGTGATTTTACAAGTGAACATTATTAAGGAATTGCTTTGAAATTCTTCGCAAATTTCAGGTTTTAAAGGTATGTATCGGTTCATTTTGATTTATTTTTTTCTTCAGACCCCTTTGTTTTTCATTTTGCCACTTTAATCAAATAAAATTTTCAACTGACCACAACCGGTGGTATCTATGATTTTAGTTATGGTCACCCATGACCATTTCAAGTTTTTTGGCATAACAAGTGTTCTTACTCCTAAAAAAATGTAGGTTTTCCCTGGTTTAATTGTATTATCTTAAAAGTACAATACGATAACGTTTACTAGTTTTGGTCATGGGTGACAATGTTAGGTCTATCGGTGACCATAACTAGTTACGATCAGTGTATAAATGTATAATGGTCACTTGCATTTACGATTTTATTTTTTCTTCAAGATGATTTTTTAAAATCTTTTTTTACAGTAAATACTTATTTGTAACTATGCCTAAAAGACGATATTCGTACTCTGAAGATGATGCCACACAGGCAAAAAAAGAAATTCTTAAAGGGGCTTCTGTAAAATCTATAGCAAAAAAGTATGTGTTTTTGAAATGGATGTTTTTCTTACTTAAAATACCTAGTACCAATGTTATTACTCCCTTTTATTATAACAGGTACAAAATCCTAAGGATAACGTTAACTCGAAGATTAAAGGGCACACACAGGAAGGTTTTAGTGTGGTGGCAGACCCCATTTTGTCTGCTGAAGAGGAGGACCTGTTAGAGAAATGGATTATTCATTGCTCTAGATGGGGGTTTCCCAAACGAAAAATTTATTTAATCTTAAGCGTCAAAGAACTAGCAATAGTTTCGAACCGACGATGTAAATTTAAAGATGGTATGCCCAGTGACGGATGGTATAGGGGTTTTCTCCATCGCCATCCAAATATCTCCAGTAGAACCACAGAAGCCGTATCACCAGCCAGCTCTTGTGAGCCTGAGAAAGACATCCGTGGTTGGTTTGACTCAGTAGAAAATATTTTGAAGGAAGAACACGTCTTTGATGTTTTGTGTCACCCATCGCGGATTTTTATTGGTGACGAGTCAGGATTTCTTTGAAATCCCGGAAGCAGCAGTAAAACTGTAATAAAGTGTTTTCGGAGTTTTATTTTTTTATTAATTAATCCTTAATTTTTTATTAACCTCAAATGATTGATAGTTATGCATAAATAGTGAATTTTAAAATTATAAAAACAATTTTTATAAAATTTTTGTTCATATGACCATAACTAGTTTCTACTATGACCATAACTCATACACTGTGCCCATAACTGGTATTTTTAGGATATTTGCATAAAAACTGAAAAATCTATTTCAAGGAAAAATACAGAGCTTTAGGAAATTTGCCATTTAATAGAACAAGAATTTGTGAATGTAAATATGTAAAAAAAATAGTAATCTGCGAAACAGTCTAGACCAGGGGTTCCCAACCTTTGTGCATCTGCGTACCAATTGACTTTTTGAGAAATTTTGGCGTACCACCAGACCTAAATAAACTATAATATTTACTTTTCTCAAAGTGTTTAAAGGCTTTTTGAATTAAATTCCTGAGAAAACTTCATATTTAATGGTTAGATATTTGTTTATTTATAACATGCTTATAATGTAACTTTCACAGCATCTGATGGAACGGAGTTAAGAATTCCCGGCATACCTTTAGCAGCTAATCCTTCTCGATGGATGACACAATGTGTACTTTTGCATTCAGGAGCAACTTCCTTTATTTTTACTGCTAGCCCTGTCAATCTACCTGAAATAGCTTTTGCCCTCTCTGTACACAAGTCAATACACTTAGACCAGGGAATGCCTACTTTGAGCACATATCCATCAATTACCTTAAAAATGGGTTCCGCTGTGGTATTTGATTCAATTGGTTTGCAGAACAAAAACTCTTTTATCACCTCTCCTTTATAATCAAATAGCACAAAAACAAGTAGCTGCGCCATGTTCGTCTCTTTACTGTGTTATTTGACAATGGTATTTTTTGAATTTCTTTGGCTGCCTTTTCTCCTAACACAGCTTGGACTATATCCACAGCGGCCGGCAGTAAAAGCGTCTCACCGATTGTGTGAGGCTTTCCATCTTTTGTAATTCTTAAACTAGCAAGGTATGACGCCTTTAACAAGTTAATATCGGTATTGACAAACTTCGTTAAACATTGGGTTTCTTTCTTAAAATAATTATATTTTCTTTTAAAAAATTCAATGACCTTACCAATCAAATCAGGGTCCTTAGTATTTTGGTGTAGCATCAGTAAAGAAGGCTTCATGCTTTGGTTCGAAAGTGTTTCAAGACATACAACACATTGAGGAGGAATAGGAATATCACTAGTTTCAGTCCCTGGCTTCACTCTAAAACCGTACTGTAAGTAGCTTTTACCGTATTTACGATTGGCCGGTGTTTTAGATTTTTTAGCACAATCCTTTGAAGTAGAAGAGGACGTCAGAAATTGTTTCATAGTTCAGTTTTCTTATACAAAGTCACAATTTATTATTATAATCCCCATAACAAACTACTACAGCAGCACTGCACAATCACTGGCAATATTGTGAGGCGGAAGAATGGAAGTGAGGGGAAGAAGGGGAAGACAGCTCTCGTCGTCTCACCCCGGAGGCCGCCACTCACGCGTACCACCTGAAACGTTCCCGCGTACCACCGGTTGGGAACCCCTGGTCTAGACTATATCCTCTTTTGCATCAATCAATTTCCTTAACTATGACCATAACCCGTGATTCACCCTATTACACTAGGGTAGATGCGAAAAACTAATAAAAAATGTTTACGCTTTTATTTATTTTTTTCTATTTTTGTTTTTAAATACTCTATCAGGTTTTTATTATGTATAATTTTTTTATTTTTTATTATCTATTAGAGTTGGGCCGACTAGTCGGTGAAGCCTATAGTTACTTTTATGGAATTCGGGTGACATCGGCTATGTTCGAAGTGTTTCGTTTGTAACTTTGTAGCCGTCAGTACATTTAGCTATAGGTTTTTATTTTTCTTATGTTTTTTGAAAACGGACTGGAGTGTGACGGAGTGTTATATCATTGATGTGAAAAGGAATTGCTAAGTTAGCAATCCATTTTACTTAGCTTTGACAGTTAATCGTGAAATTAGGAATTTAAGTATGCCGGAAAAGATACTGTGTTTATGGATTTATAAAAATATATTGCATTGTAAATAAACAGATTTGTAAATTGCTTAAATAGCAATAGAAATTCACAAAAGGAAACTTCCTTTTCGTGTTCAGAACTGTGATTAAAAACAATAGTTGGTTACGTAAGTTCTTTATTCAGTATTGTGAATGTTATGGAATTTATTTTTCGTTAATATAGTCTTTTTTAAAGTTCGATAGTGGTTTACAAACAAAAAGAGTTCCTATTCCTAGAATAAATACGAAACTGTAATGATGAATCTAAACTTTAAACTTTAATCAATAAAGGCCATGTTTTCATTTCAATAAACCCATTTTTAAGCGTATAAGTATAAATGAATAAAATGGTTGACTAATCGCGGAATACAAAAGCATCCGACTAGGGCCCATCTCTAGTGTTTATCCCTGCCACATAATTATTTTTTTGTTTCTGGTACTAAAGGTTTGAGCGACCCTTCCTCTTCTGACAAATCTTTTTACATTTCTCTCAATCCAATGCTTCTTTTTTCCATTCCCTAATACCTACTTTCTTGGATTCCTTTTCTACATCATCCTCCCACCTACTTCTAGGTCTTTCTTTTTTTCTTGACTTGTTGAATGCTACAGCTAATAATTCTTCCCTGATTAGTTCCTGTCACATCCTAGCTACATGGGCAGCCCATTTGCTTGTTTATAGCATCTTAATTATTTTATAAGCTCTTTATTGTAATATTACTTTTTATTTCCGAACATTATCATCCAGCTTTGCTCTACAAATTTGAATTCTAATTTTTCTTGCAAATATAAGCTTACGCCAGTCACTTTTGGTCAGGCACCAAGTTTCTGAGCCGTATGTCTTATAAGAGGCTTATAGTAGTGTGTTCTTTGCTTGGACTCGAGGAACTTAAGATTCGCGAAGTACGTTTTGTTGCGTGTCATCATTCTTATATTTGTATCAAAACTTATTTTATTTTCATTAATGGTGGAAGCGCACATGAATTTCAAGTGATGCTATAAAAAATTAAAGAAACTGTAACAATGATTATCAAATATTATAATTAAGTTATATCATAAAAAAAAAAAAAAAAACAGAAGATGATTAGTAAAAATATGCTTTTTCTTATATATTCCTTAGAAAATTAGTTTGGTCAGAAATAAATATTTGTAAACATTTATATATTACGTAATTATGTCTGAAATAGGTTTGACACAAACAGGAGTCAATGAAGTTAGATTTTCTTTTAACCTTTAACAATATCAAATTAATCATTTGTAAAGACATAAACTCTGTTTCAGAAATATTACTCCTATTTTTTTTTTAAAACAATTATTTAAATGTTTGTCCCTTCAGGTAAAAATTCTCTTTAATTATAAGTCAATTTTTCATATATACTTTTTATGTTGCCATCCATATTTCTTATTACCCACAATTGAGGCAGATTTTAATACTTGTTCAATAATGGTTTAAAAAAAAGAAAGTATTTCAACTGTACCTATAAGTGTCATATTATGTTTCTAATGACATTTTTTGCTTATTTACTGATTATGATTTAATATATTAATCAAAGATTTTATTTGATGAATTACGTATATTAGACAGAATTGGTCAAACAATAAACTTCCCAAGAAATGTTTCTGTTTTACATTACTAATTAAGTTTAATACATTTTAAAATAGATTCGTTTTAATTTTTACTAAACATTTTCATTTGAAGTATCGTTTCCTAGGTAGTTTGAAATCAATATTGTTTTGAATTTTTCAAAATTTCATTACTGTAACAGTCAAACATTACAACATTTAAGGCAAAGTCTAAATATTCTAGTTAGACATATCCAAGATCAATCGTTTTTTTCCATTCAGGGGGGAAGTTCTTTATAAATTCGTTTATTATTTACTTTTGATAGTTGTTTTTGGTAACGGTCGGCTTATGAGGCGCCACCAAACTGGCTTAACCCGCATACACCGACCAGTTCGATCCTTCACTTCGAGTTTACATTTATCGATAGTTCTTTCTTATAACCTCACATGTAAACAATCACTTCTACAGTTTCAATTTGGATTGTGTTGGTTAGTGTGTTATGTTGATATTTAGTTTTCTTAAATGTAAATAAGTGAAACAAAAGTAGGTACCATATCACAGATTATGTCTCGCTTATATATCTATGATCACTAACATCAGGTGATCTGGGTGGCCAAGGTACTACTCCTCCACGTCCAATCCATCGTTGTGGATAATTTATATCCAGCCAAGCTCGAGCAACTCTGCTATAATCGTTTTGGTTAGTTTTAGAGAAAATCGCAAATTTAAAAAAAAAAAAAAAAAAAAAAAAAAAAAAAGTTACAAGTAGCGATTATCACCTTTCAGAGTTCGTCAGGCTAGGCAGTGAGATATGTTAACACTTAATGTTATCCTTTACATTCTTTTATTTGTTTACATTTTCGATTCCTTCTAGGATTATAATTCCTAAATCAGTCTTCAGTCAGTTACTCAGATATTTTTGTGTGAATATCATCAGCCACAATGCCGCATACATATTGTAATGTTGAATACGCTGATATGATTTTTGTGTATGGTTTCTGAAACGGTAATGCTTTAGAAGCGATGCGGGAGTATGCGCGCTGATTTCCAAATAGAAGAGTGCCTAATCGATTAGTCTTTTTGTTAACTTTTAATAGACTACGAGAGACTGAGTCATTCTTAATACGTAATGAAGGCGACCAATTCCAGGCAGCATTAAGAGCAGATTATCGGAGAAGAAATTGTGTCCAACGCCATTTCGATAACAATCCTAAGACTAGCATCCGATGAGCATCTGCTGCATTAGCAATATCGCGGCAAGCAATATGGCGAACTTTGAAAGGTGGTAATCGCTAACAATCTTCAAAAAGTTCAGAATTTATTACCTCAAGATTATGCCAAGAGATTGAATTTTAGTAACTGGTTTCTTGGCAAAATTCGCGATGACAATTTCCATTAAAAATTATATGGACCGATGAAGCTCATCATCATCAGCGGCGCAACAACTCATTACTGAGTCAAGGCCTCCTCAATCAGCCCACGCCATATGTCCCGGTTCTGCGCTGCCACCATCCAGTTACGCACCCCAAGCAATGTCCGGGCATCATGCGCAACACCGTCTCGCCAACGCAGTTTGGGTCTTCCTTTTCGCCTGGTTCCATGAAGTTCCTCCAGCAATGTCCTCCTGGGAATGGAACCCTCATCCATCCTCGCAAGGTGTCCAGCCCACCTAAGCCTTCCAAGCCGAACAAACTTTACTATATTCGGTTCCCTAAAGAGAGCATATAGTTCTTGATTGGTTCGTCGACGCCACTCTTGTCCCTGCATAATTCCACCATAGATAGATCGCAGGATCTTCCTCTGGTGGATAAGTAATGCGGACTCATCTTTCTTCGTGAGTGTCCAGGTCTCAAACCGTAGCTCAGGACTGGGCGGACCAAGGTTTTATACAGCTGTACCTTGGTTGCTCTCGGAAGCAGGGAGCTTCGGAAATGGTTACGTAGGCCATAGAAACATCTGCTTGATTTGCTGATCCGTGACCTAATTTCCCCATATATGTTGTTATCCACATCCACTTGACCGCCGAGGTATACAAATTCGTTAACCTTCTCAAATTTGTAATCCCCAATTCTGACTTCTTCGCCCTGTACTGCCCGTTCTCCTGATACCATGTACTTCGTTTTCGCGTCGTTTATTACCAAACCCATTCTCCTGGCGTTCTCAGCAAGGAGAAGGAACGCATTTGAGACAGGCTGAAACGATCGTCCTATGATATCAATATCATCGGCATACCCAAGCAGCTGAACAGTTTTATTAAATATGGTACTACCCAGTTGGATTTGGGAACTTCTGATGGCTTTTTCAAGGCCGATGTTAAAAAGAAGGCAGGCCAATGCATCACCCTGACGGACACCCCTACTTGAGAAGATTGGCTCGGTCATCCCGCCTTGGACCCTTACGTAGCATTCTACACCCTCCATCGTAACCTGACACATTCTTAAGAGCTTTTGGGGTATTCTAAGTTCTTCCAGTGCGATATAAAGTTCTTTACGATCAATACTGTCGTAGGCACTTTCAAAGTCTATGAATAAGTGGTGGGTTCGGATGTTGAATTCCCTACCCCTCTCCAGCACTTGTTGGAGGGTGAAGAACTGGTCTACGGTTGATTTGCCCTTCCGAAAACCGCACTGGTAGGGACCCACAATTCTTTCAGCCCATGGAAGGAGACGCTCAAAGAGGACAAGAGAGAGGATCTTATATGCTACTGGTAACAGTGATATGCCACGATAATTACGACAGTCTAGCTGATCTCCCTTCTTGTGAATAGGGCAAATTATCGTTTTGCTCCAGCTCCGTGGCATAGTTTCCTTCACCCAGATAGAGGTGAGGAGATCCTGGAGTGTCTTGGTCAGTTCCATCCCGCCCTGCCTGAAGAAAAATTATATGGACCGATGAAGCTACCTTTACAAAAAAAGGAATTGTTAATTAAAGATATTATCATGTATGGGCTCTTGAAAATCCCAGAGCTATTAGAGAGAATAGGTTTCAGCATGAATTTGCTATTAACGTTTGGCTTGGAATTTGGAACGGATTACTGGTGGGACCATATTTTTTACCTGGAAGATTGAATGGTATCACATTTTAACATTTTTTGGAGAAATGTGGTTCCAACTCGATGGATGTCCAGCTCATTATAGCAGAGTTGCTCGAACTTGGCTAGATATAAATTATCCACAACGATGGATTGGATGTGGAGGAGTAGTACCTTGGCCACCCAGATCACCTGTTATGACACCCATGGATTTCTTCGTATGGGGAACCTTGAAGCAGAAAGTTTATTCGGTGTCAATCAACTCAAGAGAGCAATTAAGAGACCGAATCATAGATGCAGTGCACCAAATATCACCAGAACAATGTTTAGCTGCAATTTATCAAGTGAGTATGTATTTAGATGACATTCCTTTACAGCAGCAGGAATGTACGGGAATGCACTCACTTCACACACACAAATATCTGAGTAACTGACTGAAGACTGATTTAGGAATTATAATCCTAGAAGGAAGCCAAAATGTAAACAAATAAAAGAATGTAAAGGATAACATTAAGTGTTTACGTATCTCACTGCCTAGCCTGACGAACTTTGAAAGGTGATAATCGCTACCTGTAGCATTTTTGTTTTGTTTCTTTTTTGGCGGTTTTCTCTAAAACTAACCAAAAACGAGCAAATCTCTAAAGGACATTTTGTCTTAGTTTTTCGGTCCCCTATAAGTTCCTGAAGTTTTGCCATTTAAATTTGGGACACCCTGTATAAGAGAGTTGTGGAAATATCTTCGAAAGGTCGACAAAGTAGAATTTTGATTATATATATATATATATATATATATATATATATATATATATATATATATATATATATATATATATATTATTTGTATAATTCCGCATTTATATTATTATTTGTTTTATATTATTTGTTTTATATTATTTATATTTAGTTGTAATGACAAGGGCAGTACTGTTATATTTTGTGATCAGGTTGGCATGTGCCTATGTGACTTCTCGTGTGACCGTCCATTGTGTTTGTGTGCATAGTATGTATCCAAATAAATCTGTGCTCTTTTTCGTTTAACTTGCATTTATGCTTCATTTACCTGCACCTTATATATATATATATATATATATATATATATATATATATATATATATATATATATATATGTACTTACAGCCGAGAAACTAGCCGTATTAAAATTGCTCGAATATATTTTTGCAAACCCTTCACATTCCCACTTTAACATTATCATTCACACAGACAAGATGAATGCTCTACACTCTTTAACTAACAAAAACATCTATGGTCCACTGTCGGACGAAATCAGATAACAATATAATCAATCTGAAGACATTAAAAGAATCCGTTAGGTTAATGTTTACATATTTATTATTATTTTTTTTCCTTTTATGATAACCCCATAAAAAGACTATTTATAACAGATCTACATGTTCTATGCCGGCATACTACATGTATGATATGTGTCATATCATATTATTTTACATATGAATGATTATATTAGACCAACAATACAATGCAATTTGCGTAATGTTACAATAATGTTATGAATTTTTAAATTTAATGAACTTTTGTGTGACTGTAAAATATTTATATATGTATACATATAATTGTTGGTTAAAAAACAATACTTATGTAACGAATAATTAAATAATTCATATTTAAACAAATTAAATAATTAAAAGAAATAACAATATTAAAAAAAACAAGAAAAAACAACTTAATATGCACATAGTTTGGTCAGTAAATCGAATTAAAACCGATATCTTTGATGAATTCAACTAAATCTGTCCTAAATTTGGTAAATAGTATATGTTTTTTCTCAGGCCAGTTAGCATTATTTAAAATTAGGTTTTGCATTAATTTATACTTTTGTGTGTCAAATAATTTGCAATCGTAGAAAAGAACATGCTTAAAATTTTGGATCTGACCGTCATCGTCTCATGTGCCAGTTGGGGTGATATTAAATCGTTTTAGGTAAGATTTGGTGTTGCCATGTTCTGTGAGAAATTGTGTCAATTTATGTGTAGCCGTTTGTGAAATGTATTTGTGTAAACTTGGTGATTTGCTTTAGGTTGGCCATGAGGTGTTCCATCTGTTCACTAAAACCTTCCTAATTAACGCCCTGAGATGTGAGATCGGAGCCTTGCTTTAAGAATGCGGTAGCTCACTCCTCGCTGCCTCTTTGGCTAATCGGTCTGCTCTTTCGTTGCCCTTGTCCCCAGCATGCCCTCACGCATTTTAGCCTTACAGATTGTTTTAATGCCATCAGATTGATTATATTTTTTCAGGTTTCGTCCGTCAGTGGATCATGAATGTTGTTTGTGTTAATCATGAATGATTATGTTAATGTTAGTGAAGGGTTTGCAAAAAGATATTTCAGTAACTTTAATAAGCCTAGTTTCTTGGTAGTATATATATATATATATATATATATATATATATATATATATTTTTCTTTCTCTTTTTCCTCTATGGTAACCCCATAAGAGGAGAATTTATTTATCGTATTTGCATGCGCCATGCCTGTTTTTAGGCATACTACACGTATTACCAAGTTCATTGGTTTACATTTTTATAAATTCAATTTGATATTATTGTCTTTTGTGTACCATCAGATAAACAAAATAAAACAGAAAACAAAACAAACAAAACCACAAAAAAACAATTAGATAATAAGAAACCTAAATAAAGTAACGTTAATACAATTTTTACAAAATAATAATTCCATAAATAACACACAATAATAAAAATAAAACTAAAGCACAACAAGGTACTGCCTACTAAAGCATGATTATACTGCCTTCCTACATTCATCAGTCCGTTTGTTAAAGTCTATTTGTTTAATAAATTGTACAAAATCAGATTTAAATTTGGTCATAAGTCTCTGTTCTGTTTCTGGCCAATTTCCGTGTTTTAGTATAATGTTCTGTATGAGTCTTGCCCTAATGTTGTCAAGTCCTTTGCAGTCATATATTAAATGTCGGAAATTATGAACCAGTTCATCGTGAGGACACCTGTCATTGTTTAGTATGTTGAAGCGTTTCAAGTATTGTTTGGTTTGTCCGTGTCCTGAAAGTATTTGGGTCAGCTTGTAGTCGGTGCTTAGTATACGTCTATAATTTTGCGGTGTGATATTGGGAACGAATCGATGAAGGCTAGGAGATTTTTCAGAAGCGGTCCACTTATTGTTCCAATTAATTGTAGAGTCCTTTCTTTATCTCCTTTTATAAAAGAGATTGGGACCATATCAAATGATACTGGCCGCTAACTTTGACAAAGCGTCAGCTCTCTCGTTGCCTTCTACTCCTGGATGACCCTTAATCCAAACAACATTGATTATTTTCTTGTGTTGGCTATAGAGTTTAGTCAAGTTTATTCTAGTTTCCTCAGTAAGTCTGTCATGAATATTTGAGTTTTGAATTGAGTGTATTACGTTCATATTGTCCGTATAAATAGTTATGTTTGTATTGGTATGTGCTAAATTCTCAAGTAAGTATTCGGTGGCCTTAAGTACTGCTAACTTCTCCGCTTGGTTATTAGAACACTCCTTTCCTAACCTGTATTGTGACTCTATGAGCCTATCATTTATATCTTCAAGTAACCAAGCACTCAAAATAATCATTTGAACCAATATCCATCCGGTATGTATCAACAAAATACTCTTTTTAAAAGACAATTTAACCAAATTGCTTTAAATCCTCATTTCACTCAAAATCGTCAGCCGACTCTCTCAACTAATTCTTGTTTTAAAGAAGATTATAAAGATCGAAGAATTCACGAACTTGAGGAATCGATAAAATACCTTAAAGAACAAATTTCAGAAGACCAATATGAAATGTTCGAACAACCCGACTATCCAATATTTCATGCACATGAAGAAATGGATAAAAATAATTCAATAATTGATAATGCGGACTCTCCAATAAAAAATCTAACACCGGAAACATTTGGTGAAGAAGATAACCATATAGATATTGTTGATGAATCTCAAAAATTTATTGAAAGACAAAAGAATGAAGATTTCGATAATATCGGTATAATTGGTGGACCTATTTTTAAATTAGATGAATCAAAAAGCGATAATAATATTTTTAAAAAATCGAGAAAGCCTTTCAGAAAAAGTAGAAATTGGAATAATAAAAACAACTAACCGCCAAAAAAGTAGTGTTTTAGAAAATTTTCATCAAAACAATTCCCAATTGCTTGAGAAGGAAAAAGTACCGGTCGAAATGCCCTGTGAAAAAGTGTCAAAACAGAGTCTAAACACTGATGACAATACTATTTTAGTTTCTAGATGTGATGAAGTGGTTCCTGATACTCGGCCGTGTTCTAAGATAGCAACGTTATTGATTGGAAATTCAGTAATCGCACCTTTCATTGCAAAAGAAGATAGGCTGAATCAAATCACACATATTGGGAATAAACTAATTGATGGAGAATTAATTAAAATTACAGAGGTTAATAATGAAATGGATATGGAGAAACCTGATTCATCAGAATTATTAAAAAATAAACCAACTTTAATAAATAATATAGCCAAGTTAACAAACTCATATACTGAACAAAATATAAACAATAGTTCTGATTGTATTGAAGAAGATAATATTTCAGAAGTTGATGCTTCACCTAGTTTAAATAAACCTGAAAATAAAAATTATTTTTTAGATGTGTCAAAAACTAGTAGTAGTGAACGCGATGAGCAAATAAATGAAAAATCAATTCTAAAAATTGAAACCTTAATCATATTCTCCTCAAAAGAACCTAAGAACCGTAAAGCTTCAGAAAACAGTTTAAGACGCATTATTTTAGAAAAAAGTCCAAACAGCTCAAAATAGAATTCAAGTACTAAATCAACTAGACTATTAGACTTGCAAAAATTAATAGTTAAATCAAAAGTGGACTTATCAACTATTATTACAACGAGTAAAAGAAAACGATCTGAAATGTCAAACCTTTACACCAATTTTAAAAAACCAAAAGGAAAGATTACTTTCCTAGGATTTCTTTTAAAACAACCAAACTCTCAAGTAAAAGAAGATATAGGATATGTCCATAAATGGCCAACTGGTGAAAATAATATTCATTTATGGATGCTAAAGCCTGATAGAAGAGGGAGTGAATTCTCTGCGAACCACAACATAAGGTACGAATTAGGCAATCAAGGTATGAATTTATAAATCAGGCTCAATCAATATTAGTTAAATTGTATTAATAATATCTTATTTTAACATATCAAGAACGGATTAGTATTAAATGTGTTTAAATATCTCACGAAAACTTATTTCCTTTAATAAAAAAAAAAATAATAAAATAAAAAAAATACATATTATAGTCAACATTTAAATACATACTTATACATAGTCATTTGCTATAAAATATCAAAGGAATGATGACACATTTAAAACATTATTGCACTGTATATGTAACTAATTATTTTTTGCAATTGACAACTTTACTGTTCAACATTCAACCTGTTGTTATTTGTATTGGGAAAATTAATTAAGTTAAAATAGTTTTATTGCTTAGATATTGAAAAAAAAAAAGGAAAAAGTTTAATTAATAACATGAAATAATAATAATCAAGCAATTGTTTTGGAAAACAATAAATTTTAATTATGATGCTATAAATGTCTATATAAAGGAACAACACACTGCCTTTAAACCAGAATTATTTGAATAAGTGAATTTTTAAATTATATGGAATATTGTACAAAAAATGAAAATGTTAATTATAATTGTTTATTAGAATTAGTTACTAATAGTAAGTTAAGTAATTGTAAATTGTTTAAAACTAAAACCGAACCTATGTTTATATATTAATGAAACAGGTCAATATTTAAGACAATTAGAAATTAAAAAAAAAAAAAATCTTTGTTTATACTTAATGTTTATTTTTTATATACGTATTTTTAAATAATATTATATTATAGATAATAGTTTAATTTTATTAAGTAATGATATTTTGTATAAGTAATCAACAATAACAATACTTTAACATAGGAATATGATTTGATGGATATATATGTCAACAATTATTGTAATTTACATTTAGCTACAGCTATATTTTAAATGTTTTAATTATGTGACAATAGTGTAAACCAAACTTCCATCCTTTAGAACTTTCCATCCAATCCTACACCTGAATATCCTCTTGCAATCAATGGTAGGCCTCTGGAATAGTTTCATAGAATACAAAAAAAGGGAGAATCTATTCTAAATATAAATTTTATGTTTCAGGGACTTCGCAATTAAAGGGAGGGGGGAGGGGTTATAAGATTATAAATATTACTCATAATATTAATATAATCTTTTTTGACATTACTTTTATTATTGAGAAACCCTTTTAGCACCTGACAAAGAGAAAGTATCCTTTTGACCTTCCAAGGGTAAAATATAAATTACATCTTGAACAACACATGTCATAAACAATCATAAAGTAAACTCCCTTGGGTCAAAGATCCCCAGCCACCCTAGGTCCTCTCTTATTACACCATATAACACTCTGTGTATATCACTGTGACATGAGACATTTGACACCTACGCCGAACTACCCTTTCTCACGATCCCTTTAGTAAAAATTTAGCCAGACACTTTCACCCTATTCCTCGATCCTATCCCCACTCCAAACCTATAGGTTTAAGTAGCTGGAAGTTTTCAGAGGAAGACACTCTACATTTGACTTGTAACCATTATACCAGAAGTCTTATATGTAACTGTCAGTAAATAAAGTATTTCTTTTCTAAGTCTTTACTATTTGTGTTCGTGATCTCGCGTAAAGAAGTTTAGGCAAAATAGATCCGTGATATATCGTCTTGAGGACCTCTGATTTGAGACCCCAAGAGATCTTAGCTGTCAGTGTTAGTCTGTTGTGGTTTGCAAAGCCTGGTTGTAAACATTGTCTATGTGTCGTATCCAGTTCATTTTTCGATCGTACAGTACTCCTAAATATTTTAGTGTGTCACGTTGGTTTATTTGTAATGAATTTAATCTTATGTTTAGTTTTGGTATTGTCCGTTTTCGATAGAATATTATATATTCTTTCTTTTGTGAGTTAAAGTTCAGTTGATTGATATAAGCCCACCTCGTTAGTCTAGATAAAACAAGATTAGTGAAAGCTTCGAGATCGTCCATGTTCCGTCGTTTTACTAGTACCAGGACGTCATCGGCATAAACGATTAATTTAGTGTCGATTGGTAATTCTATTAGAAAAATTGTATTGATTAATATATTCCACAGGATTAGTGATAGGCTAGATCCTTGAGGAGTCCCCATACTCAACCTTTTATCCATAGTAAATGAATTAGTGTGAATAACCAATCGCCTTTTTTCAAAATAATTTTGTATAATCAGATAAAGATTTTTTGGACAATTGTATGTCTTAAGATTTGTTAAAATCACTGCCCACCAAGCGTTGTCGAATGCACCTTTAATATCCAAACTTACAACTCGCAAATGTTTTTTTTGATCTAAAGTCGTACTGATTTGTTCTGTTAAAGCATGCAAGGCGTCATCTGTTCCTGTCTGCGGTCGAAAAGCGAACTGATTTTTGATAAGTATTTCGTTTGTCGATAAAAAGTGCATTAATCATTTTTTCCAATAACAATTCTTTACAATATTTTTCCCAACGCAGGTAACATACTTAGTGTTCTTATTGAGCCAGGATCTTTTTTGGGAATTAATACCAATTTAGCCGTTTTCTAAATTAGTGGGAATTCTCTTCTCTTCTACTGAAAAACTTTTATATATTTCACAAATAAAACGAGGGAAAATTTCGGTTATTTTTTGGACAATAACTGGAGAAATCTTATCCAAACCTGGTGATTTATGTGAAGGTAAGTTTTTGAAAATTTCTAGTATTTCTCCGTCTTCAAGTGGTAAATCATCATTTGTGTCAGGAGGGGTGACTATATTATGCCTCATACATTTTTTTTCTACTGTGTCACTGTCAGTATTATCGTCTTGAATTACTTTATTGAGTATGTAAGTAAGTGTTACTTTTGAATTGTTTGTATATTCACCATTGTCAGCTAAAATTGTTTGTAATGTCGTCCTATTTTTTAATTTTTTTGAAGCCCATTTGTAAGGCCAATTTCAGGCTGATGAATTTGCAGCGAATGATTTCCACGAATCCACCTTTGATTTTTTGAGTAAGTGAAGGTAAACTCGTTTTGAATCTAAATAATCAATTTTTCTTATGTCTCTTAACTGTATATCATTAGCTGTTCGCTGATATAATCTCCGGAGTCTGTTTGTCTTTTTGCGCAATTTAGTTAATTCATCGTTCGACCAGGGGACTGTCTTATGCGATGTGTTAAAATGTCGTTTTCCACAAGTTTTTTTAAAAGTCATATTACTGGCTTTGATTAAAGCGGTTGTTAATTTTTTGGCAATGGTTTCTGTTTGTATTTCCAGTAAGAATGTTATTGGTTTTTGTTCTATCTCTTCTAATTCGAACTCCTCTTCATTAAACATTAAAAATTGTTTTCGTAATTGGACAAATAAGTTAATTTTAAATTTATCCTAATCTGCTTTGTCAGTGATATAAAGGAGTGGACCGATTGGTCATTCGACGCCTGGCTACTGCTATTTATTAATATTTCGTAAGTTATACAATTATGGTCCGAAAAGTTAGTTTCATCGGAAATTTTCCAATTGTTTATTTTAAAACTTCTCAACATATTAGAATTGGCAAGAGTTAGATCAATATTGCTTTTTGCCATGTTATTTTCGAAGGTAGTCAAATCTGATTCCAGATTTAATAGAATAAGGTCTTTAGAAACAATAAAAGTTTTAGTTTTCCCCGTTCATTCGTTTGTTTGTCAAACCAAAATTTTGACCGACTATTCGAATCCATTCCAATAATAATTTTTTCCCCATTAAATTTTAACAAAATATTTTCCAATTGTTGTAAATCAATATTTATGTCTCGATTTAGATCTAAATAAGTACAAATTATTAAGCATTTTAATGTACCATCTGATATTTCAACAACTACCAGGTCAGCGTTTGAATATTGTGTGATTAAACATCCTTCTAAATCTTTGTTTAAAATTACAACATATATTACAACAAACCATTTTATTCACAAAATACTGGTAGTTAAATGAAGATCAAATTTTTTTTGGCTGATTACAGTTAATAAAACATTAATGAATTATCAACAAGATAATAAATAATTGGCAAATTATTATTTAAAATGTTAGATGTTTTATAACAGCAAAAATATTTTTTATTTGATTTATGACTAGCAAAAATAATATAATTGCGTATGTATGGATTTCATATTTGAAGGTATTTTAATGATTATTAAAATTAACAATGCAATGAAGACTGGCTGAAATTTTATCAGAAAATACTAGTACGAGAGTGGAAGTAAAAATACTGGTTTAGGTCAACGAGTAACTGATAACAGGTAGAGAAGACAAGTAAAAAATACTAGTCTATGGTAGTACGCAGTATGAAGGTAATAGGTATGAATGTTGTACTAATACTGAAGTAAATATGCAAGTATCTTGTCCCTGTAACTTCTGAATATCAGTAACAGGGACGCCGATCAGTCAGCCCACACGTGTTACAAAATAACAGGTCCAGTATTTCTGAACCAAAAAAAAATGAATGAAAAATGATATTTCGTCTGGTATTAGGAAAATCCCCTGAAAACAAAAAACTATAAGTGCGCCTTCAAATATCTGTAGCAGTTTGAAATTTCAGTCCTTTTTCTTTATTTTTTCATTGTGAATACATTTCTTCAACAATTTGACGTTTGACATGCTGTAGCAAGCTTGATTTTTGAAGAGAATTGTTTTAGAACCTGTACCTAGCAGTGTGGATATATAACATCGAAAATTGCTCTAATATCAAAGGTATTAGACCATCATTAATGGTATCGATCTGTTCCTAGGAATCTACTTTAGATCATCGATTCTCGATACCGATTCTTTTCTCGAGAACCGACTTTTGGAATCGTCACATCCCTAATAGCAACTAATATTGTTGGATGCGAGGAGGACCTTATAAGAAAAATGTACAAGAAGACCTATAGATTGAAGTATTTACAGCAGACCCATATAAGGAGTCGAAACGAGCCCCGTGGTACTAAGTAGGCCCAAACGAAAAGAAGAAGAAGAAGAGTGAAGTATTTGTATAGAAGAATAGGACGAACTCAAGAGAACAGAAATTATGCGGATAAATTGAAGAAATCCTGGATAAGAAAAATAATTTATTAACATAGGAAAAGCAGGAGGTTTTTCTCATATGAAACCAAAAGACTACCTTACATACCTCTTACGAATAATTATTATCTAGATCAAAATAAACCAGAATTTGAATAAAATAAATTTATTTATATTTTTATTTTTATTATTTTTTTTTATTATGACGCTACAATCCGGTTACGGGTGTTGGCCTCCTACAGGCGCTTCCTCCAACGGTCTTGTGCGGACGCCATCCAGTCACTGACTCTTAAGGTGGGGGTGTTTCCGCATGTACGAAGCTTCCAAACGCTGCAGCTGGAAGTTCAGCTCGTTTTCTGGCTTCCGCGGAGTATGTTGAGAAGAAAACTGCTGTTGTGGTTGTTGACGGAGAAAGAGATAGCATTGCTATGAACAGGAGATCAATTGACCCCATGTTTTCCCGAAGAAGAGAAGAAGGTTTTCTTTCTTCGTTGATTGCCTTCAAAATTCAATCAATTTGACTTTATAATTTCTCTATATTTCTATTTCTCTATCGTGCTAAAACGAGTCATTTTTAATAAAACTTTTTAATAAACGGGAGCTCAACAAGCCGTATCATAAAAACTAACAAACTGTGGGAAGACCATAAAAAAAAACAACCAATACATGGAAGTCACCATTGCTGTGAATCCAACGTTTTCCCTTTGGTGATTTCACAATACGTAGAGAGACAATTTAGAAAACTCGCTGGAAACACAATTTTATTATTTTTTTTAAATGATGTATAATGTCCCAGGTTTTTTTATTACTATTTTGTCCAATGAACATTTTATTGATAATCCTGTTTGTATAATTTTTATTTTGTAAGATATGGTATAAGTATGTAAGAGATATTTATATATAAATAAATTGTGGTATTTCAACCTGAGGTTGCATTAAATTATTTAGAAATTTATATTAAATATACCAAAACCTGAAAAATGTGTTCTGTAATGTATAATAAAGAATTGCTTTTGAAAAATACCATATATACATATACATAAACAGTTTAAAATGGAACAAGAAACTTTGGTGATGTGGGTTCGCATACCCCAGACGCGAAGGAGCGCGCCTGGGCTGGTCTTTAGAGCAGTCCGAACGCAGCCGCTCAGCTTCTCAATTTTCTGGACGCAGACGCTGCGGCGCTCTCGCAACAGTTCTATTAAAATACACTGAAGCAGTACCTCACCTCCAGCCGTGGCGTCTGGGAGACGCAGCAGCTGCGGCTGGCTGCTCCATGCAGAACCTCACCTTTAAGACGCTTCTAGCATACTCCACTACACCATCCTTCCACCTTGGTTTTGTTCTTCTTCTCGTCCTTTTCCATTAATTTGATGTGTCAGCAACATTTTAGTCATAGCGACTTCTGGCATTCTGGCGATATGCTCTGCATACCTTAGACGCCTTAACTTAATTTCATTGAACACATCTGCCTCTCCTAAGGTGAGCTATAGTTCTTGTTTGGAGCCTCGCCTCCATTCTCCTCCAATCATAACACCTCCAAAAATTCGGCGGAAAACCTTCCTTTCGAAAATTGATGTCTTTTTTAAAAGCCTTAGTTAGTGTCCAGAATTCCAATCCAGGCTACGGTAATTCTTCTCCTTATCTCCACATTGAGGTTATTGTCCTCGCTGACTACAGATCCCAAATACTTAAATTCTGCAACCTTTTTAAACATATAAGTTCCAATAGTCACACCTTCACCTGGGATAGGAACTTCCCCTGTAACCATGCACTTGGTTTTAGACTGGTTGACTTCCAGCCCAAGTCTACTAGCAGGTCCCACCAGAGCCTGAAAAGCCTCAGCCGCAGCCTCAAAAGAGCTCGCTACGATCAATATATCAATATAGATATTATATCAATATAGAAATAAATAGTTCCTGGCATTAGTGGGCTATATACTTTTTCGTAGTAAAAACATCAAATTCAGATGAAAACATGAAGATCACCCAATCCAATAAGAGTTTTAAATCGATCAGAGTGAGGATCGTGGCCGCTACTGCTATGCAGCTATCTAGAACAGCTCCCTGTTTACTCAAGTAATACCAGTGGTATTAGCGCACGCATGAGCTCGGGACTTTACAAATATTGTGTGTATACATAATTGAACAATTAGTGAAGTTTTCCGGCTAGGTGAGTCTCTAGAAACTAATTTATGAAGGTGGACTTTAAGTGTATGACGGGATAGTTGGGCACGACGTAGGTAGAGTTTCGACCTGCTGACGGCTGTGGCTGGCTATCACTTACATAGGCCTGCCCACTACTATCATTCTAGGTGGCGTACTAAGTAGAACGCTCGTCTCTTGTGGTCACGCACCCGAGTTCGGAGCTAATTGAGCAGAAATTTTTTTTTTTTTTCTGTTTATTATTTTACAGATGTGTTTTTATTTATATCTATATATTTGTTATTCTTTATTTTTCTCTCTACTTTAAATAATATTAATATCAATTAGCAATTATAATTATTAATAATATGGAATCTGTAAAATCTTCCTGTTTTGACTCCGATGAAGAAATGCCATGTTCTGACTTCAGCGAATCGGACTCAAAGTTCCTGGGTTGAACTTTGTCAAAAAGACAAAGAAATACTGCTCTTGAGCCCCCTGGGAACTCTCCGGACAAAAAAAAGAAGAAAAAGAAACCAAAAGAAAAAAAACTAAATCAACCTCCCACTTCACCACAAACAAGCAGCAAAGCTGTCATCACAGCAGTTACACCCATCGAAACAGCTAACAGATTTCAGCCATTGACTAACATGCCTTCGGATAGCTCAGTTCAACAACCACCAAAACCTCCTCAAACAGATATAAAACCACCTCCTATCTACGTTACCGGCGTAGATAATTACATTCATTTTTGTCAACAGATGTCAGAATTAATTGGTCAAACAAATTTCCAATGTCAATCCAGATACCACGACATAAAAATAAACACTGAGACAAAAGATCATTATAAATCATTGGTAGCCCACCTAAAAACTCAAAACATTCAGTTCCACTGCTATCAATTAAAAGAAGACAAGGCCTACAGAGTAGTACTACGGGGACTTCACCAATCAGTGCCTCCCGATGCAATCAAAAGAGATCTGGAGCAGCTAGGCCATAGCGTCAGGCTTGTCTCCAACGTTCTTCACCGCTCTGAAAAACGCCCACTCCCATTGTTCTTTGTGGATCTGGAGCCAGCAGATAACAATGTAGAAGTTTTCAACATCAAAAGACTGGTGTACTCGGTGGTCAAATTTGAAGTACCCCGAGCTAAAAAAGAAATAGTACAATGTATTAGATGTCAAAACCTAGGCCACACGAAAACGTATTGTAATCGTCAGGCAAGATGTGTTAAATGTGCAGGGCCACATTTAACTGCAACTTGCTTAAGAACAAGAGATACGCCAGACTTGTGTGTCCTCTGTGGTGAGAGTCACCCTGCTAACTATAAGGGCTGCCAAGTATACAAATACAGGCAGAAGCAAAGAGCCTCCAACTCTCCTACAAATAGAAATCCTGTTCCTGAAACATCCGAAGCAATAGTAACTTCCTTTCAGAATCAATAGAACATTTCAGTCAACAATTTTCCTAGTCACTTTTCCTCCACTGCCATCAACATCAAAAGCTCTACAACCTCTGAATCAATAACCTATCACTTCAGCCGTTTAACTTGCAGAACCACAGCCTTCAACCTCAGCAGCGGTGTCATCTCAACTTCATCAACCAACTAATGAGTTCACGACGGTTGAACGAAGAAATAGAAGGACACAGAATCAGGCGCCTCAACCATCCCTTCAATCCCGACCTCCTAAAATAACCAATTCTACTCCAACAACAACCCAACAGACCCAACAACAAGTAAACCAACAGACCAAGACTCCACTACAAATTTATGAGCAAATCACACCTCAACAAAATCCAAGCCAAATCCCATTCCAGTTACCGTCGTCAAGACAGTTTAACCTTCCGCCTCAATCCTATCCTATTTCCTCCCAAGGTTTTGGTGATATCTCATCAATTCTCTCCTCCTTCATCCGTGAACTCCAAGATACTATCAAACCTTTAATTACCCTTCTCACAAGAGCCCTGACAGAAATCATGTCTATTGTTCCTCGATGATCCCAAACTCCTTGGCAGTTCTTTTATGGAACGCAAATGGTTTGCTATATCACAGAAATGAACTAGACATATTCTTACACGACAATAGCATTCACGTTGCCCTAATTACCGAGACCCACTTGACGCCTACTTCTTATTTCCACATCAAAGACTACAGATCAGACCACCCCGACAAAACAGCCCATGGTGGTACTTGTATCCTTATCCATAGATCACTAACCCACAC
The DNA here is from genome assembly GCA_003667255.2 of Euschistus heros. Lineage (NCBI taxonomy): Eukaryota > Metazoa > Arthropoda > Insecta > Hemiptera > Pentatomidae > Euschistus > Euschistus heros. Next base: position 239,108 of record RCWM02000073.1, read on the forward strand.
CCTGATTCCTTCCTCTCCAACTGACACCATTCAGTCTACCGCACTAATCCTATCCTCCCTTCCATTTAACCTTACTCTTTCAGCTGTATATTGTCCTCCAGGAAATAGCCTTTCCCAAAATATTCTGCAATCCTTATTCCAATCCTTTGGGCGGCGCTTCATTGCAGGTGGGGATCAAAACGCTAAACACCTGCGATGGGGCTGTAGAACATCCAATTCCCGAGGTAGTGTACTTTCCCGTGTACCATCCTTAAACAATTACCGTATACTTTCACGTAACAATCCTACCTACTGGCCTACATCCCTAAAAAAACGCCCAGATATTCTGGATATATTCGTTACCTCTCAAATACCTACTTCCCAAACTACAATAGATTCCTTAGATGACCTTTCCTCTGACCATAGCCCAGTTTTGCTTACATTACATTCTACTCCAATTATCAAACCTTCTCCTCCATCCTTGATAAGTGGACGAGTAGACTGGGACAAATTTCGTTTGACTTTAGAAAACCATATAGACTTAAAAACTCCTCTAAAAACATGTCAACAAATAAATGCGGCAATAGAACATCTTACTAAATCAATACAAACCAGCATAACAGCAAATACCTCACAAAATAGAATAATACATTCAGAAGGCATGGTCTTACCTCAATATATTCTTGTTTTACTGGTAGAAAAACGACGAGCTAGAGCCAAATGGCATAGAACTCGATACCCAACTGACAAAACCAATTATACCAGGGCCATTCTCATGGCAGTGATTTTTCACTGTCCTGCTGGACTTAAGATGGAACTAAAACTTCCAAATCAATATTTTTGGTGGATTTGAACGTACACCGACTCCTTAAAGTTGGTGCATACAGCCTAGTTTCGAAAAATATTTTTGTTATTTTTCTATAGCTACAAAAAGGCTTATAAACTCATATCTTTCACTTGTCCCTAGCTATAGTATGAGATTTCAAGGAAGTTATTTAAGTATTTATTTTTAGAAAACTTATGTTTTTATTTTCTAGAGTATGAGGCCATATATTGAAGAATAAATTAACATGCTTTTAAACATTTTTAAACTATAAAGGGAAACTGAAAATTCCGTTTTCTTTTTGTCCCTCGGTTTGGCCTCTCGACCGTCACACTAAATAGTTATTTAAATATTCTCTACAAGAATAAGCTAATGCTAATTATTGGTATCTACAGAGTAATTCGTGAGGTTATCTTCATAAGTGATGTGTTTGGAAGACATTTTTTTGGTGTATTTTCTAAGATTTGCATCAATACAGGGTAAGTTTTCTTCCTCGTACTTTTTCTTACTCCCGACCGTCACGCGTTTTTAAAATGATTCGTATTTTTTAAAAGCTCCTGGACTCCATATTTGATTATTTGTAGATGTATACTACTGATTAGTCAAACTAGCCGTATAGGTAAGGTTTTGGTGTTGCAATTAACATTAATTTAAGAGAGGTTCCTCCCGACCGTCACAGCTATTTTTTTTTAAATTTTAAATTGTTACATATTAATGTACCAACACTTTTATACTTATGAAACATTACTGAATTGAGTTCCTTTTTGGCGGGGGGTTGGGGGGGAGCGGAATCGGACTTCGAAACAACTCAACCAATTTTCGTCAAATTTTATATCAGAGTTATAAACCTATTTCCCAACACTTTCATAAGGGTGAAACAGCATTATTTTAAGTTTTTTTTTTTTTTTTTTTTTTGGGGGGGGGGGGGGATTCACACTTACAAAAGACTCAATCGAATTTCGTATAATTTTATATTTGGGCTATATACCTATTTACCAACACTTTTATAAGGGTGAATCATCATTAATTTAAGTTTTTTTTTTTTTGGGGGGGGGGGGGGGAGGATTCACACTTACAAAAGACTCAATCGAAAGGTTTTGGTGTTGCAATTAACATTAATTTAAGAGAGGTTCCTCCCGACCGACACACTCCCGACCGTCACCCCTATTTTTTTTTTTTAATTTTAAATTGTTACAAATTAATGTACCAACACTTTTATACTTATGAAACATCACTGAATTGAGTTCCTTTTTGGCGGGGGGTTGAGGGGGAGCGGAATCGGACTTCGAAACAACTCAACCGATTTTCGTCAAATTTTATATCACAGTTACAAACCTATTTCCCAACCCTTTCATAAGGGTGAAACATCATTAATTTAAGTTTTTTTTTTTTTTTTGGGGGGGGGGATTCACACTTACAAAAGACTCAATCGAATTTCGTAAAATTTTATATTTGGGCTATATACCTATTTACCAACACTTTTATAAGGTGAATCATCATTAATTTAAGTTTCTTTTTTCATCAGACTAGCCGTTCCCAATTTAGAAATATTGCCCCCCCCTCCCCACCCCCACTAATTAGTAAAACTGTTGAAACCCCAAATATATGCTAGTAAGTACGAAAGAAACATAATTATCGAATTTTATTAAAATCAGACTAGCCGTTCCCAATTTAGAAATATTGCCCCCCTCCCCACCCCCACTAATTAGTAAAACTGTTGAAACCCCAAATATATGCTAGTAAGTACGAAAGAAACATAATTATCGAATTTTATTAAAATCAGACTAGCCGTTCCCAATTTAGAAATATTGCCCCCCCCTCCCCACCCCCACTAATTAGTAAAACTGTTGAAACCCCAAATATATGCTAGTAAGTACGAAAGAAACATAATTATCGAATTTTATTAAAATCAGACTAGCCGTTCCCAATTTAGAAATATTGCCCCCCTCCCCACCCCCACTAATTAGTAAAACTGTTGAAACCCCAAATATATGCTAGTAAGTACGAAAGAAACATAATTATCGAATTTTATTAAAATCAGACTAGCCGTTCCCAATTTTGAAATTTTCTATGAAAAGCTCTATAAAATGCTTCAAAACAGTGGTAAATAGAAAAAAGAAATCGGCCCCACCTGGGAATTCAATAAATAGAAGGTATATAATAATAGAAAACTCAAAAATAATAAAAATTTAAGCAACTTTAAAAATATAATTTTTTTTTTAATTTTAGCTGAGGCTATGAGAATGACCCACCAAATTAACTAACAAACTTAAATCAGAACTTAAAAAACTAAAATTTGAAAATTTACAGAAACAAACTGAACAACTATCTATTTCCGACAAATCATTATGGACCACGACCAAAAAACTTTTAAAGTTCAAAACCTTCAATCATCCTCTCCTTACTCTAGCTCAAACCTGGACCAAATCTGATTCAGAAAAATAACAAGTATTTGGTGAACAATTACATAATACTTTTAAACCTCATTCTGACATCCTAAATCCTATCCATGTAGAATATATTGAAGCAGAACTGACTATTTCTCTCCAAATGACCCTTCCTCCTAAAGCCTTTCACCCGTCAGATATAATATCCATAATCCGTAGATTGCCCTCTAACAAAGCTCCTGGACATGACCTTATTACCTCAAGATCCTCAAATGTCTTCCGAAGAAAACAGTACTACTCCTAACTTATATTTATAACGCTATCCTCCGTACTACATATTTTCCCAATTCCTGGAAATTATCAATTATTAAAATGATCCCAAAACCTAAAAAAAACCGCCAGAAAATCCTTCCTCATACAGACCTATTTCTCTCCTACCTATCATGGGCAAAATCCTTGAAAAGCTCCTTTTGAAACGCCTTTATCCCTTCCTCGATTCCAATGACGTTATTCCTGACCACCAGTTCGGATTTCGTCAGTTTCACTCCACTTCCCAGCTGTGCCATCGTGTGGTGGATGTTATCTCATCTGCATTGGAGCGCAAGATGTATTGCACGGGTGCCTTTCTAGATTTTGAACAGGCCTTTGATCGGGTATGGCATTCAGGACTGCTTTATAAACTTCGCCAATTCCTTCCAAATACTTATTTCCTCATCCTACCTTTCTGATAGAGTATTTAAAGTTAATCACAATTCTAAATACTCATCTATCTTTCCCCAGACCGCTGGTATTCCTCAAGGTAGTATCCTGGGTCCCATCATTTATACAGTGTATACAGCTGATATCCCAACCCATCCTAATACTCGTACTATCCTCACAACCTATGTGCCGATGACACCAGCGTGTTATCAGTCAATGAAGATCCATTTGCTGCATCCCAGACACTCCAGTCACATATCACTTCCCTTGATGAATGGTGTCATAACTGGAGAGTTGAGATAAATCCTAGCAAATCCCAGCAAATAACCTTTACTCTCCGTCGAAAACCTACCTCATCCTGTCCTCCTGTTTCCTTAATGGTGTACCGCTGAATAATGTGGAACAAATACGATACCTGGGATTTTATCTGGACAAGAGACTTACCTGGAACCCTCATACAAGATTGAAAAGACAAGAAGCTGCACGTTGATTTCGACTGTTACAACACTTACTTGACAAACGTTCAAATCTACCGATTCACTACAAAAAAAAACTCATCTATATGACGATATCAGACCTATTTGGACTTACGGTATAGAGTTATGGGGATCCACCAAACCATCGAATTCTTCCCGCATCCAATCACTCCAATCCAAAATCCTTAGAAAAATCCTTAATGCTCCTTACTTTGTCACAAATGAAATCATCCACAAAGACCTTAATATCCTATACGTCGCTGATTTGGCACGAACCAGATACCTCTCCTTTCATAATAAACTCACTCCTCATCCAAATCCACTTGTTGCACAACTTGCTTCCCATTCCATTCCTGGCAATCCTCTGAGGCGCCTGAAAAGAAGATGGCCCCGGGATCTTCTTTTGTAAATATTCATTAGAGTACTACCAATGGGTAGTTCCTCTTCAAGTTTTATTCATGTCATTATATCTTATATACACCGCATATTTACTAGATGTATTTTGTAGTAAAGTTGTAAATTTCAAATAATAAAAGATAATGATAAAAATAAAAAAAGATAAAATCGATCGTGTAGTGACCACCTTAAGAAAATGCTGAACGTCAGAGTGCAGAAATGTGATAATTTCGATTCCGACCATTATCTGACCAGGATCAAATTGAAACCCATACTTGGTAGGTGAAGAAGAAAACCTAATAGATTACAGAAGTACAGAATCGAAGAACTGAAGATCAGCTAAGAAGTAAGTTCAGAATAATCAAAAGGAACTTGACACGTTATACTCCTGTTAGTGGGACAATAGCTCTAAAGATTTAGGAAGCAGCAATCCAACAATTTTCCTTGCTTAGAAGAAGAAGCATGTATGGTGGAATGAAGAGTGTGAGTAGTAGCCCAGTCAATGAAGGTAAGAAAACTAATTTTTCGCAACTAATTAGAGGAAAGCTGAATTTCTCCAGGGTGTTAGTAAACACTAAAAAAACACAAAGTCCCTACCCCCATCTCTCTTGCATTCCCCCCACCCCTTCAGCAACATAACAAGAACAGAATTCTGGTTATATGCTGAAAGATTGAAAACTGATGATGATATCTGGGTGTTTTTTTTTTCATTTTGCTCCTAACAATATTACAAACAAATTATGTTATATACACTTTTTATGTAGATAGCTTAGTTTAGCCGTACTACTTAATCATTTACAGAACTTTGGAAGTAATAACCTTAAAATAAACGTTATTACATTGTTGCTACATTTCAATTGAATGAATAATCGTGGTTATGAACAGCAGTATATGCAGGAGTGCACCTCAGCAGGGCCCTGCTGGGACTGGCGCACCGGTGTCCACTACTCTTTCACCGCTCTCTAGGACGGTATCGTTTTAACATTAAGCGTTATGAGACACGCCATTTTAAAGCCAATCGTATTATCTATATGTTTTGTTTAGCACATTTCTTCCCAAGACGTAATGATAAAATCTATAATTTGTTGAAGTTACTTTTTGTTTTTTGTAGTGACAGTTTTCTGTTTAGTATTACGGCGAAACTGATCAATCTACATAAAAAGTGTACATAATGTAATTTTTTTGGGATATTGTTAGAAATAAAATAAAAAAAAAGAACATCCCGATAACATCATTAGTTTTCGAGCTGTCGGCATATAACCAGAGTTGCGTTCTTGTAATATTGCTGAAGGGGTGAGGGTTCGGGACTTGTAGTGTATACTTTACATACTAACACCCTGCAAAAATTCAGCTTTTCCCTAATTAGTTGCAACACGAAACCTTCTTTGTCTGGGCTATATGCCCTGCGGAAAAATTCAGAAGCTTGGAACAAGTAAAATTCTGTAAAACAGCACTTCGAAGAATTTAAGAATGGAAGGAAGACCACAGCAAAGGTATTCAGAAACACCAAACAAAGGTTTGAAAAATACTAACTAAGAGAGCTCGAATATAATTTCAAGAACAACAATACCATAAATGTCTATCAAATGTTGGAAAAGAAAGAAAGGAAGTTCCTTAGAAAGATTCTTGGGCCCAGTAAAACGTCAAACAAATTCACATTCCACTTACGATCAAACCAGGAATTTTACCAAAGATTTGAAAATATTGTGTACCAAAATGGAGAAAAGGAGGCTGTCATTCTATGGGCACATTAAAGGAATAGGATCAGAGAGATTCACAAACAAGATTCTCACCTTCCAAGAGAAAAGGAAGACTCAAATCTCTAGGGTGAAAGAAGTGCATCAGGACCTCGAAAAATGTGGGATCACGGCGGAAGAAATTGCAGATAGGCAGATCTCCATAAAAAAGTTGCGGAGGTAAAGGACCTGACCGAGGAAAGAGCAAGGAGGAACAGAGTAATCTCGGCAGAAAAACGAGCACAAACAAGCCAACGAATGAAGGAGTACCCCATGGAAGTTGTGTCATAGCCCAGTAATGACTGAAACTAAAATTATATATATATATATATATATATATATATATATATATATATATATATATATATATATATATATATATATATATATATAAGTATAATAAGTACCACTTACAACCCATGAAGGTTTCACTAATTAGGTAAGGCTGTACTGCTTCTGAGCCAACGGAGGAGTTAGCCGGAATACCCACTCAACCGCCAGGTGGTTTCTCCAATTAAGGGTACCCACATTAAGAAGACTGGATACGCTCCCAGGATGGTCCCCCGATCTCGAAGCCGCACTACAGCCGAAATATCAGAAAATAAAGTTTTTCTGCCTTCGGTCGGGCTCAAACTCGGACTCGGGAGCTTGATAGTCAAGCCCACTGAGGTTACCGCGCCTCATTCTCTCTCTCTCTCTCTCTCTCTCCTCTCTCTCTCTCTCTCTCTCTCTCTCTCTCTCTCTCTCTCTCTCTCTCTCTCTCTCTCTCTCTCTCTCTCTCTCTCTCTCTCCCTCTCTCTCTCTCTCTCTCTCTCTCTCTCTCTCTCTCTCTCCTCTCTCTCTCTCTCTCTCTCTCTCTCTCTCTCTCTCTCTCTCTCTCTCTCTCTCTCTCTCTCTCTCTCTCTCTCTCTCTCTCTCTCTCTCTCTCTCTCTCTATCTCTCTCTCTCTCTCTCCCCTCTCTCTCTCTCTCTCTCTCTCTCTCTCTCTCTCTCTCTCTCTCTCTCTCTCTCTCTCTCTCTCTCTCTCTCTCTCTCTCTCTCTCTCTCTCTCTCTCTCTCTCTCTCTCTCTCTCTCTCTCTCTCTGTCTCTCACCATATGTTGCTGATTTAGCCCAATCCTGATACCTATCCTATATCAGGATAGTAAACTCCATAAACACACAAATCCACTAGTCTCTCAACTTGCTTCGAAATTCCATTCCAGATAACCCTCCGAGGTGTCTGAAAAGAAGATGGCCTCGAAACCATCTTATGTAGAACTTTATTAAAGTTTTACCAATGCGTGGTTGCTTTTCAAATTATTGTCATGTTCCTTGTATTGTATTCTTTCCTCCACACATTTATTGGATGTATATGCACAAGAACATAATGTTCTGAGTCAAAATATCAAAATATAATTGTTTATGAATTTTTTTTTTTATGTTGATTCACATATTTTTTACGCCGGAATTACAAATCTCTATTTTACTACTGTTCATTCCATAGATAATTAAAAAAAGTGTCTCTTCCATCGTAGCAACATTAATTCTCCTCATGAAATAAACCAGAATTGGGAAATCATACTTATAGAATATACTTCACTATGAATGTATAAATAAATAATTGCTAGAATTAGTGGAATATATTATTTGGTTGAGTAAAAAGATTCAACGTCATTCTACAACACCATGATGATACAAAACAAGTATAACTATTAAGAATTAAATTATAGTTACTGATATAATAAATATATATATATATAAGAAAAAAAAATTAAGAAGCGGCCAATAGCTGTCTGTGGCTTGGTCTTAGTCAACATTTAGCTCCCAAAACTATTTCCCTCCCGCTGAAGGAAGGAGGAAGAATATTAATTAATTCCGAAGATGACAGATCTTCCAGGTACTTCTTCCTCAGGTCGTTGGCTCCTCCCCCCCCCCCCCCCCCCATATACATATACATATATATCTCAAGCTCCGAAGCAGGGTTTTATTAGACTTCTATTCTCACAAGGGGACGTTTGCAGTTGTAACTCACAGATTTGAATGTCGATTTTTGTGTGGGTAGCAGGGACCTATAATAGTGCAAAACTAGAGTTATAGCCGCCAGTGAGCAGCATTAGGAGACGAGAAAAAATTTGTTTTTCTCAGCTCTTAGTCAAGATAGAGAAATGTTTCTTTCACGTTTAATTGAAGTAATGTATGTTATTTTAAATAAAAATACTTCCGCTATGCTCAAAACACAACCCGGCTTTAGGGTGCTCAAAAACACCCAAAAAATGACAAAATTCTAAGGAAATCCGCTGTAAATCAGTTTTTCATAAACAACTGACCTCAAATCTTGATTTAACGCACCATAAAACCCTTATATGTGAAATTTTACCAAAATAAAAAAATATTGATATTTTACCCCTTTCGAGGAGGTTAAAATTTTGAAGTTGAGATTTCATCAACATTTTCTACCGCCTATAACAACTGTTGTGTTCAACCGATTACAACAATAATAGCATCACTAGAATCAGCATACATTCTGCTTTTTATTCATGCGTATAACATTACTCCCCATTTTAGTGAACAAAAACTTATGTAAATGAAAAAATCCAAGGTCAGCTATAACTTTAGATATTTCAATAAGGGGAAATCCTGCGACCTCCGGATTTCGGCTAAACTATGCAGTTTTAAGGCTTCTAGATGACCTTAAAATTGTGTCTTAATCGGTAGCGAAATATGTGAGATAGCGCAAATTATTTACATTTTTTCAGAAATTGACAGCCTTCTAAATCCTACAAAATTCTAAAGGTAAAAAAAAAATTTTTGATTTCGACAAAATAAACTTTCTATATGTTTTTTGAGATGAGGAATCTGGAAATAATATCAGTCTCTAGTTTAAAAATTTCCCTTTTTAATATCAGGTTTTGGTTAGAAAATATGTATATATTTTTTAAATGGTCTTATTTGAAATTTATTGTTTAAAACCTAAAATAATAATAGAAATAGATCATTTTAAAACATCTTATATATATAATATAGGTGAGGAAAATTTTTAAACTAAAAACTGATAATTTTTACAGATTCCTCATCTCAAAAAACATGTAGAAAAATAATTTTTTTTTACCTTTAAAATTTTGTAGGATTTTAGAAGATCAATTTCTGAAAAAATTTAAATAATTTGCGCTATCTCACATATTTCGCAGTGCCCCTACATGCACAGGAGGAAATAGTTCCCAAGAGGAGAACCAATGGAGATGAACCGATTGTGTATAGGACGGAGGAGAGTCTCGGAATCCTCTTCAATGGTCTCTGAAGTATATACAGCCTCAGAGTCAGAGAGGGAAGTGTAACCAGGGAACAGCGGTGAGAAAAAGCTGCTGGGATCTAGAGGAGGAATAGCGGACGGAGGCGAGCGACACTAGATTATGATTACATTACACTAGATTATACGTTACATTACAGCTAGGAGAAAACCATCAATTAGCAATGTTAAGATTTCAATGGGCCAATGACGATAATAAATATGATTGTGACCTTTGGAGTAGGATATTATTTATCGACGAGGGTAAACTTAAAATGTTTAATATTCAGTGGGGCCAAAAAGTATAGAGAAAAAAATATTTTGGATTTGTTGGATGTTTCCAAGCGTACAGCTTGGAAATCCAAAACAGTGGTCCTGTGCAACACATCAAAGTGGATGGCCTCTACCTCTCAATCGCGGAATATTAATCCTATAGCACATTTGTGGAAATATCTAAGGATCGAGTTGCGGAAAAGTTATGTTTCTAACAATCAAAATTTAAGCGACGTTAATATTAAATCATTATAGTTACTTTGACACAAAAATTAGTGAATTCAATGCCATAAAGCATATAGAGCAGATTAAAAGCCAAAGTTGCCCCCTACTAAATATTAATTGTTATCTAATGTAAATATTAAATAGAAATTTCATCAAGTGTACGAATACTTTTGACTTATGGTGTTATTGTTGTTTTTCAGTTATTCTTCATGTATTACTTTGTAAAAAGTTCTGTAAATTCAAACATATATTTATAAATAAACGTGTTGATGTATACGTTAAATGGATTTATTGTTTTAAATAAATCCAATTAAATAAAGCTAATATTTGTTATTTCTTATGGTTTATAGCAGGTGTAAGAATACTTTTGACTCTGCTGAAAAATGTAATTTTCGCCAATCCCAAATTTTTCAGCACTGATTAGGAAATTTCTTTTTATTACGTCGATGTATTTTATATGATTTATTATGCTATCGATAAATTCAAGACCCCCCCCCCACTCTAGCATCATTCAAACAACCTCAGACCACAAGTCACTTTCCTCCATTCCTAACAGTTGGAACTGTATTTCTTATTTCTATAACTATATTTTTTTATCTATACTTTTTGGCTCCACTGAATATTAAACATTTCAATTTTGCCCTCGTCGGTAAATATTATTCTATTCCAAAGGTCACAATCATATTTATTATCATCATTGGCCCATTGTCTTAACATTGCTTATTGATGGTTTTCTCCTAGCTGTCCTGGGTGAAGTTTAGTCTCAATTATTAGCGCATTGTTAAAAACTCCCGTTTTCCCACTCTTTCAGACAAATGTTCATCCTCTAATTTAGGGCCACTAATTCTTGGTTTTCTTTTAACTTTTCTCGTAATATGTCTTTTATATTTGGAGTATATGTTCAAAAGTTTTTCGTTTCACATACCTTTTAATAGCATCTTGGACTGTTGAGTGAGGTCTGCTCACTTTTCTAAGCGACCGTAACTCATTATGGAGGCGTACAATAATTTGTCTTTCCTCTTTAATCGTATCTCTGGTTTTGCGCCCCATTTTCAATTTACGAACGGCGATAATAAGCACTAATAATCGTTACATCATTACAAATGACTTCAAGATAAAGACTGATTGCAGGTTATCCTCAAAATATTAAGACAGCGGGTAGAACCTACAGTTAAAGTCTAGTGTACGAAAACTTTTAACTCATAACAATGAGGCATCTAACTATAATGTATAAGATATTAAGCTAAATTCAAACAATTTTCTCAGGAAAAAATATTAATTTTTTTCTATAATCTTGAATGCAATATTATATGTGTAATAAATACAAAATTAAACGAAAGAAAATAAAACTTATACTAGTTGTTCGCGCCAATCGGCGCTTTTGTGAGGGGGGGAAGGAGAAAAACTGTAATACGCAAGCATATCTATGTCCAAGACCCTTTGGTTTTCCTTCATTTTTATGACCAAGGCTAAGATAGCCTTCCAAAAACCCTTTTCTTTTTCTCAAAGTGTTTTTTATTTTTTACTACCAAACTAAAACAACTCAAGTATATAACTCAACTGGGGATTTCCCACGTAGCCATCATCCCTTACACTTTGTTGTCTCAAATGTTTCCCATTTTTAGCATAATAACAGATCTTCAACTTATTTAACAAAGAGTTACAAATTCATTTTATCCAATAAAAAAAGATAAATTATCTACTCCTGAGAACTGATGGTTGAACTGTCAGATTTTCAGATTTCCTGCGTTCTTTCTAGAGGAAGATAACCTAAAACATCAGATTTTTTAGTTTTTATTTTTTTTTTTTTATCTTTATATTTTTTCATTCATTTATTTCTCTCTGCCTGGCTTGTCCCTTCATAAGTGGACGGACGGTTCAGGTGGGGGGATCCCTAGGATGAGTGTAAATTGTAAATAGAGTATAATTATGTTTTATACTTTGTTTTATCTTTTACTTTTATTTTATTTTATTCTTTTATTTATTTATTTATTTTGTAAAATAATATTTTTTTTAAGTTTTACTATTTAATTTTGTATATAATATAGTATATTATATTGTTTATGTATAGGATAGTTCTTTTCTTTTCTCTTTTTCTGGCGTTAATTATTTACTTTACCTTCTCCCCCATTATTTATTAGAGGACCAGTAGACTGGAACCTCTTCCGTCAAACAATATCCGACACTATAGACCTTAAAGTATCCCTAAAAACCTCCCAGGACCTTGACAATGCTACTAATTCCTTCACAACCATGATCCAGCAAGCAGCCTGGGCTGCATCCTCACCTCGTTTCCCTCCTAAAGTTCGAAAGAAAAATCCTTTATCCCAAGATCTACTGGACCTTATTCAATCCAAATGTCATGCCAGAGCTATTTGGCAAAGAACCAGGCATCCAGATGATCGGAAATCCTATAATTATCTTACCAAACTCCTTTAAAAAAACATGGCTACCTTCAGATCCAAATCCTATAATTCCTATCTTTCTTCACTCTCTTCCTCAGATAATTCCCTCTGGACCACCGCTAAAAAAAATCCTAAAATACCAACCCACCTCCCATCGTCTCCGACGTGCAGATGGTTCATGGGCGGCTTCTGACGAGAACAAATCCGAAGAATTTGCCCAGCACCTTTCCAGCATATTTGTTCCCCATCCTGAATCTAATCCCACCCACACAACAACAGTTCATGAGTTTCTTGATTCGCCTATTCCTCTTTCCTTATCTCCTAAAGCAATAAATCCCTCTGAGGTCAAATACCTTATAAAAAAATTAAAACCCCGTAAATCCCCTGGATATGATCTCCTTAGTTCACAAATCCTCAGGCAACTTCCTCATAAAGCAGTCATATTCCTTACCTACCTATAAAATTGTATTCTGCGGACAACCTATTTCCCTTTGCTATGGAAACACTCCACTCTTATCCTTTTCCCCAAACCGGGTAAATCTCCCAACAACCCTTCATCATATAGACCTATTAGCCTTCTCTCAATCCTTTCAAAAATGTTTGAAAGGCTCCTTCTTAAACGTATCCTACCCATCCTTGAATCGCAAAATATTCCTTAAATATACAGATCCTTTAATAGCATCCAATAATCTCCAAACTCACTTATCCCTGATCGAAGACTGGTGTAACAACTGGCGAATCAAAGTAAATGAATCTAAATGCACCAACATAACCTTTACCCTCCGCCGCAAATCCAGTCCTCCTATTTACTTCAATGGTATTCCACTACTTAAAGATGACACAGTTTGGTATCTTGGTTTCTACTTAGACAAAAGACTTACATGGAACCCTCATACTCGGCTCAAAAGAAAAGAACTTAACAGACGCTTCAGCCAATTGTATAGACAACTAAATAGGACATCCCATCTTTCCATTGAAAACAAACTTCTCATATACAAAACCATCATCAAACCTATTTGGACTTACAGACTTGAACTATGGGGGACAGCAAAAAAGTCGAATATCAAACGTATTCAATCTTTCCAATCCAAAATCCTCCGAACTATAGTTAATGCTCCTTACTATGTTTCTAACAAAACCCTACATAATGATCTGAATATACCATACATCCTCGACCTTATACCCCTTAAATTTTCAAAATTCCATCGCAACCTTTCCTTTCACCCTAACCCACTAGCTCAATCATTATCCGCCTCCACCCATCCTGATAACCCCCCTCGCAGACTAAAACGGCAGTGGCCTCGAGAGCTTTTATAAAATTACTTAAATTGGAGTTCTGGCAATGGCCAGCTTCTCTACTCATGCACGGAGTGATTGTTATAGCGCTCTCACTTAGCCTCCACTGGGTTTTTTTTTTACACCAGTGACGCAGCTGAAAGAGAAGAGCTGGGATCTCTCTGTACCTGGCCTGTCCCTTCACTAGTGGAGAGACGGGTCTGGTGGAGGAATCTCTAGGATGAGTGTAAATTGTAAATAGAGTATAATTGTATTTTTACCTTTGCTTTATCAAGGTAAAAATATTTTCTTTTTTTTTTTTTTTTTTTTTTTTCTTTTCTTTTTTTCTTTTTTAAATTTTTAGTATTTCATTTTGTGTATAGTATATTTTATATTGTTTTATATTTTTTTTCATTTAAGTGCAATAAATTAAACAATTAAGTTTAAGATTAAACGTGTAGCGGAACATACAATGCCAATAAATTTATTTAAGTCCCTGGACAGTATATCAGAATTGCTTAAAACATTTTGTTGTCCTGTCATCCAATACCGAGGAAAATCGGGAGTCATCTCTGTTCGGTATTCTAAACTACTTTCAAAGGAAAAGCTTTATTGAATGTCTTAATAAAATCAAAATGTTTCTAAACATGTTTTCCTCCATAGAAAAACTTTTAAGTGATTTTCTGTCGGTTCCCACGGTTGGCGCCATGTTGCTGAAAATTTATACCTTGTATTATGAACCGGATTATCAATCAAAAAGGTAATAACTGATTTTATAGGCGTCTTAAGTGCATGCTCTGTCTTTCGAAACTAGATAAATGATGCTTTGAAGAATCGAGGATAACTGACATTGGGTTAGTAATTATTTCTGTATTTTTTAAATTTTATTAATTTATTTGTATTTTAGTTTAATGGTCTATTATATGTTTATTATTAGCAATTTATCATATACAAGATATATTTTACAAGTGTCCTCTTCAATGGCAATAGGTTTTTGTTTCTTGGCATTCATCCCTAATTGTTTATTGACATTACATGTTTCGCTATAGGATTAATCATAAACTTAACTGTTTAATTTATTTAACTTTTATAAAAAAGTAAAAATTTTAAAATTTGATGTTTTAGGTTTACACTAGAAAGAACGCAGAAAATCCGCAAATCTGAATTTAAATACAATTGTAATTTTATGATTTTTTCTAAAATATCATTTATCAAACCATTTAAAGCAGATTGCTTTGTTGATAGAAACCATATTGTGCTGGATCTATTTTAAGATCTGCAATGTTTTTAAAAAAACACTACTTTCTGGTTGTAATCATCTTCTTTCTTCTTCTAAACGGATAAAATGAATTTGTACCTCTTAGTTAAATCAAATTTGAAGATCCGTTATTATGCTAAAAATGGTCGGATCTTGCGAATACATTGCGCTATTATAATTTTTTATGTATAATTAATAATCATCCTCTATTTTTTAAAAAATCTTTTGTTTTAACAAAATTTCAGTCTAACGTAATGCAATGTTGCATAAATGTTGCACATTTATCTCTTATTTACTTAGAAATTATAATACAATTGAAAAAAAAAAAAATCAAAACAAATAAAATAGATTAATATTAAATGAAGAAAATTGTTTTATTCACCATTAAATGTAGCATTAATTTGGCTTGATTTCAATACCAATATAATTCGTTTTATATTTTATGAAGTGTCATGGCCGCTATTAACATTACATCGTTAAGTGCTCAGTGCTTGTGACAATATTATCAATAGTATAAACTATAATCCTTCAGCCAAACTTAAAAACAGTGAAAGTTTATACAATGGAATCTTTAGACAGACATACTGGGTGAGGTGAGTGCGTTTATTATTAATTAAAGACAATTAATAATAAAGACAATTTTCAGGTGAACAGTTCTCCAGTCAGCCGATTGGTGCGTTACCTATACTCCCTATCTCTCAACGTCTAGGTCTGTTAATCTGTTGAACAGCCGAGCCTAACTTGGATTGTTATTGTTATTACTTTTATTTTTCTTAGAGGACACAATTTTTTTTTTCTTTCTTTTTCTTTTCTTATATTATTTCTTTCATCGTTAGTAATGTGGTTTTTTTTTTCCCCCTTTTATTCAAATATTGTATATAGTTCTGTAAATACTGTAGTTTATAACTATATTTTACATATATATTTTTTTCTCTTTTAATTCATTTTAGTTAGTTTAAATTGTAAATTTCATTTCACTCACTTGATACAATGGGCCTTGATAATTCATCAGGAACCGAATCGGAAGATGAAACTCCAATGTCGGAAATAAGTGAGACAGACTCAAATATCTGAAGCGTCGACAACTTCAAAAACGTCAGCGTAATGCTACACCCGGTTCCGCTGGGACCTCCCCAAATAAAAAAAAATAAAATAAAATAAAGGAAAGCAAATTATTGATAGTGAGCCACCAACAACTCGCAGTAAATCTACTGCAGCCAAGAAAACACAAATTACTGTCAATATTCCTACCAGCAATAAATTTACCGACTTAGAAAAAATTCCAACAGAGCCACAACCAACTCAAGGATTTTCGGACCCTGCACCCCCACCCATTTTTGTGACCAATATTAAAAATTTTAATGTATTCGGTGAAGAAATCGCCAATTTGATTGGTCAAACAAACTTTAAATGTTTTTCGAGGGTGAAAGACATAAAAATTAATACCACGGCAAAAGAGCATTATATAAAGTTAATTCACTATTTGTCTGTCAATAAATATGAATTCCATTGCTACCAATTAAGGGAGGAAAAATCATATCGTGTTGTACTTAGAGGTCTCTATAGCACTACTTCAACCGATGTGATCAAGCGAGATATCGAAGAACTAGGCCACAATGTTAGAAACATTTCAGTCGTGCTCCATCCTACAGAAAAGTACCCTCTCCTCCTATTTTTTGTAGATCTGGAGCCAGCGAAAAATAATTCAGAAATTTTTCAAATAAACAGACTGGTTTATTCAGTAGTCCGTTTTGAGCAGCCAAGACAGAGACCAGTAATAGTACAAACTAGGTGCCAAAATCTTGGACACACAAAGGCATATTGTTACCATCTGCCTAGATGTGTCAAATGTGCAGGTACCCATGCCACAGAAACCTGTTCCAAGACTAGAGATACACCTGCAAAATGTGTATTATGCAAGGAAGATCACCCCGCCAATTATAAAGGCTGCGTAGTTTATAAAATACCCAAAGAAGAAGATCACACAATGCAGCAATAAAAAATCAAAATCAAATGAATGGTAGACATGCAAGTCAACAACAAGACTCTCTGAAAACTTCCTGTGAGGAAAACCAAATTTTTCTCACTAGAAATGAACTCAACTTCAGCGGTCACCGATCGGCCTCGCCAGGAACCTAGAGCAACATACTCATACATCACTACAAGCCCGCAGCAGCACCGACCACATCAACCTCGAAACCAGACGCCTCAAATCTACCAACCTCTGCCTCTGATTTCCAAATCCCGACATTCCTGTCAACCTCCAACTCAGTACAATGACCACTCTCATCACCATCTACCCCTAAGGGTAAAACTACCACCTGAAAATCAACATCAAGTTCCTTCCCAAACTTCCTATCCAACATACCCTTCGACCTCAAAAGGCCATACAACCCCTAACATCCAAAGATGGGATCCCTCCCCAGCCAATATTCCCGAGCCAACAAATACCCCACATCCTATTCCCAACCAAAATCCAGGTGATATCAACACCATCCTCTCTTCATTCCTGACAGAACATAAAGAAACAATCAAACCTCTCATTTTCCTCCTCACCAGAGTCCTTTCTGAAGTCCCATTTAACATTCCAAAATGAGAAAAAAGCCTCTAGCTGTGGATTTGTGGAATGCAAATGGCCTCCATAATCATCGAGACGAACTTGACGTATTTTTACATGACAATCACATAGATATAGCCCTACTTACTGAAACCCACTTCACAATACAAACATATTTTCACATACCTGACTACATTACTTACAGATCAGACCACCCAGACAACACAGCCCATGCTGGTTCTTGCATCCTTATCCATAAATCAATACCTCATTCGCTTGTCCCTTCTACTCCTACTGACACCATTCAATCCACATCAATAACCATTTCCACTTTCTATATAACATTTTCAGCTGTATACTGTCCTCCTGGAAATTCCCTTGCATATAACGACCTTGATTCCTTATTTAGATCCCTTGGACCGCGCTTTATTGCTGGAGGGGACTACAACGGGGGGGGGGGGGTTATAGAACATCCAACCCCCGTGGCAACATCTTATCCCGCATTTCAAAGTCCAGGTCCCATTCTGTCTTCTCACCCTTAAACCCTACATATTGGCCTACATCTACCAAAAAACGTCCAGATATCCTTGATATATTCATTTCCTCCCAAATTTCCACCTCTCAAACCATTGTCAAATCCCTGGACGACCTTTCATCAGACCACAGCCCTGTTCTGCTTCTCCTTCATTCAAATCCTGTTCCTAAACCTTCTCCTCCTAGACTGATTAAAGGACGAGTAGACGGGGACAAATTTCGTTACGATTTAGAAAACAAATTAGACCTAAAAATTCCACTTAAAACAAAACAGGATATATACACCGCCATAGATAAACTTACCACATTAATATCTATCACAATTAACGATAACACCTCACAAAATAAATTGTAATTCTCTCCAAACTAACTTGCCACACCATATTCGCGATTTACTAAGAGAATAACGTAAAGCAAGAGCAAAGTGGCATAGGACTATATACCCATCAGATAAAAATAATTACTGTAGACTAACTTAAGACAGAAATTAAAAAATACAAAATTCAAAAATTACATGACTATACAGAAAACCTTAATACCACCGACATATCTTTATGGAACACCACAAAACAACTTCTAAACTTTAAAAATTACAACCATCCTCTACTAACCCAAGCCCGAACCTGGTCAAAATCGGAAGAAGAAAAATCTCTCATTTTTGGCCAACACCTTTTCCAAACTTAAGCCCACATCCTGATATCGTTAATCCCACTCACCAAAAAGATATAGAAGCAGAACTAAATATTTCTCTCCAAATTTCTCCTCCCCCTAAAGCATTCCATCCTTCAGAAGTAACAAACATCATTCACAGATTACCTTCAAAGAAAGCCCCTGGACACGACCTAATTATATCCCATATCCTAAAACTCCTTCCTCAGAAAGTCATCCTATTCCTAACATACATATACAATGCTGTCCTTCGTACCACATATTTTCCTGACGCCTGGAAATTATCTATAGTTAAGATGATTCCAAAACCCAAAAAGCCAACTGAGCTCCCATCCTCATACCGTCCTATTTCCCTTTTGCCAATCATGGGTAAAAACTAATCTTGAAACGCTTGTATCCTATCCTAGATTCCCACCACATAATCCCAGATCACCAGTTTGGATTCCAAACATCCCACTCCACAATCCAGCAATGTCATCGTGTGGTGGATGTTGTCTCCTCCGCATTGGAGCGCGCAATGTACTGCACGGAAGCCTTTCTCAACGTGGAACAGGTTTTTTACCGAGTCTGGCACCCAGGACTACTTTACAAGCTCCGCAAATTCCTTCCTTCAACGTACTTCCTAATTATCCGTTCATATCTTAGTGATAGAACTTTCCAAGTAAACCAAAAATTTTCCTATTCTTCCCTCTTTACCCAATCTGCCGGTGTTCCTCAAGGTAGTATCACAGGCCCCATCCTCTACACGGTGTATACAGCTGACATCCCAACTCATCCTACCACTGTCCTCACCACTTATGCTGATGACACATGTGTATTATCAGTAAATATTGATCCCTTCATTGCCTCCCAAACACTCCAATTCCATATCCTAAACATTCAAGAATGGTGTCAAAAATGGAGGATCAAAATAAACCCAAACAAGTCTCACCAAATAACCTTTACCCTTCGGCATAAACCTACGTCTTCCTGTCCAACAGTATCCTTCAATGATATTCCACTAATCCCTGTCGAAGAGATCCGCTACCTAGGACTCCACTTGGACATACGTCTTACTTGGAATCCACAAAGACCTTAATATTCCATATATTG
Organism: Euschistus heros; assembly: GCA_003667255.2. NCBI lineage: Eukaryota > Metazoa > Arthropoda > Insecta > Hemiptera > Pentatomidae > Euschistus > Euschistus heros. Next base: position 259,159 of record RCWM02000073.1, read on the forward strand.
CTGAGTTAGCCCAAACCAGATACCTATCCTTCCATAGTAAGCTCCTTAACCACTCCAATCCACTAGTCTCCCAACTTGCTTCCTCCTCCATCCCTGATAATCCTCCAAAGCGTCTGAAAAGAAGATGGCCCAGAGACCTTTTAGTGTAGATTTTATTGAAGTGCTACTAGTGAGTAGTTCTTCACAAGTTATTTACATGCCATTGTATTCACTGTCAACACATTTACTTGTTGTATATTATTCTGTACAGTTGTAAATATCAATAAATGCAAAAAAAAAAAAAAATTATGAATTCATTGTGCTTATTCAATAGAGCGTCCAGCTCGCCGACGACGTGTTTGGCAAAAAATGAATCAAGGTTATTATAGTCACAACGTTTATTCACGCGATTGGCAAGTTCGCTTCCGGAATACTCGCCGCCCATAAAGTAGATCTGTAAAAATTTGTGTGGTTCGTTTGGCATTGGCAGCAATGAGCCCATTTTATAATAAACTTGGCCTCTGATTTTGAATGTAGAATTGTATTGTTGACCATTTGCATTATTATTTCGAACTATGTCTGTTGCTCCGAAGGATCTCATATGAAAGCATGAATTGAATGTTCGAAATGACTTCAGGAACACGTTAGAATCTGGATCCGTGCCGATAAGTTAATCGTTCAATGGTTCAGGTGGCGTTTCAATTTCAGGTAGTTGCATCTTTCCTGACGCGCAACACATCCCAGCTGGCTGATTTTCACCAACGTAAAAAGTTTCAGATTAAAACATGAATATGTTTTTTTACTTTTCAACTTTTAATTTGGCCTACCGTCTGAGTATCTAAAATGCCGTAAAATTAAACACGAAATGTACCAATACCTACTATTTTGAATGCGATTCATCGTGAAATTAAAAAAAATAACAAAACTTATTACGATGTTAACTGCCGAGTGCTTGAAAGAATACTAACTTAATTCATAATAAACAGGATTAAATTGGTATTAGTTCGTTATTTATTGAATTGCTTTATTGAGATTGCCTCAGCCTGATTCACTTCGTTTCGTGTCTTCCAGCAATTGGCCTGTTAGATCAACCAATTTCTGCATCAAAAAATTAAACTTCATTTTTGAACTTTTGTCCCGCTAGATTCACGAATGGCCCCACTGTGCGCCGTTTCACAGTTTGTCGTCGTTCTAATCTTATTACTTTATTGCGTTCAGCTCGTGTAACTTCTGATTGTTTTATACGCAATTGCGCCATGCTCACACGCGCATCAGTATTTTGTTGCTGGATTTGTTCTTCGGTTCTTTGAGCTCTTCTATTTATCATGCTTTAAGATCTACTTGTATTACGGCTCAAATCAGCCCCTTTGCGTTTTCGAACATTTTCGATATTAATAAAAAAAAAACATACTTAACAACACAAAAGCCGTTGTTGGTGGGAGCTCGTGTCACGTGTTGAGTACTTGTTGAGTATAGTTATGTAAATCACTTGATTAACTAATCGTGCAAAATACACTCAAAATTGATAATTTTATTAATTATTAATAGAATGGGAATAATTAATAGTTAATATGAGAGTTACACTGAGATAGTAAAATGATAATTGTAAACATTACTATTACGCTTGATGCATAAACAATAAGTATATCAGGAATAAACTTTAATAATAAAAATAAATATTATTTTCGTACAAAAATTTTAGTTTTACCGTGAGCTCATTTAAATTTTAATCGAAATAGAGTGAAAAACATTCACAAAAAAGACAATAACTGATCAGATATCAAGCGGGATGAAAAATAATTAAATTACTAAAATGACTATTAAAAAATAGGGGTTGGTGATCGAAAGGTGAAAATTTAGTATTGTATGTATTTTTAATGCCACATTATAGAAAAATAAAAATAGAAAAAATTTTTGTTCAAAAATTAAAAAAAAAATGTTAGGGGTGGACAACCCTTATCATTTAGGGGTATGAAAAATAGATAGTAGCCGATTCTCAGACCTACTGAATAAGCATATAAAATTGGGTAAAAATCGTTATAGCCATTTCGGAGGAATATGGTAACTAACATTGTGACAAGAGAATTTTATATATATATATGTTTAAATGTTATTTTATGTTAAATGTTTAAGCATTATTTTAACATAATATTTAAAAAGTAAGCCATTTAGAAATAGTTGATTGTTTGATTATTACCTTTTAGTATCTTGAAAATTTATCTTTAATTTCAGAAATCAACATAGAATTTAAGTATAGAAATCGGAGTAAGAATCGTTAGAAAGGATTGATGTAGTTGAAATTGTCACTATCGATGAATAGAAATTAAAATATCTTAGTCTATTTTGTCAATTTTTATTTAATTTTCTTTTCATTTGATTATCTTTATCTGGGTTTGACATAGAAGTAGATAATTATTTTTCTATGAAAATGATTGGGCCACGTCCACAATTTTATTTTTCGAATTCGTTTCCAGATTATTATGTCATAATAAAAATTTATTTCAAAATTTAATATTCCAGTTATTGTTGAAATGTTCATCAATAACAGTTAAAAATATCTAGAATAACGTTAGCAAAAGGAATAACAGTTATTTTTCATGTGTCTCTCATTCATCAATTTGAATTTAAATAGTTATTCATGAATTAATACAGGTGGATTATTAAACTCATTAAGTTACTGAATAAATGAATAAAATTAAAAAAAAATAATTTTAAAAATAAAAAATAAATTTTCACTAAAAAACTATTACTTGAACAAAAATTGAACGTAATAATAATTTCAAACCCTAATTCTCGCTATTTCATATAATATATTTTTTCTTCGATTGCTTTATTAGGAATATCCGTTAGTTTACTTATCTTATTATTGAGCAGTTGTAAATATCATATTTGTGTTTGAAATCCTGTTAATATAAAAATCACTGTGCGTTGAAAAATCAAATATTTAATCAAATCTGGGATGATATTATTTATGTCAATTTTATTTTTTAATATAAAAAAACAAACAAAAAACTTCTCTTCACCTGAAAATAAAACCGATTATTTGGTATGAATTCTTTATCAAACGTGGAATCTTCTGTGCCCTATAGACTTGTGTTTAAAATGGTTAATCAATCGATTGCGTAATAATAGCTTGTTATTTGCCTTTGAAATATATAAAAACAATTTTTAAAAAAAGGTTACTTTTGTTTTTTTTCAAAAATGGGGACATGTTTCTGAAGCAGAAACGTGATAATTTTGATTCCATTATATTTGTCTCTAATTATTTTTTACGATAGTTTAGATGTGTTTGATCATAGCGTTTCATTTGTTGGGGTTGGTTCAATAATTATTGATACTGATTGATAATTTCATATTTTACAGATTAACGACAAAATTACAACAATTAATGATAAAATTGTTGGTTAAAATAATTTAATTATTTTTTCTTAAGCAAATAAATCTGGGTTTCAATGTTTAATATTTTTTATAAAAATTAAATTAAATATTATGCATTAAAAGTAACTTGAAGTTTTTTTCTAAAGAACGATAACTATTGTAATTAGGATGGAATAAAAAAAAAAAGTAGAAGTAATTAATTAGCAGCGCCATTTCACATTATAAAAAATGTTATCAATTTATTAAAAATAAAACATAACAATTATAAATTATAATAGATAAAATAATTTATAGAGAGTGAGAGAGAGAGAGAGAGAGAGAGAGAGAGAGAGAGAGAGAGAGAGAGAGAGAGAGAGAGAGAGAGAGAGAGAGAGAGAGAGAGAGAGAGAGAGAGAGAGAGAGAGAGAGAGAGAGAGAGAGAGAGAGAGAGAGAGAGATAGAGAGAGAGAGAGAGAGAGAGAGAGAGAGAGAGAGAGAGAGAGAGAGAGAGAGAGAGAGAGAGAGAGAGAGAGAGAGAGAGAGAGAGAGAGAGAGAGAGAGAGAGAGAGAGAGAGAGAGAGAGAGAGAGAGAGAGAGAGAGAGAGAGAGAGAGAGAGAGAGAGAGAGAGAGAGAGAGAGAGAGAGAGAGAGAGAGAGAGAAAGAGAGAGAGAGAGAGAGAGAGAGAGCATAATTGTCCTAATATTTTATTGAAAAATAAGTTTAATATTTCAAAAATATTTAACTTTCTTTGGTGAAAAAGTGATTAAATTTGTTTGTGATTACAATTAATTTTTTTTTTTTTCCTTAATAAAACAGGTAAACTTCAACATGCTCTGAATGTCTTCAACGATTTATAAAACCCAAACAGTTGTTGATTACCTATCATTATCACGTTGATAGAAGTGGCCAGGATGCTGAACTATCAAAAGAAGAATTCGAACTGAACTAAAATCTATCCAAATTATTGTAATTAGCTGAGCCTCCAAATGTTGGAGGGGTGAGTAATATCAATGTTAGATATGATAAGCTATATTTAGAGGATAGTCGTCTCATATCTTATTTCCGTATTGTTGAAACAAAACGAAAACAGGTCAAAGCGAATTCAACATTCAATCTGTGAGCAAGGGTCCTAGTTGTTAAAAGATTGAGGGCAAGAAATAGTCGCATTAATCAATTGTGTCCCAGGCCGTGGGGCACCGGCAACAGGCCGTGGGGCACCGGCAAGACGACTATTATCGAAAAACAATTGTTATCGGCCATGTGCCTTCCGACTGATAAACTGCCCTTTCATAACAAACACTCCGTCTCAGCCGATGGGTACGTAAACAGATTCAATGGAAATGTATACTTCCAGGTCAGTAGTAATTTAAGTCCATTGTGCTTATTTCCTAGTGTTTCCAGCTTACAAAGTATCTGTACAATTTTTTTTGTTTTATTACAGCGGCATTTATTGGAAACATATTGGACGGGAGGGCATTGTGTAATAGAAAAAAAACAACGAAACTTTCTAGGAACCGATCGATACTGTTAGAGATAGTATTATAATACATAATTATGTTATTATTATACATACATTGAAGAAGAACATTAAAGATAAAAAAAGTAAAATATAATTGATTTAAAAATATATTTTATATCTTATACTAAGAGAATAATTTTTCATATGCATTATTTGATCATGCAAACTGCTATTCATACCATTAACTAAATTAAACTTATTGTTAGTTAATGATATGAATTATTTCTTGTAGATTATTTGAACTGCAAATAATTTAATATATTGTACTTTTTAGACACTAAATGCTACTTGCTGCTTACTAATTTATTTCTAAGTTATTTTATTATTTCAATAAGATTTGGCATGTTTTTTTAGCTCTTTTTTTTTTTAATTTATTTTTAACCCAGGTACCGGTACCGAGAATCAATAAATTTTGGTCCTAACAGATTGGTCCTATGTATAATACCTCCAAAAAAAAAAAAAAAAAAAAAAAAAAAAAAAAAAAAAAAAAAAAAAAAAAAAAAAAAATTAGGAGTTTTTTTTATTTATTGACTGAATTTCAAGAACCTTATTTTATATATATATATATATACACAGGGTAAGTACCTCTTGGTGTAAAAAAAAAAAAAAAAAAAGATCGAAAATGTAGAGAAATGCCGCAGACCTCACCTTTCTATTCCAATTGGTTGCAGATATACGATAAATCAAACACTTTTTTGAAAAAAACAAGTTTTTTTTTACCATGAAAGCTGTAATATCTCCATTTTGTTTAAATATTTTGCAAATTTTGACCACATTTTCGGATATAGCAGTACATTTTCTTTAAGAACAGAGTACATGTAACCTTGAATTTTACAAACTTGGGATCTAAAGAACAGCTTGATCTTCACCTTATTCAGGGAAGTTACAATGTCTTATATTACTTCAACGCTCACCGTTTTTCGAAAAAACTATCCACAAAATAGCAAATCTTACAAAAACTTGCAAATTTCTCAAGTGCCGAGTGTTCTCATTTGGAATACTAAGTTTCACCCAATTTTTTTTTTTACAGCAAGAGGTACTCACCCTGTATATATATAAAGTGGTCATTATTATTTACCAATGCCAGCACACAATGCCTTCCTCTTGTAACTGCTAAGAGTTTTCTTTTAAAAAATTACTTAAAAACTACTAGTGAATGTAGAACTTTAATTTAATTTTTAATGTTGTGCGCCTAACGATTAAAGATAATATAGATTTATTATATTTACGTTTTCGAAGAATTTAACATTACAACAAACTAGTGTATATATAGTGCTCCAGAAATCAAAACCCGCGATATTGTCTATCAGATATCGTAAAGACAAGGTTAATAATAAAAACATACACTTCACTTTTTATCAACCAATACTTGGACAGCATTCCAGTTTTAATAAGATTTTTACAGAAACTGGAATAACAGAATGTTTTCTTGCACATGATAAATGTTAAAGTAGATTGAGAGAAGTTAACAAAAAATACTAACAAGGGTGGTTTATTACCGAAAATTGATCGATATTTTTTATATTCAAAAAATCAGATTAATATGAATGTTCGTTTTCAAAAGAATTCCTTTTATCACAGATGTTGAAAGGATTTTCAATTTTCTTTGTCGGCTAAAAGATATCTATAGACTGATAATAACTGATTTTGCATTATTATCACTATCTTGTAAAACACTTCCCATTTACAATGATTTGCAGTATTCATAATAAAAGGATTCAAACAGAAGAAATACCTCATATTTTCAAGAGTTTCAGCTAGCGCTCAACGCGCTTTGGTACCAATGTAATTTTATAAATAAAAGAAAATCGCAATTTGCACTGCTTATTGCAATTCAGTTCTTCCTCTAAAATTGAAAGATTTCAGTAAATATTATTAACTACGTTACAACTGTACAAACCATACTTGAAAGTACTCTTTAAGGATATAGAATATCATAAGTAACGCTATACTATAACACGTACTCTGAACTCATCTATAGACATGTTAGCAAATGGCACTTCTGTATTTATATAATGTTAGGGGAGAGACAGCAAGGAGTGTTTTACCAGGCAGTTCAATTACACATTCGTCAACGTTTTATTAAATGTTCCGGGAAAATTGTTTAATACCTGGAAACTCATTTGACCCTTGGACTTACATGTAAACGAAACTAGACTATACAGTTAAAAAATGTCTTCACCTTGTTCGATTATAAATCTACAATATAAATAGATGATCAATAAACTTTAGAAACTTTATAAAATTATTTATTAATCAACGGACTAATCAGAGGGCTCGTCAAACCAAAGAAGCCCGAAAAGGAGCGAACCATTCTACCTCTCCCCAGAAGTCCCCCCCCCCCTACGCGATTCTCAACCCCCACCACCAGTAGTGCTCCCTCCTCCACCACCTCGATAGGGTCAACCCTTACCAGCCCTGCCAGCACCTCATTCTACTTCGGCACCTTAACAGATCAACATGCCCCGAAACCTACTGATGAACTTTACTCTCACCCTGCAAAACGTCGTAGACCAGCTAGCGGGCTTGGCCTAGGCAATGATGAAACAAGCCCAACGCTATGACTAGTTTCTCCATAGTGAATTACAATATCATCGGCCTCTGCACCAAAATAGAGGAGGTAAAAGCACTATTGGCCCTTACCAAGCCGTCTGTTGCCATCATCACCGACACTAGGCTACTGGATCACCTGCCAGGATTTCAGGCCGCGAGGATCCTTGGTTGAACTCCGAAACCTCCTCGATACCAGCGCTTCGATGTCTAACCATTGGCTAGTAGGATACCTTAACGCAAAACACAGCCCATGGCATAAAAGTCAAACAAACAAGGCCGGCTCCATTTTAGTCAAAACTCACTTCACGGTGGTACACCGTCTTTCTTTCTTTCTTTTATACGTTCATATATTTATATATATATATATATATATATATATATAGCCTATATATATATATATAGCCAGGGGATATCTACATTTTCTTTGTAAAAACCATTCCTCAAAATAAATTTGCTTACAATAATTGATCCAAAAAACAACCATTTTAGACCTGCAAATAATTATATTCGACTTCATTATTGCAAAATAAAAATTTATCCAGTCATGAATTTGTTTTTTATTATTTTCAGTCATAAACATATTTTAAAATATTATTCTCTTAGATAATATTTTGTACATATACTCTACTTAAAATGGAAAATGGTCAAAATATTTTATTTAATCTTATTTATTTAATATTTAATTTAATAAATAAGTTGAACAAAAACGGATAAAAAACAGGGTGTTGTACTATGTACAACGCGCAGCCGCTCGTGTTATGGTAATTGGCGCGACTGGTGAAAGGTTAAGAAGACCTCCACGATCCGCCTACACGATGGGGACCGACTACTGACTCCTCTCGAAGCTGCTAACAGATTACTATCGGCAAGACATTACCACCCGTACCATCGATACTGAGCCCTTCCCAGCCATGGCCCGGGAAAATAAGTTTATGTTTGTCAGCCCTAAGAAGCTAAAAGCCATCTTAAGGAGAACAAGGGAAAATAGAACCCCGGTTTATGGCGGGATACAGACAATCCTGCTCAAGCAGCTCCCCTTAATAGGAATAGCTAACGAGCCTGTACAACTCGTGCTTGCGATTGAGGCTCTTCCCCGCACAATGGAAGCATGCAATACTGTTTCCACTTCTCAACCCGGCAAAGACTGAAGACAAGCCAGAACACTATCAGCCAATCAGCTTGTTGCCTCAGCTCGAGATGGTCTACGAGAACATTGTTCTCAATTATCTACGAGACATTTGCGAGGAAAATTCGTGATACCATTTGAACAGACGGAGTTTCAGCCGCGCCTCAGCACTAGACACAACCTGATGAAGCTGCAAACTGAGGCGTGCAGCAACTTCAACCGGAATACGGCTACGGCGCTGATCTCCACAGACTGCACAAAGGCATTCGATTCCGCCTCCCATGGGATCCTATGCCGGAAACTAGAAAAACTAGAATGCCCAGAACAACTCTATGGAGTCATTGCATCCTTTCTGAGCGAGAGAAGTCTCGTGGTACATATTTGCAAAAATACTTCAACCTCTACCATACTCCATTGCGGTGTGCCTCAAGGAGCAATACTATCACCAGTATTGTTTAATATATACACTGCTGATGTAGTTGGCAAGAACTACGGTATAGCGACCATAGCAGCTTTTGCTGACGATATAGCCATCACCAGCAGTAGTATAAACCCCTCTCGAGCACTACGCCAGGCCGAAACAGTCTGTGCAGAGATTGTTCACAATCTGACAGGAGAAACTGAGATACCATGAGACCTCTGTACTAGTATTACCTACCTAAAACTAAAAGACACTAAAGCAACGACAGGGCCTAGTGACTACAGGCCAATTACTTGTCTTAATACTGTCTGTAATTTATTAACTTCAATAGTAAGCTATAAAATAGATCCAAAACAAGATCATGGCCCCAGAGCAGCTGGGGAATAAGAAAGGATCCCATATCCGGATCCCATTTGGACCAATATCCGTTTGGACCTTTCAAGTAGTCATTAGGCGTCCTAATAAATTTGTTATGGTGGGATCCACTTTCTACATTTTCAACACATCCAGGAGCCAATCGTGTGGCACTGAATCAAATGCCTTGCAATAGTTGATCCAAGCTATTGCAATATTCCGAAGCCTTTTTAGAGACTTGCGAGGCAACAAAACTGTCTATAAGAGGATGTTCCTTGCATACTCTGGATCCTTTCTTCTGTGCGATTGTTTTGTAAGGAGGAGGTCTAACGTGAAGGTGGTTCCGTAGGCAAAACTCCTATAGGTATATATTTGGGGGTGTACCACCGTGAAGTGAGTTTTGACTAAAATGAAGCCGGCCTTGTTTGTTTGACTTTTATGCCATGGGCTGTGTTTTGCGTTAAGGTATCCTACTAGCCAATGGTTAGACATCGAAGCGCTGGTATCGAGGAGGTTTCGGAGTTCAACCAAGGATCCTCGCGGCCTGAAATCCTGGCAGGTGATCCAGTAGCCTAGTGTTGGTGATGATGGCTACAGACGGCTTGGTAAGGGCCAATGGTGCTTTTACCTCCTCTATTTTGGTGCAGAGGCCGATGATATTGTAATTTACTATGGAGAAACTAGTCATAGCGTTGGGCTTGTTTCATCATTGCCTAGGCCAAGCCCGCTAGCTGGTCTACGACGTTTTGCAGGGTGAGAGTAAAGTTCATCAGTAGGTTTCGGGGCAAGTTGATCTGTTAAGGTGCCGAAGTAGAATGAGGTGCCGGGAGGGCTGTTAAGGGTTGACCCTATCGAGGTGGTGGAGGAGGGAGCACTACTGGTGGTGGGGGTTGAGAATCACGTAGGGGGGGGGGGGGAGGGAGCTTCTGGGGAGAGGTAGAATGGTTCGCTCCTTTTCGGGCTTCTTTGGTTTGACGAGCCCTCTGATTAGTCCGTTGAATAATAAATAATTTTATAAAGTTTCTAAAGTTTATTGATCATCTATTTATATTGTAGATTTATAATCGAACAAGGTGAAGACATTTTTTAACTGTATAGCCTAGTTTCGTTTACATGTAAGTCCAAGGGTCAAATGAGTTTCTTGTATTACCTTTGCTTCATGTAGTCAGCTATCACTAAAGATTTCTCCGTTTTCTTCTTCTACATCAGACCCATTCCTAGGCAGATGGCCCTAGGTCCTTAGCGATTGCTCTTCCAGAGGGATCCTCCTCCATTTTTTGAAAGGTTAATCTCTGCTAAACTCTGATGTTGTCTAACCTAACCTTAACGGTTTGACCTAATTTCACCAAAAGTCGCTTTAAACGACCAAATTATGTCTTATTGTTATTGAAACCTTTAAACAATTACAATAAACAATGAATTAACATAAAAGAAAAGAAACAAACAAAACACCAAAAACTGAATTCAATAACACAGAAGACAACAGCACGAAAATCCACAGCCTTCTCAATCTAACATGAGGATCTTTTTTTTTGGGGGGGGGGTTTGGCGGCAGCGGGTTCAACATATCGGTTTTATATATGCCGCTGCTGCCAATGAAACTCTTTATTTATTTTAACTTTTTACATAATTGGTGAGGAACCATTTATTGTTTTTTTGGGCAATCCTGTGGTGCGGCCCAGCATGCTCAGCATGCCCTATAGACCGCACCTTCTTACTTTTTCTGCGGTGCGGTCCGGCCATGCATTGCACGCCTTAGCCACCGCACCTTTTCCTGTGGTGTGGCCCGGCCATGCATTGCACGCCTTAGCGACCGCACGTTGTGTTGTCCTGCACCGAGATGGAAGGACACCGTGCCAGGTTGTCGAGGAAAACAGGGATCTACGCCCTCGTCGAAGCGGACTTCCCCCGATTCGTGGAAGAGGACAATTATCCCTACTTCAGGGAATTTGTCTACGGGTGGAAGGAAGTGGTGGCCCCTACACATTTCACCTCGGGTAGGCCCATCCCCGCGGTCGGCGAGCCACCGGAAGAGCATGATGAAGAGGAGGTTGAATAGAGACTGCGAGGACGTGCAGGACCGGACGGATGCGGTGGACCAGGAGGGCTGGACCAGGCGGACCGGACGGATGCAGTCCTCGGGAGAACTGGAGTGGACCGGACGGATGCGGCGGACCAGCAGGGCTGGACCGGGCTACCGTCCGGAAAACAAGGTGCGGTCGCTAAGTCGTGCAATGGATGGCCGGGCCGCACCACAGGAAAAGGTGCGGTCGCTAAGGCGTGCAATGCATGGCCAGGACGCACCGCAGGAAAAGTAAGAAGGTGTGGTCTATAGGGCATGCTGAACATTTAGGTAGGTTCTCCCTACCTTGCCTTGAGGCAATACTGGTTTAGTCAATATTAACTGTTAATATTGCCAAAATATCAAAACGTATGTATATATAATTACAATAAAAAACATAAAATGTAATAGTACAAAATATATAACATTGTACAAAATAATAATATATAATGACAATATTAACTATACAAAAAAAATAACAATAAATATAATTACAATAACAATATGACAATAAAATTGAGAAATCCAATCTTAGGCTGGTACAACGTTGCCACCGTCTGCTTCAGTGCTTTCGTTGTTCGGTGGCATTCCAGGAGTAGGTCCTCTTCTATTAAGAGATTAACAAAAGCTTTGTAGTGCGGGTAGTTTTCTTCAGTAATCAGCTGAGGGAGGAAATCATTCTCCATAAGAACATAGAGTCCAGTTTCTCTCAGTAGTTTGGCCCTCAGTGCTTCAAAGATGGTGCAACTCGTAATGATGTGCTCAGCCGTTTCTGGAATTTTACATCTGGGGCATAAAGGATCAATGTCGATACCAAAGCTATGGAGTTTAGCCCGGAAACCACCATCTCCTGTGAGGAATTGTGATATCTAGTAATCCGGTAGGATCCATTTCGCATTCAAACGTGCCTGAACGGTGGGGAAGTATTTTCTCAAGGTAGCACCTTTCGAAGTTGCCACCCACCGCTGGTTCCACGTTTCTATAGTATGATCCCGGATAGCCTTTTTCTATTTTCTGGGTTCCTCTATAATTTTTACTCGTATATTCTCGGGAAGATCAGCTGAGTCCCCTCTCTTAAACTCATCCTTCAATACCTCCTCTCGTAAGAAGAGGTCGATAGGTATTCCTCCCGCTAATATTTGTACAGCCTCATGTGACACACTCCTGTATGATTTAGTTACTCTAAGCAGAGACGTTCGCTGGATAGTCGCCAACCTGCTTCTGTCTGCGCGAGAGATTCTGGTACCAGGCGGGAGTTGCGTATCTCAGAATACCAAGAATCACCCCGTTATAAATTGTAATTGTTGCTGGGTATCGAAGGCCCCAAAATGAACCCCCGACGCGGCTAAGACCGTTTAAGGCTATTGTCACTCTATTTCTTAGGTATTCTAAATGACGGGTCACATTAAAACCTTTTCCGATTCTTATTTCAAGATGGGTGATTTCCTCACTGGGACGGATTCTGATACCTTTTATACATATGTTTATAGGATGTGCCCTATCCGTCTTTCCTCTTAGTAGAATAGCCTGTGTCTTTGAAGCTGCCATTCTCAGCTTCTTATTTTCACACCATCGTCCTACCAGGGTGGCGCACCGTTGTGCCTCTTCTTTTATTCCAGTCCTGCTGTTGGAGGTCACTATAGTAGCTAAATCGTCGACGTAGGCCGTAGCAGGGAACTGGTGTGCCTCGAGCACGCCCAGTATTTCATCAAAAACCAGCTTCCACAGGGCTGGGCCAAGAACTGATCCTTGCGGGCAACCCCTCTCTATAGTTGCTTCTTTCTCATAAGAACTTCCTCAAACCTTTACAATCCTATCCTAAAGGTAGCTACTTATGAGGGTAATAAGTTACTGGGGGCTCCGTATTTCTGTAGCTGTTGAAGTACACGGGGCCACCAGACGCTGTCAAAGGCAGAGGATATATCAAAGAGCAACAACATGACATACCGCTCATTTCTCTGTTCGACATATGCGCGAATTCTGAGTATGGCATCAGTAGATCCCTTGCCTTTTGTACAGCCAAATTGCCGTGGATGGCTTGCCTTTATAAGTATTGGCTGCAGTCTTATCATGATGAGATTTTCCAACATCTTGCTCATCACCGGTAGAAAACATATGGGTCTATATGACTTAGGAAGCTCCTTATCCTTGTTCCTTCCCTTGTAGAGCAGTCTGAAATCTGCTACCTTCCAGCTTCTCGGAAAATACCCCCTATCTAGGCAGTTATTGAAAATACCCAATAATATATCTTCAATATAGCGGATACTATTCTTTAAAATAGCACGTCCGGTTTTCTGTTTATCAACAGCAATACGTAGGTCGTAAATGTCCCTTGGAGGACAGAAGGCTGTACCAGGTGGGTATGCCGTTGTGCGTCTTACGAATTCTTCCTCTTGATTATCATCAGACGGATCATCTCTAGGATATGTCGCTTCTATATAAATGGTCGCTGCTTCTTCGAGGGTAGTTGCTTGAACATCTACATGCTTGAGGGCTGCCAGCGTTTGCATAGGAGTCAGCTTTCCCAGAGCAACTCAGTACGGGATACCCCATGGATTCTTCTTAGACTCTTCGACAATGAATTCATCCCAGGACCTCAGCTTCCGTAAGCGCAGTTCCTGTATACCTTAGCTTTAGCTATGTACTCATTACGAAGTGCAATACGTCGATTGAACTTTCACCGATTGGCCCTGAGAAAATGGGAGTGGAAGAGACGTTGTTGACTACTACTAGTTGGCTTTTAGCTATAAACTCTCCTAGCTTAGCCCCTTGTTTGTCTGTCCGGCTGGAGCCCCAAACTGTGTTCCAAGCGTAGGTATCCGAGCACACGATCACATTCCTACTTCTAGATGTGATCGCCTCCATGAGTGAAATATGTTCTTCGATGTTACTTCTGTTAGACAGGTAGGCCGAAATCACTGTGAAATATACACTCCCTCACTTTATGTAGCATGCTACACAATCAGCTGTAGAATATTGCCTCAGATACATCACGTCAAGATTTGGGTTGTTAACCACTATAGCAGCCCTAGGCCTCCTCTCTCCACTGCTTAGGGCTATAACTCTTGACGTGAGGCCAAACCCTGTAACCAAGTTCCGATGGCTAGTTGGTTCCTGAATCGCCAAGATGTCGTAGCATTGAGATAGACCTCGCAACTCGTCTGCCACTATTCTTCGGCCACCCATGTTGAGCTGAAGGATGGTACTCTTATTCATAATAGGTACGTTTCGCCATTTCTTTGCACCAAGTTAAGTGCACAGGGCACTCCCGACTTCCAGCCTTGTGCTTTGTTCTGCTGGGATCAGCATTCGTCCGTTTACTATTAATACAGGTTGGGTCCTTCATTGCTTTCTTCTTCGGAGACTCTTTCATTAGATGACCACTCGCTGCGCAACAAATGCTGACCACCGAGTCCGCAGTGCAAGTGGCCTCGGTGTGTTCATAGCCCTGGCACTTAGTGCAGCGAGGGGCGTCCAGGTAGTCTTTAAATGTCATAGACCACCATCCTCCATCCAGATTTCCTATTTCCAACAACTGAAAACGGATCATTGGGTGTACTTCTAATACCCAATTCTTAGTTAAACCGTTCTTGGCGACTGAAGAGAATAGTGGGTGGGGATCTTCAATAACCAGGAGAGTTGGAATCGATTTTTTAATTATTCTTTGCCACAGAAACCTAACAAGGTCTGCTGAGCCCCATGCGTGAGGCACACCCCTCACCTCAAGTTTAGGTTTTTTTCTCAGTGCTTGCTTAGCTTGTAGCCCGTTTTGGTGCAGCTCCAATGACTTTAGTTGCATGGGATTCGTCTTCCAACCGAACCAAAATCGAGCCCGCCTTGGTCGTTCTAACAATAGAAGCGTTTACACCTAAATTTGTGGGCAATGGAAGCCCATTTATGGTATCCACAGGGCTTTTCCCCGAGCCACTGATTGTCAAATAATCAGGTCTTGACGTCATGGACGGCTTCAATGGCAGCGATTTAACAATATCTGCCAATATCTTAGGCTTATTCTTTGGCAGAGATTTATCGGGTGAAGGAATCTCTACTATATTTTCCACAATTTCTTTCTGGTCTTCATTAATTTTATTTTCTTGCGATTTTGCCTTTCTCCTATTTCTTTTGGTTTTGTAAATCTCAAACATTTCATCATCCTTTAGATTATTATCATCATTAGTTGGCAGTTGCTTCTGTTCTGAAGATACGACCTTGGGATGTAGTGGGCAGGAGCTTTCCATGTTTACCCCTGAATGGCTTAGAACGATCGTTGGTTGTGACCTCACCATGATTTTACTTATTATTGTATGAACTACCATAGGAGACTCCAATGTTTCCTTCACCACTCTTTGAACAAGCGTCGAGACTGAATCTCCTTTGTTCTTCTCTTCACACTGTTTGACCTTGAAGTTTAAGGTTTCCAAAATGCCCATTAATCGATCAATGTTTTTATTGATATGTTTCCTGGTTACGTTATTCCTCTTTTTATCAAAATTTTGAATGAATGTACGTAAGTTTTCTTGAATTACCTTTGCTTCATGTAGGCAGCTATCACTAAAGATTTCTCCGTTTTCTTCTTCAACATCAGACCCGTTTCTAGGTCTTTTAGCAGATGGGCCTGGGTCCTTAGCGATTGCTCTTCCAGGAGGATCCTCCTCCATTTTTTGAACAGTTGACTTCTGCAAATTTCTGATTTTGTGTAACCTAACCTAAGAGAAAAGAAAACAAACAAACAAAACACCAAAAACTAGATGCTATAGCACAAAAGACAACAGCACGAAAATCCACAGCCTTCTTAATCTCTACGATCCAGTAGGCTACATTGCCCAAATTGTATTTTATGCCAAGCATATACTGCAAAACCTTTGGAAGGAAAAATTGGATTGGGACGACAAACTCCCTTTACATTTACAACCGACGTGGTCTAATTTCATTTCTCAACTTCCGGTTTTATGTGATGTATTTATTCCCCGTTATATTTGGACACACGGAGCGGTTGAGTGTGATGTTATCGGTTTTAGTGATGCCTCAGAGCGCGGCTAAAGCGCAGTCATTTATTTACGAGTTGTTAATGACGGTAAGGTCACTTCGCATCTGTTAAAATCGAAAACAAAAGTAGCCCCGACTAAACCACTATGTTATTGGATAGGAAACCAAAGAAAACTAGAGCTTGTTGGCTAAAGAAAACTAAAGATGGCAACGTTTGACGGAAACATCAAACAACATAATGAACCAACTTCTTCAAAGGGAATCGAATGGTCATTCGACCCTCCCCCATGCCCCACACTTCGGAGGTTTATGGGAAGCAGGAATAAAGTCTGTTAAGACGATCTTACGTAAGGTAATGGGAAATACTCCTTCCACGTTTGAGGAACTCTGCACAATTTTTGCTCGCATTGAAGCCATCTTAAACTCTCGACCTCTCTTAACACTCGAATCTGATCCGAAGAGTTATGAAAGCTTAACACCAGGGCATTTTTTAATAGGTTGTCTAATAACCGGCAGACCTGAAGAAACCCTGTGGGACACCAAAGAGAACAGACTCGATCGTTGGCAACTAGTACTACAGAGAACAGAACACTATTGGTGCAGGTGGCGAACAGAATATTTGCATCAATTACAGCAGCGAAACAAGTGGATTAAAAATGAACCCAACCTTAAAGTAGGAGACCTGGTTGTAGTTAACGAAGCCAACTCCCCTCCGCTTTATTGGCCTCTAGCCCGAGTTCAAGAGATTCACTGTGGCAGGTAGAGGTAAGGCTTCCAAGAACAAGTGGATAACATCGGTGAAGTCAGAACAACTACTTACTTTATCCCACAGCATAAAACACAAGACCGACTGCAGTTCCGACAAGCTATCCGATTATTATATGAATTATGTGAATTTGCATTCCCAACCGTGTCGTTAGAGTATAAATAAATTGAGGAGGAATTTTTTAGCTAGCCACGTCCTTCTAATGTTTAACGGCATTTCTCCGGTGGAGGCCTGAAGTGCATTAATGGCAGACATTTTGAAAGCCCCTAGGCACAACCTAATGGCACCTGATTGCAATTTTATTTTTATGTGTTTAACACTTTGATGTAGGGGGAATTTGTTTCATTGTTAATAACAGAGCAATAGTCTAGAACGGGCCGAATAATTGTTTTGTATAGTGTAATTAAATTCCGAGGGTGAGATCCCCAGGATACTCCAGCTAAGGATTTTAATATGTTCATATTATGAAATGACTGTTTTTGACTCGTTTTGATATGGTTTCTGAAGTTTAATTTTCTGTCTAATGTTACTCCCAAGAATTTTAGATTTTCCTCGCTTCTTATAGTGAATCTATCGTTAGACAGCTCGAAATCTTTCAGAATAAACTTTCTTTTCCTTGTAAAAGGAGTTATGCAGCACTTGTTGGGATTTATTTTTAGTTTTTTAGCCAAAAACAGATGGTTTAATCTGTCTAAAGCTATACTGTTTCTTTGCCTTCTTCTGCCGTATTTACTGAAGTGTAAATTTAGGCTTTAAGTCCATCTAATTCTCCTTGTT
Organism: Euschistus heros; assembly: GCA_003667255.2. Taxonomy (NCBI): domain Eukaryota; kingdom Metazoa; phylum Arthropoda; class Insecta; order Hemiptera; family Pentatomidae; genus Euschistus; species Euschistus heros. The sequence continues at coordinate 277,060 of RCWM02000073.1, forward strand.
CCTAATCCTTACAATCCAAAATTCTTCTAAAACTCCTGAATTCTCCTTAATTTGACACTAAACAAACTTATCAATAAAAATCCTACTGTACCACACGCTTCTGATTTAACTCAAACCATATATCTATCCTATTACATTAAACTATTATATTATATTATATATATATATATATATATATATATATATATATATATATATATATATATATATATATTATATTATAAATTTACTTTTTTTATATAATATATACAGTAATAAATATCAATAGTGAAGTGCTAACAGTGGATAGTTGCTTCACTAGCATAATCGCATTTACTAGACATTTTTTTTTTTATCAATGAATAAAAAAAAAAAAGTAAATAAAATAATTTGGTGAATTTTGTTTCAAAACGGCTTATCCACGTTTGTAGCACCTTCAGGGGTAGTCGTGGGCTTACAACACAACATATACGTAGGAATGAAGCGTAACTGAACCAAGTATAAAGCGAAGAATAGCGAATGTAAATGTTAAATATTCAATCAAATTTAAGTTTATATGCAAGTTTAAGAAAAGCTAAAGATAATATTGAAGAAGAATGACTTCATATCCTCCATCAGTATACCACCACCAACAATATTTTTACTTTTTCTAGTGCATTTCGAACGTATTGGGGTCACACGATAAGAATGGCGATACCGTATCAACCCTTCCCAAGCCACAGTTGTAATTTCGTTAACGTAGTGATATTAATCTTTATTCAACTGACCTTCGAAATCAAAAATGCTTTTTCGAAAATTTGGTAGGATAGAAATTTTTTTTTTTGTATTTGCGGTTTTTTGAGAAAAATAAAAAATAAACATAGGAGCTTTGAAAAATACCAAGAATTAAATAACAAAAAATGTACCATATCGTTAGGAAGAGACCAACATACATTGAAATATGATTCATCCTAATAAAAATACTCAGAAACAACAGTCTGGTATGACTGCTCTTCATGATCAAATAGAAAGATATTTAGTATCAGATAAATACTCATGCTTTAATCTTAGTTAATTCTATTGTTGTATTCAACATTAATATATATCTTCAGAAGGCTCTCCCTATTCCGGCGTTACCGTGACTGATACCGCATCAAATAAGGTTTTACCTTATCACTAGCCGGATAACCGAAATCATCAAATAAAAATCAATAACATGCCAGATGGAGATGTGCAATTTCGTCTGGATACATACCCGGGTATGTTATAGATTTTATTTGATGATTTCGGTTATCCGGCTAGGGATAAGGTAAAACCTTATTTGATGCGGTGTCAGTCATGGTAACGCCGGAATAGGGAGAGCCTTCTGTAGATATGACCTGAAAGGCAGTCGAAACATTGGCACGCCTTAAAGTATTTCTACTTGACGTGGTGTTTCTGTTTGACTTCATCCCTGATTATCTTCTTCTCCATTTATCTTAACAGTCAAGTATACTTTCATTATTATGGATAAGAGTGAAGTTGAAAACTAACCGATAGGTGGCGAACGCCATTCTACATGATTGGTTATAAACGTATGGTGTTATATAGAGCTTGAAATTGATAATAAACTTAAATTATATTCAATTAAATTGTTAAAAAAAAACATAAATATGTAGTGTGTAAATCGACTGAAATGAGGTTAGGACAATTCTGCAATAGAGTTTACAATAGTAAAACAACTGAACCCATCTTCAATTTACCACCAAAATTTTACTACATCATAGTAATACATAGTTATAGGAAGGTATAGCGATAATCATCCAGGAAAATAGCTCCACAGTTTATTAACTATTCTCACTATTTTGTCCCTGTTCCGACCGACTTTGAACTTATTCAACCAAATCATACAAAAAATCAGCTTGTTTGAAACAAATGAATTATTGACTACTTTCTAAAGTATAAAAATGTATTGGTCAAAACTCGACAGAAATCAGCAATGGTTAATAATAAAGACTCAAATTTTTATTTAGAGGAGCCAACACGTTGGCAGAAATGAAACGTATTTTGATTCTTAAAAATGTTTTCTAATAATTTATTTTATAGTTTTGTTTTATAAACATTTTTTTTAATATATTTATTTACTTTCTGGTGCCGCATACCAACGTATTTGGTTAGAGACACCATGCTCAGGTTGAGAACTGTAAGTCATTGTATAGATTTCTTTGTTTCAAAAATTGAATAATGTGGTTGTGGAGACAAGAGTTATTTTCAAGCAATGTTGAAATGTCTTGATTTATCCGACCATTATCTTTTCTTCCCTTTTGATATTTTTTGCATTCAACAAGAATATGTTCTATTGTCAGGTCTACAGGACATTCGTTGCACTTTGTTAGTGGCTTATCTTACAATAAATAACTGTGTGTTAATTTTGAATGTCCAATTCGTAGTTGTGTAAACATGACTTGCTCTTTTCTTGCTCCCATGTTCCTAGAGTAGGTTTAATATTTTTGACGTAGTTATTGTTGTCGTTTTATATTATGTTTTAAAAACATAAACCCGTATTTATCTTCAGACGATATATTACAATAATAAATGGAAAATGTATTCACAAAATATAAATTTTACATTACATATTTATTATTTGTTAATGTTGTATAAGTTAATGTTAAGGTTAAATTATTTTATTTTTCCAGTAAATTTCTTTTTATAAGATATACAGTAAGACCTCGATAATCTGGCTCTCTATAGTCCGGCAGACTCGATAGTCAAACATCCATTATCTTGAAAAATAAAAATTAGAGTTTTTGTAATTATTGAGTGATTTAGGCTATCTGTTGGCTCGACATCATCTAAAACAGTGTGTAAGTTCAACATTGCACTTGGCCTGGCGCAAGCTATGGCCAAAACATTTTGAAAAAACGTCTTCGGAAGATGAAAATGTTGATGACCCATCAACCGGGGAATCACGGGTTGTAAATGCCATTTCTTCTGTTCCAAAAAATCCACTGAGCGGTCTTCCAGAAGAAGAACTCTACGAATGGATCGATATTGATAAATATGAACCTACAGATGAGTAGCTTAGTGAAGAGGCAATCGTAAAAAATGTGTTAAGCCCACAGGATTCATAAGAAACCGAGAGTGATGAAGAGGAAGCAACGTCACCAACCAACACCACATGGGCTAATGCTTCGGAGGCATTGAATAAATTTGTAAAGTTTGCTGAAACGTGCAAACGTTATGATGCTACTGAAGTAATCTGCACATCATTCTAAACAATTTTTATAAAAAAAACGCAACCAATCAAAAATGCAGGTTGATATTGCTTTATTGTTCCAAAGAGCTCAGAAAAAGACGATGCTAGATGCAAGTGCAGCCTAGATGCCATTTCCTGCTCCCTCAACATCATCTGGGGCTACTGGATCAGCACCGGTGCCTGAAGCAGGCAATGAATCTGATTGAATTCTACAGTACTGTACATCTTTTTTTGAAGGAACATAACTTTTGGTTCTGTTTTTGTTTTATGTGTTGTAATGTTTGCTTATTGTGTTAAAATGTTTGTATGTAATAATTTATTGTTTGTTGTAATGTTAGACAAGTGAAGTGTTTAACTCTTTACAATGTTGTACAACCCAACCATAATATGTAAATATAAATAAAAATATAGTGCGTTTATGTTTTTAAGAAACGATTTTTAATTCAGTTTATATTATATGTATTGTAACATTTTAGTTTGTGTAGTGTAACAACTTTTTAACAACCCAATAATATATATATATATATATTATTTTATTTTTGAAGAGAAAAGATTTGACCCGGTCGGGATTCGAACCCGAGTTTCCACCTCTCTAGAGTGGCGCCTTATCCAACTAGGCCACCGGGGTCGTATCCGAACCAGGCAAATCTTCTCTCTTCAGTGATCCATAACGCCCGGGCACTCGTAAATCACGATGTGATTCCGGGGATGAATGTGGACATTGCATTTACTTGTAAAGCTCGCGATAACCAGTCGACCACAATATTCTCTTTTCCTGGCTTAAACACCACCTCCATATTATACTGATTCAGGAACTCCTTCCAACGGGTGACACGCGCCGATGATTCCTTTAACTTTCCTACCCACATTAGGGGACGATGGTCCGTATGCACCATGAATTTCCTCCCGAACACGTACGGTCTGAAGTGTTCAATGGCCCATACTACCCCCAGCAACTCCCTTTCCAGAGCACTATATCGCGCCTCAGTCTCTGTAAGTCGCCTGCTAGCGTATGCTACTGGTTGTTCCCCTTTTCTCCCATCTTGGGATAGTACAGCCCCCAGTGTATATTCGCTTGCGTCAGTTGTGATAGTAAACGTCTTGGAAAAGTCTGGGAACGTGAGTACCGGCTCTTCCTGAAGTCTGTCCATGCATGTTCATATGTTTTGCTCGATTTCCGGGGTTATCACTATTCTTCTGCCTTTCTTTAACAGTTCGTTTAAAGGTACTAGGTGTCTTGCCATGTCCGGGACAAACCGTCTGTAGTAGTTTCCGTATACCCTTCACGTCTGTTGGGATGGCCATTCTCCTAATCGCGTCTACTTTCCGTATGTCCGGCCTTACTCCCTCTTTTGAAATAGTATGTCCCAAGAAGTTAATTCGGTCTTGCCCCAGGATCGATTTTTCTAACCACAGTTTCAGTCCAAATTGTCTCAAGCGGTCAAACACCCGTCTTAGGTCCTGTACATGTCCTGTCTCGTCTTTACTGAATATTAGTAAGTCGTCCATGTACACCTGACAGCTGGCCTCATCCAACCCTCGCAGAAATTCATCCATCAGCCTTTGAAACGTGATAGGGGCGTTTTTCAATCCGAAGGGCATCCTAGTGAACTCATAATGGCCCCTTTCAAACGTGAACGCGGTCTTATGCTGATCTCTTGGGTGCATCCTGATCTGGTGATACCCCGCCTTCAGGTCTAACGTGCTGAACTCCGTCGCGCCACCCAACCGATCCAGTATATCCTCAAATATCGGAATGGGATACTTTTCATCTACCGTGTTCTCGTTCAGTTTCCGAAAGTCCACCACCACCCTGTACTTTTCACGAGTTCCCTCTTCGCTCTTCTTCTTAACCGCCCATAAGGGACTGTTATATAGAGAGGTACTATCAACTATAATACCCTGACTCTTTAGGCTCTCCAATTCCTAAATAAACCATAAATATAGGGAAAAAACTAATTGTAAGTAAAAATATTTAAATCGGATAAATTGTTGATTCTAGTAACTTCGAATTCAACATCAATACCATTTTTATTAACATTCATATTCATTCCAGTTTTTGCTAATAATTACATTTATTAATATTATCATTAATTATTAATAATACGTTTTAACTATTTCTATAAAATTTTAACTCACTTATATTCATTTAGATTGCAAAATTTAGTTTTATGTTGCTTCTTATTACGATGTCTCGTTTATAATTAATATTAATAGATACGTAATTTTGAAAAGAGCAATGGATTTCTAACAAATCAAAATCATTATTTAATTTTAATAATAATTAATTAATAATTTAATAATAACTAATAATTTAATAATAATTTAGGTGGTAATAATTAATTGTATGTTAATGGTAATTAGTCATTTAAAGAATATATTTATATGATTATTACTCCGATAATAATGTTAACCAGGCTAAATACGTTTAGGATTAAATTGTTGTATTCGTTCTTTTTAAAAGCTTCTATTATCCTTGCTGTTTAAACAATTACATCGTATCAACGAATTAAAGAATCTGTAAATTAAAACTAATTATTTTATTTTATTTTATCTTTTCTAAAGATTCAATTCAAACAAAATGAAGTATGATAATTCTATTTAATGTTCTGTTAATCACTAAATTGAAATATTAAATATAAAACTAAAGGGATGAACGATTTCACAGATTTAGGTTTAAATTTAAATGCATTAACATAGAAAATAATCAGATAATTATAAAAAGGGGTAATACTAAAATAAATTTCACTAAACCATTCGGGAAACGCCGATACGAATTAAACATTTATGCAAAATCAGATATCGCCTCATTATTAGAACAAATACTTAAACCTAATAAAACTTACGGGATAATTTGTAAATAACCGAAAATTTATATGAAGATTATTTTAAAACAATACAACAAATTATAGAAACTCAATATCCATCGGTTAAATTAAAAAATACAAACAAATTGTAAATGACGTCGAAAATCCAAATGAACAAATAGAAATTATAGATAATTATCATTTAGGCAAAACTAAGCATAGGGGTATAAATGAAACGTTTGAAAAACTTAAAAAAGAATATTATTTTCAAGGTATGCAAAATAAAATAGCGGAATATATTAATAAATGTGAAACTTGTAAAATTACAAAATACGACCGTAAACCTATAAAAACCAAATTTCAAATTACACCTACGCCAGAAAGACCGTTTCAGGAATTAATGATTGATATTTTTAATTTTAACAATGCCATAATTTTCACAGCAGTCGACACATTTTCAAAACATTTATTTGCTCAAACTTTACAATCAAAGAACGCAATTAATATCTGTAATGCACTGACTAACTATATGACGTATTTTCCGACACCATTACAAATATCATTAGATCAAGGGACTGAAATGAAGAATAACTTAGTTAGACAATTTTGTGAAGAAAATAATATTATTTTGCATTATACTTCAGCTAGCCACTCAAACTCATTGGGATTATTGAACAGAGTCCATTCTACCTTAACCCTTTAACGGGTAGGCCGGAAATCTTTGAATAAATTTCTTTCTTCTTTTTCTTTTGAATGGCTATAGCCACGCTAACCCCCACACATGTATCATGAAATTTAAGGTTGAATAAAGGATATTAGACGATAATGAGTAGGATAATGCGTCGGACATTAGGCCATTTATTGAGCAAAAGGCATTAAATATGTGTATCCTACAGGATACATTGCCTGTTAAAGGGTTAAACAAATTATTAAGAATAATAGGGAAAGAAAAAGATAAATGTTCGATGCAGCAAAAATTGAGATTAGCAATAATAGCGTACAATAACACCTTAAACAATAAATTAAAATTAACGCCCAATGAAATTACTTTCGGAACCTCCAGATTAGAATCAGACGAAAACATCGACCTGACAGAACAATACGTATTAAAATATCATAAGGACCAACAACTATTACATAAACTAATTAGATCTAAAATAAATGACGAAAAAGAGACAAGGACTGAAAAATTAAATAAAAATAGAGAAGACCCTTTAGATATTCAAAAACAATTAGGAGATATAGAATATTTGAAAAATACTCAAGCGAAAATAAAAAGTAGGGACAAATTTAAAAAGTAAATGTATTAGTAAAAGACAAAAGACCAATTAAAACCCATATTGACAATATTAAAAGGCCCACTAGGAAAAAAAGAAAAAGGAAACAATCTATTTCAGACGACGATAATGAATCCATTCGCGTGAATATTTCGGATGTCTCGGATAATTATGACTCAAATGATTCAGATAATGGTTATGATTAAAAATATTTAAACAATATATAAATGTTTTAAAAATCTTTTATTTTAATAAAACGCAATAAATATAATGGTATTAGGGAAAGATGTTTATGTTACATTGAAAGAATTATCTGTATTAAATTGACAATGCTGTAGTTATTTTAATAAAATCGGACTTTTGTATTTTGCTGTAAATTATTATATTCCATGTTAATAATGTAAAATATCATTCAAATTATTATTTTATTTCACAATAATATTCTGTTTGATTTATTTTGTTATTAGTATTTTGAAGTCACTATCATAAATATTAGGATACTATTATTATGTCTTGAAATATTATTTTGATTGATCATTGGAAAAAGTATGTATTTTATTTTGAAATTATTATTAATTGTAATTAGAAGAGTGTTTGAATTATTATTTTGATTTAAATATTTTGATTTAATTGTGTAACTTGGAATTTAGAAGTATTATTTGTAATAGAAGAAACTAATTCAAAGACTCTTATTTTATTTTTCCTTTTTTTTAAATAATGTATTGTTTAGTATTGTATAAGGAAATATCATTTTACCTTTTGTACTTTAGCAAGTAAGGAATTCTGTAATGTATAAACATTTTATTTTTGTAAATAGTTTAAGCTTATTTTTAATATTAAGAAATGGACAAAGTTTAATCTTTTTTTTTTTCAAATGTACAAATCCTGACTTAGTAAACTGGAAATCCAAAGTCTAATCCTTTTGTTTATAGGAAGTTGATAATTGTATTTCAGTACAGAGTTTAATCTTTTATTTTCAAATGTACAAATTCTAATTTAGTAAACAAGAGACGACAAGGTCTAATCCTTTTATTTGTATAAACTTAGATTATAAGGTCCAATCCCTTTTGTTTATAGAATGTTATCTGTTATACTTAAAACTTAGTGTAAAAGGTATTAAGAACTGTATAAGGTTCAAACCTTTTATTTTATTGTATAAAATCTCACCTATTTACACTAAGATATTTGTTCCATCGGAGACCTTGGAACTCGGGGGGGGGGGAAGAGTTATGGGTACCTCTATGGATTTAGCAATATAAACTTAATGTATGATATCCCCTCTCCAGAAAAACCCTATAAAAGGCCACCCCCACCTGGTCTCATCAGGCATTCTGTACGTGACCGTAGCTGCGTGCGGTCATACTATGATCGAAGTATTGTAATAGGCAATAAATTGTGTTTTTTCTTGTATTAATGTATGTCACTCAATAAAGCTTCTTTTTAAAAACTCCAAACCGCGATCCTTTTATTTAGCTATATATATATATATATATATATATATATATATATATATATATATATATATATATATATATATATATATATATATATATATATATATACACAGGGTGTCCCGAATTTAAATGGCAAAACTTCAGGAACTTATAGGAGACCGAAAAACTAAAAAGAAAAGTCCTTTACAGATTTACTCGTTTTTGCTTAGTTTTAGAGAAAATCGCAAAAAAAAAAAAGAAACAAAACAAGTTTTCATTTTTATACTTATTTATTTACATTTATATTTATGTTATGTTCTTTTTAATGTAAATATCGCTGAAAATGTTGTCCTCATGCACCAATGCAAGCATTACATCTAGCACTCACTTAATAAAATGCTACTAAACATTGTTCTGATGATATTTGGTGCACTGTATATATGATTCGGTCTCTTCATTGCTCATTTGAGTTGATTGACACCGAATAAACTTTCTGCTTCAAGGTTCCCCATACGAAGAAATCCATGGGTGTCATATCAGGTGATCTGGGTGGCCAAGGTACTGCTCCTCTATCCATCGTGGATAATTTATATCCAACCAAGCTCGAGCAACTCTGCTGTAATGAGCTGTATATCCATCGAGTTGGAACCACATTTCAATCCGCTGCTGTAAGGGAATGTCATCTAAATAATTAGAAAAGTTGTTCTCCAAAAAATGTGTAAATGTGATACCATTCAATTTTCCAGGTAAAAAATATGGTCCCACCAGTAATCAGTTCCAAATTCCAAGGCAAATGTTAATAGCAAATTCATGCTGAAACCTATTCTCTCTAATAGCTCTGGGATTTTCAAGAGACCATAGATGATAATTTCTTTGATTAACAATTCCTCCTCTTGTAAAGGTAGCTTCATCGGTCCATATAATTTTTAATGGAAATAAATTATAATCGCGAAATTTGTCAAGAAACCAATTACTAAAATTCAATTTCTTGACATAGTCTTGAGGTAATAAATTCTGAACATTTTGAAGATGGTATGGGTAGCGATTATAACCTTTCAAAGTTCGCCATATCGCTTGCCGCGATATTGCTAATGCAGCAGATGCTCTTTGGATGCTAGTCTCTGGATTGTTATCGAAGTGGCGTTGGACACAATTTCTTCTCCGATAATCTGCTCTTATTGCTGTCTGTAATTGGTCGCCTTTATTGCGTATTAAGAATGACCCAGTATCTCTTATTCTATTAAAAGTTCTATGAAAAGACTCGTCGATTAGGCACTCTGCTATTTGGAAATCGACGCACATACTCCCGCACCGCTTTTAAAGCATTACCGTTACAGAAACCATACACAAAAATCATGTCAGCGTATTCAACATTAGAAAATGTATGCGGCATTGTGGCTGATGCTATTCACACAAAAATATCTGAGTAACTGACTGAAGACAGATTTAGGAATTATAATCCTAGAAGGAAGCCAAAATGTAAACAAATAAAATAATGTAAAGGATAACATTAAGTGTTTACATATCTCACTGCCTAGCCTGAGGAACTTTGAAAGGTGATAATCGCTACCTGTAACATTTTTGTTTTGTTTCTTTTTCTGCGATTTTCTCTAAAACTAACCAAAAACGAGCAAATCTCTAAAGGACTTTCTGTCTTAGTTTTTCGGTCCCTTATAAGTTCCTGAAGGTTTCCCATTTAAATTCGGGACACCCTGTATATATATATATATATATATATATATATATATATATATATATATATATATATATATATGTATATATAGTTTATGTGCGTTTATTTATAATATTGGACTCCCTGGGAATTATTCACCACCACATACATAGTGCATGCATAGGATAGCCCATTGCAATTTATAGTTATTAAATATGTAGGAATTTATCTGATTCCTAATTCTATCTGCATATATGTATATGAATGTGTAGTAGGTAAGAGTAGTATTCATTGTAGTGAGAGAAAAACAGAAGGGAGAAAAAAATAACATAAAATGAAAGAATGAAGTGAAATAGGAAAAGAATGGGGGAAGAGAGGAAAAGATAATAAAAATAAATAAATAAAAAATAAAAAAAAATAAAGAGGAAGGGAAAAAAAAAGTTATTAGTTTGTCTAGTGTTAGGTAGTATTAAGTATTATATTATAGAACTATGATGAATTATAAATTTTATAAATTATATTGTTGTCTTTAATTGGGTAGATGAGTTTGCTTTTATAGAAGCTATAAAATAAATAACGATGACGATTTAAAAAAAAAAACCAATATCTGCCAACAAGAAATTCAATCTGCATTTAATTCACATTCACATTTAATTATGCAGACTCGACCTTGATGATAATCTTGTTAAAAAAATAAGTAAATAAAATAAAACAAAAACGAAACAGAAAAGTCTCTAGCGTACTACATGAAGGGGACGATATATATTTTTATATATATAAAAATTTTGGTCTTTGGTAATATATATATATATATAAATTATGCAAGACCTAGTAAGTGACCGTTTAAGTTATTAAATCACTATTGCAGTAAATAGGATTTTCGCTTTAGACGAGGCTTATCGTCCTCGTAATACGCTCCATTATGTTAATTACCCTCCGATGCATTACGAAATGTATGATAGCAGGGGTCAAGGATTCTGGAAACGATTCAAGTAAATCTGCGATTTTAAAAGGCCACCAACCAACTGTTGTAAAAGTTAAATATACTCCTAGGAATGTCAATCAAGGCAAGGTATAAAAGTCCCAAAGACCCGCCGTAAAACTTTATTGCCATATGCTAATTATTCAATATCGTTTTTTATTTATACGCAATCGTACCACCCTCTGAGTTCCTTTGACATGCGACTTCAAAAATTGGTGCCTGCAACTTGGTGATTGTTAAGTAACTAATGAGTTTGACCGGCTTGTTCAAAAGCCTATAGATAGATTGGTCCCAGATATGGCGCTGTATGAACCGAAGATATACCGTTTTCTTTGTCAGGTCAATGATCTTGGAGACCTTCATATTATAAAGCGAGGTTTTTTTATAGATCGCGATTTTTTTTTTTATTGATTTTTTTTTTACATATGAGGTGATTCAGTTTAACACCATTTTTTTTTATCTTAATATAACTTCGATTTCGTGATTTGTTTTCTATTAAAAAAAAAATTATCGTATACAGTACGTATTGTACTTCTCGATAAAGATGTTAATGTTCCACATGTTGCTGATTTGATCGCCAAAGCAGATAGCTATCCTTTGATATTAAACTCAATAGCGACCCTATCCAACTAGCCTATTTGCTTGCTTCCTATTGCCAAGAGGCCAATAGTTTGGGGGTCCCTTGTACTGCTAAAGCAAATCTAATTATAGAGAGTCAAATGTTTAGATATTATAGGTATTATGGATTTGTAACGTGCACATTTATTTTTAAGAAGAAAGGCAAAAGTAAGTTCAGGAAATAACTTTTTTTTAAATATTTAGTATTATATTTTACTGGTTCCTGTTGAACAGACCCACTACCCAAGACGGGTAGCTACCAAGACCCACGCCTAACAACCGTACATCATTATTGGCCTGAGTATTTATTGTTTTGAAGACTAAAACAGTTATATTTTGTTTGAGAGTGGATTTCCTATGTATTATCGGGAACAGCATTGCCAGCTTTGCGTAGGGCTGTGTAAGTTTAATATTGATATGGTGATTCCAGGTAAGGCGATGATCGAGATGAACACCGAGGTATTTTACTGCCTCATTAGAGGGATTTCACTGAAGTCTGTTTCCATATAGAACCAGTTCCGGGGAGTCTATTGGTCGTCTGAGGATAAAAATTTTGGCAATACATTTTTGAAAATTCAGACTGATTATCCATTTGTTAAAATACTTTTCTAATTCGTTGTGGTGAGTTTCAAGCGTATTGCTGGCTAATGTTACATTTTCGTGTTGCGAAAAAACTGCGTGTTATCATCAAGATAGCTACGGAGGTTTTGTACGAGACTATGATTTCTTGGAGATAAAAGTTGAAGAGGATGGGAGATTACCAAGTAGAGTACCAGCATTGATCGGTCTGATGGTTGTGATCGTGTTTATTCTGAGGTGAAAGTTCGTTTATTGAGAAAGGAATATATAATATTATATAGATATTCTGGAGTATCTACTGACTTAAATTTGTAAAAGAGCCCCTGATCTTGTCAAATGTATGTTGAAAATCTAAAAATGTGATAAGTGTGTCGTTTCAAAACTGTTTACTTTAAATTCTTATAATCTTGATAGTTGGTGTGCAGTGGAATGGCGGACTTGAAATCCAAATTGAAAATCTGGAATAATGTTTATATCTTAATAAAAATAAGTTACGCCCCTTTGTATAACTGATTCCAGAAGTTTTCCTAATATTGGTAAGAGGCTTATAGGCCTGTAACTGCTGATTTGTTTGACGTTTCTCCCTGGCTTGTGGACAACTAGCAGTTCAGCCTTCTTCCCATTATCAGGAAAATAAGCAATCCACAAGTAACTATAGAAAATTGAAGTTATTAAAATGATAGCTTTTTCGGTATTTTTTTAATGGCAATTGCTGGAATAAGATCCTTGACCAGGACTTTTCTTTGTTTTAAAATTTGTAATAAGTTCAAAAACTTCTTTCGGAGTTGTAAATTTCGGGGAAAATTTTGCTGTTGCTTGTGGTAATGCTAAAAATTCATTTATCTCATCATATGCTGCATTGCTTCTTGACGGACCTATTTCACTTGTAGGAACAGAAAATGTTTTTTCAAAATAGTCTGCTAATGCTTCAGCTTTCTCCACATGGCTAGTGAAACCATCATTTTCTAATAGGCTTGGAATTTTTTCGTGTTTGTTTAATAGACGTCTCGTAGCCTTCCAAAGGGACTTATCATTTGGACCCAGGTTTGTAACAATATTTTTATATTATGTTGATGTGAAGTTTTCTAATTCGGTTTTAATAGTTCGTCTTAAGTTATTCCATATTTTTTAAAATTTTGTTTTCTTATTTCGCATCCACTGTTTTTTAGCAGAATTTTTTTCTCTTTTTTTTTTTTTGATAGAATAGAACTTGGAACGTTGTTTAAAATACTGTTTCTTTTTTTGTAGAATGGTTTTACTGGGGTGTCATTGATGCATTTAGATATGTTCTTAGTAAATTTGTTTATGGTTTCATCAATTTCATGTATGTGGTGGAATTTTTTCCCATTTTTTTTTCATCAATTGTTTCTACATGTCCCAATTTATTAATCCTTTAATCATAGGTTTCCAGTGATAATTTCAGGAGTTTCGGATGAGAATTGAATTAATATTGGGTTGTGATCCGAATTTAGAGTGGGTATTGTTTTGGTTGAAACAGGTGGGCTGATATTTGCAGATAACATAATGTTAGGATGTTAGGCGTACATCCACTTCCAAAAAATGTAGCTTGAAGAGATGCTGTGATTTGAATATTGTCTAAACAGGTGTCTAGTAATTTACAACCATTTGAGTTTGATTTAGGACACTACCAGTAGACATGTTTACAGTTCATATCACCCGATAACAATATAATAATTACAGGTAATAATCTAAGAATTTCTTCTTCTTTGAGATTCTTATTTGGTGGCTTATATATTTATAAGCTTATATATATCAAATGGTTTCTGTGTTATTCTATTAGATGGTTTCTTCATTTTTATTTTCGATACTGTTAATGTTGAGGTGAGTTAGTTTTGTTTTTATGCGTTTGATAATATGGGCAACCTCTATAGCTAGCAGCACGTGCTTCATCACAGTTAACAGAATATGGTTCATCACTGAATTCCAGGGGACATTATGTTTTCTTTGCATTTGACACACCTTGGTTCTAATCGAGAATAATGTTTTGTGAGACCGAATCTTTGACAGTTGGTACATACATGGGGATGTCATTGTTTTTACTTTTTGGTTCTACTGATATTATTGCGGAAAATAAATTTTCAATTATAAAAATATCTCTGGTATTGCTGATTTGTATTGGTAAAATTTCTTGATAATATTTACCCTTTTTTTAACTGGTGATTGGTTTAGTGTAGAGCCTTCGAGATTTCTATTCATTGAATTTGAGTCTTCTATAACTACGTGGCTATTTGATTTAGAAGAAAGTTGGCAATTTAGGGAAACCGGAAGGTGAGGTAGGTGTTACTCCATTATAACACCTACCTCACCTTCCGATTTCATTACGTTTTGAAGAAAACTATTACTATACTTACTATAACTATGAGATAAATCAAAGAAGAAACAATAATAAAATTAATAGTCAAGAGATCACTTTAAACACGCCCGCACTTATATAAAACCATATAAAAGGACAAGTCATTTTTCGTTTGTGATCACTACCGACAAAAACTATTGTACCAATCGGTACAAAATATCAACATCTTCATATTTCTAGAAAGGTTTAGTAATAATAAAATTTACTTTTTTAAAATTAAATTGTTATTTTAAAATCGATAAGTATGTGGATCCCATTTAAGTCTGAAAATAAACCGATAACTGGCGAGCGCCATTATTCAAGAGACGTTACAATGATACAATATTAAATAGAGCTTGAAATTGATAATGCAATTTACTTATTTTAAATTAAATTGTTATTAAAACAGAAATAAATATTTGTGGAGTGACGTGGATCCCAGTGAAGTTTGAAAATCGATCGATATTTCGCTATAATTTAGTTAATATTTTTAGTCCATCATTATTACCAACTTATACATTTTTTTCAATATAAATTTACTGCAATTAATAACAACTCAAAATATATAGATCAAGTAAATGTGTTGATAACAATTACAATAACATGTCAAAACTTGAAAAGCTTATCAGTAGCATTTCAATAAAAATTCTACACTAGAAGGTATCAAGGCCATCTTCTTTTCAGACGGCTCGGAGGATTATGGAGATTGGAGTTGGAAACAAGTTGAGAAATTAGTGGATTTGAGTGGTTATGGAGCCTACTATGAATGGAAAGGTATCTAGTTTGGGCTACATCAGCAACATATTTACTTACTCGCCGGCTATACAGGTCGGTGTAACCCTTGGCTTTCTGAATCATCTCACCCGCAGCGAGCCTCCAGTTCCCAACTCCCAACCTCACCGCATCTCTCGCCACTTCATCTTTCCATCGGCTACTCGGTCTACCCCTTCTTCTCTTTCTCTCCAATATTACAAGATTTTTTATCAATAAATTAATAAAACTTCATATATTAGTTAAAATTATCCAAGCTCTTTACTTATGAGAACGAGCGAAGCCGCGACCAGGGATGCTTGTTAATGTATAGAAACCTTAATTCATGTTGAAAGTAATGTTGTTAACTTGCTTTTCTTTTACATTAGAGACGAAATAATAAGAAAATATCAATATGTAAAACACTAAATTCATGTTGCAACTGATGTTAACTTGTGTTACATCTTCTTACATTTCATAAGACGAAATAAGAAAATACGATCCAATCTATAAACTAACTAACTATAAAAATAACTAACTAACTATAAAAATGGAGGTATACAGGTGAAATTATAGCAAAGAGGTGTCGATGAATGTTAAATTTCGAACATTAATTAATTAATTAACTAAAGAATCGATCTACAAGAATGATGCGGGTTTGAACAATTTCGTAGAGCGGTAATTCGATTAAATAAATAGGAACAACACTGTAACGTGATTAAAATATTTAAAATGGAATTTCATTAAATAAAAAAACAAAAAAACACGATATTTCGATATGTTTGGTCACCGATATAGACTGTATCGATTTTCATAGCTCAAAAAATTGTCGACAATATGGAATATCTTTATATTTTCCTTAGGATGCAGATCCCGAGAGAGAGTTGTAGCGGTAAGGACTCTATATGGACTATATGGTATGCATATACACAACATGGTGGCATGCATATACATATCTACTAAGATAAAATGCATATAAGATAAAATTTTCGTCGAGTTAAAACATGTGTGATAAGCGGATATTTATAATATCTACAGCCTGTTTGTTTTCTCATCTTTTCGTCAACTCAGATTCGTCCGCTGTGTATATAAATAGGCATTGATATAAGATTTCGCTCCGTCGTTTAAATCTACTAGAGTATCAGCGGGCTCTTTTTCGAGAACTCATTCTTGTATAAATTTATAAATAGTTGTTTTTGTAAACAAACAACGTAATAGAACTACAATTTCTCTTAGTTAGTCTCCCCTCTCACCGTTCAATTATACGGTAATAAGAGAAAAGTTCTCATGATCATTTATTCAATTATTTAGATTATTACACAAAAACTTATAATAATTTGATTACTTTTGTTTGGTATACGAATTCTGATTTAGGTTTTTTACTAAGGAAGTTAATTTTTTTCCATACATTTTTTTTTCTGCCTAAAACTGTAGTATGTTTAAATTTTCAAAACTTAGTTCTGAGTATCTTATTCGTTAGCTATGCTTCTGTCTTGATTTTTCGCTTAGACACACTTTAAAAAGCTTAAACATCGTGATGACGACTGCGTATTGTGTGACGTGACGTGATTTTGAAATATAATTATTTATTCTTAAAAATCTGAAAAAAAATAATCTCAAAATACGTTAATCTTTTTATGATATTTTAAATAAACTTTAAGTTAAAAAAACCTACCACGTTATTGAAGACTTCATGCTTTTCAAAATACAATAAAAAAAATACAATAAAAAAATAATAATAAAAAAATAAACTAAACCGTTTTATTCGATATTAAATAAATACATTGGTATAACATAAAAGGTTAATAAACTGAAAGCAATAAAATTAAATTCATTCCAAAAGTGACGTCAGAAACTAAAATGAAAATTGTCATTTACCGCTATTATAAAAACAATGTATTTAAATATCACCACTGATGTAAAAAATGTATTGTCTCGTAATTCCTCTAATGTTCATAACGAGCATATTCCCATAGATAAACTAATGACAGTAAATATTAATTTTGTCACAGACATTTTTTAGAAAAACTAATTCTATTCAATCAATATTAGCAACTGGCTCACCCATCGGCAATAAGTGCGTGTGATAAAATGTAATATGTATCATAATGAACCCTTTCATTTGATATGATCGATAAAAAAAAATCATACTGGTATGTGGGGAAGATACGGCGGTTATGACAAACTGAAAAGATTGGGCTGGATAGAACGTTCGTGCGATGCCTGTTGATGGTGGAAACGGTAACGGAGGAGGATAGACAGCGGGAAGTTATGCTCGCCTACCACCAAGGCAAGACGAACCATCGGGGCGTGAATGAGAGTCTTTAGGCTTTAAAGCGGAAATATTATTGGATAGAGATGAGAAAAACGGTGGAAGAAGTACTCGGGGCTTGCGAGGTTTGCCACACTACGAAATATGATTGGCATCCCCCCACGGGACGGGAGGAAGAGACGGAGACACCCATGGGGCCGCTAAGTGACCTTCAAGTGGACCCATTCACGTGGAAAGGATTCAAGTGGGTGACGGTTATTGACGTATTTAGCAAAGCGGCCATGGTGTGTCAGGGCTCTAAGAACGTGGCTTCAGTTCTACGGGGTACCAAATAGAGTATCATCAGATGGAGGGCGGGAGTTCGACAATGCCAAAATTAGGACGGAGATGAACGCATTGGATGTAGAATGGCATATTAATACCCCGGAGCACTCCAAGAGTAGAGGGGAGGTAGAGCGTCTCCATAGAACACTAGGGGACCACCTCCGTGTCTTTCATGTCAATAAAGGTTTAGAGCCGGACATGGCGATGCCGAGGACTGTTGCAGCCTACAACCATTCTATACATATGGCAACGGTGTTCTCTGCATTTGAAATTCTTTTCGGTTTCCGTGATAGAAGAAGGGACGATCGCAATACGGTAGTGGATGAGGACCTGGCGGAACGGTTAGCAGCGAACCGAATTGCATTGGTTAGCCGGTGGGATAAGGTTAGAAAATGGATGGTAAGTGAGAAGAGTAAGAGGGTGGAAAGGGAAAACCTGAGGGTTCAGGACGTGACGGAAAGGTTGCGAATTGGTACTATTGCGTATAGGAAAGTAGGGTCCAACAGGAGCAAGTTGATTAGGCGCTACGAGGGGCCTTACAGGGTTATTATAATTCGCAAACATACTGTGGTAACCATACAAAGCGTTCACGACCCCAAGAAAAGGACTTTGAACAGTTAAAAATTCCAATGAGGCAACCAAGAGAAAACCAAATATAAGCGGGTATAGTCTCTAGGATTTTGCCTTTTTTTTTTTTTTCTTGTTTTTTCTTCTTATAATTTTAGTTTATGCAAGACTAGAGGGTACGTATGTTCAGTAGAAGGATATATATTGTTTTTCGAAATGATCATATGTATATAAGTGATGTGATGAAAGTGGTTGTAAATATGTTGCATAATGTTGTTACGTTCCTTTTATTGTTATAATTTTTTTTTTCTGAGTTCTTATGAAGTAATAAGGGAATGTGAATCTTTCTATAAGGTTGCTATGTTCTTTTCTTTTAAGCGATGAATCTAGCAATGAGTGATCTGTTTTATTTTATTTGTGGAGTTTACGAGAGGTGTTCGTAAACTGGTGGGGGAGAGTTAAGGTATAGGGAATAGAAAAAATATACTTAATACCTAACTTAATCCTATTTAAACATGTAAATATGTATAAGGAGAATTATTTAAGGAATAAATCAATTATATTTCAACTACTCAGGCGTTCATATTTCAATCCTTTTTCTTTTATTTTAATCTAAGACATCTGAAAACTCATAACTTATATATATGTATATGTATATATATATATATATATATATATATATATATATATATATATATATATATAATATAATTATATAAATATATAATTCAGGATACAGGGTGTCCCTAAATTAAATGGCAAAACTTCAGGAACTTATAGGGGAACGAAAAACTAAGACGAAAAGTCCTTTAGAGATTTGCTCGTTTTTGCTTAGTTTTAAAGAAAATCGCAAAAAAAGAAACAAAACAAGTTTTCATTTTTATACTTATTTATTTAAATTTATATTTATGTTATGTTCTTTTTAATGTAAATATTGCTCAAAATGTCCTCTTGCACTAATGCAACCATTACATCTAGCACTCACTTGATAAATTGCAGCTAAACATCGATCTGATGATATTTGGTGCACTGCATCTATGATTCCGTCTCTTAATTGCTCATTTGAGTTGATTGACACCGAATAAACTTCAAGGTTTCCCATACGAAGAAATCTATGGGTGTCATATCAGGTGATCTGGGTGGCCAAGGTACTACTCCTCCACGTCCAATCCATCGTTGTGGATAATTTATATCCAGCCAAGCTCGAGCAACTCTGCTATAATGAGCTGGACATCCATCGAGTTGGAACCACATTTCAATCCGCTGCTGTAAGGGAATGTCATCTAAATAATTTGAAAAGTCGTTCTCCAAAAAAATGTGTTACCATTCAATCTTCCAGGTAAAAAATATGGTCCCACCAGTAATCCGTTCCAAATTCCAAGGCAAACGTTAATAGCAAATTCATGCTATTGGGGACTCGATGGCCGAGTGCGTTGTGGCGAGGGTCTCAGCGTGCTCGTAACCAGAAGGTCGTGGGTTCGAATCCCAGCTGGGCGGGTTAAAATTTATTTCGTGGCGGACCCAGGAAATGAATCTTGACCTTCCCACCCTGGCCAGTATAGGACTTCAATAGAAGTCTTGGGCAAAAAAAAAAAAAAAAATTCATGCTGAAACCTATTCTCTCTAATAGCTCTGGGATTTTCAAGAGCCCATACATGATAATTTCTTTGATTAACAATTCCTCCTCTTGTAAACGTAGCTTCATCGGTCCATATAATTTTTAATAGAAATAAATTATCATCCCGAATTTGGTCAAGAAACCAGTTACTAAAATTCAATCTCTTGACATAGTCTTGAGGTAATAAATTCTGAACTTTTTGAAGATTGTTAGCGATTACCACCTTTCAAAGTTCGCCATATTGCTTGCCGCGATATTGCTAATGCAGCAGATGCTCATCGGATGCTAGTCTTAGGATTGTTATCGAAGTGGCGTTGGACACAATTTCTTCTTCGATAATCTGCTCTTATTGCTGCCTGGAATTGGTCGCCTTCATTACGTATTAAGAATGACCCAGTCTCTCGTAGTCTATTAAAAGTTAATGAAAAAACTCGTCGATTAGGCACTCTGCTATTTGGAAATCGACGCGCATACTCCCGCACCTCTTCTAAAGCATTACCGTTACAGAAACCAGACACAAAAATCATATCAGCGTATTCCACATTAGTATATGTATGCGGCATTGTGGCTGATACTATTCACACAAAAATATCAGAGTAACTGACTGAAGACTGATTTAGGAATTATAATCCTAGAAGGAAGGCAAAATGTAAACAAATAAAAGAATGTACAGGATAACATTAAGTGTTAACATATCTCACTGCCTAGACTGACGGATTTTGAAAGGTGATAATCGCTACCTGTAACATTTTTGTTTTGTTTATTTTTTTTTGCAATTTTCTCTAAAACTAACCAAAAACAAGCAAATCTCTAAAGGACTTTTTGCCTTAGTTTTTCGGTCCCCTATAAGTTCCTGAAGTTTTGCCATTTAATATACAAAACTATGTACTATTTGCTTGGCTGATTCTATTTACATTAGGACTGTATCCTTAAAGCAATAAACCATTAAAAAGGAACAATGAAATAATCAAACTGAGCACTTAGATACGAAAACTAAAAATAAAATACTGAAGATTGTTGTTTTGAAAATAATAGCACAATAATTAAATCTGACGAAACATATGAGAAAAGTAACTTATTTGCAACGAACAGTTTAAAGCAATTAAAAGTTGAATATCAACGGCCAGAAGAAATATTTAAACACTTTAAAAAGTTCACAAAGATGAGTTTTATTTTCAAAAAATAGGTTAAACTTCAGTAGTATACAGAAGTTGGATAATTTTGATTCTTGCAAGAAAAAATATAAATTCATATAAAAGGAGTAAATGCATAAGCTAATTGAATAATTAATAATTGAGTCGGATATATCTGGGATTTTTTTTTATTAGTTTTGTTGTTGCTGTTTTGTTTCTTTTAATTCTTTTTATGGTTTTAATAATAAGTATCATTATATATTTCTATGTATTCAGATTGCACGTTAGCTAATAATTATTGTCAAAATACAGGTTAAAAAAAGAAAAAAAATTGTCTTATATTATTGTTTATAGATTTCCGATGTAATATGCAATAACGGTTGACTATGGTAAATTATTATAATTAAAAGATAGATATTAAAAGATAAAATTTAAAAATAGCTAAGAAACTAAATGGCTATAACTATAATTATTAATGACATGAAACATAATGACGCACCAGAGAAGTAAGCGAATTGATGAGGGTCCCGCTAGCGACTGGCCTATCTGGTCGTTAAAGATAAGCACCAGAATTTGATCGCTCAAGAAGTCAGCCCTGCTAAGTGTGTCGTAACATGCCTCAGATATAACCAAACAAGCGAGAATAACTGAAACGTAAAACAGTTTGGATTAGAAAGAATGAATGAATTATTAAATAATGTATACTTATTTATGTGGTACAAGGTCAAATGAAATGACAACGTAAATAATGAGAAAGGGAGCAACTAATGAAATTTTGTGAAACGCTCCTTTTTTAATTTCGTTTGACATCGATATTTCTTCCGGTTGGGGTTCTATAGTTTTTCTTTTCGAAAGTTTTTTAACTCCTAAAAATGTAATATGCAACCTTTCTGTTGTTATTGTTTGGGTTGAAAATTTGACAGTTTCCTCATCAGAAATGGAAAATATTTTTGTTTGAAAATTTGTCGCCAGAAGTAGCGTTTAGGAGGACATGGAAAGTCCAGGACAAAAAGATAACCCACTCTGATTAATTTCCTTTTTTGAGCTTTCACCATAATATTATTTTTCACCATATGTAACTTCTATTACTTAAAGAGTTTTTTAACAAGAAAACATACAGGTCAATGATTGGACTGAAAGATCCCCAGACTATAATATTATTGAAAAAATATGAGGACACCTTGTTAGAAATGTATATTATGGAAGTCGAGAGTTTTTAAGCGTAAATTAATTAAAACAAAAAATTACGGAGGAATGGGACAAAATTCCTCAATAACTAATTCGCCGGGCAACGTTCAATTCAATTCAAGAAAAAGAAACTGATATATGCTTAAAGGTAATATATATGTATATTTACTTACAATGCTTAAAGTTTAATAAAATAAAGATATCCGAGTCAGCTATCTTTTTGACCCGGGCCTTAAGTTTAAATGAAAAAGTCACGTGATGCCAACATTTTTGAAGTGTTAGGGCTTTTGGCAAGGTTTAGCTCTGTTGGTGTTAGTCGGATCGAAAATCGGCAGTTCCCTGATTAGAAATTCAACCGAGAATATTTTCTGTTATATAATCCTAATCTAATAATCCTATTTTCGATCAACGTCGTTTGTTTTGAATAATCATTTATTGTTAATTGATTCTTTCTTTCTTTATTTACCTTATTTACTTCATCAATCCTGTCCGTCCGATAGCAAAAATTCTCAGAAAAGTCTCCTAACTGGGATAAGAAGTAGACATATCCATGATCTATTGATCTTTTTTTTTTTTATTTATTTATTTATTTTTTTAATATTTCAATAAGACCGATGGATACGTTACCTACGACTACATATGGACAAAAGCATTATTTGGAATTCACAGAAAAGATTTAAACGAAAAGAAACTGCTTATCGTTTTTGACTACTTAAAGATTTATTAGATAAACATTCAAAGCTTCCAGTTAGTTACAAAAGACTCATTTACATAGCAGATAAAGACTGACATTGACCTATAGGAGTTGAGCCTTGGGGCTCCACTAAACCATCCAATTTTCTAGTATCTAGTCCTTACAATTCAAAATCCTTCTTGAAATCATGAATACTCCTTATTACGTCACAAATAAAATTATCCATAGCCATCCTCTCTACTCCATCGTGCAAAACTATTGACCCCCCCCCCCCCCAAAAAAAAGAAAAAGTGCCGCAATTTTGTTTTTACTAATTATCATTTGATAGCATGACGGAATTATCTCGATACTGCCTAAATATTTATTCCAAAAGAAAAAAAAAATCATGTCTTTTCCAAGATATCGAAAATTTGATCAGTCAGGATTTAACAAAAATAGATAAATAATCATTCCGTCTTCTTTTAAAATGTAAATGTTTTACTTCTAAAAGAAGCAAATATACATTATTTTAAATTCCTTTATTACATTACAATTGTATTTTTACCTATAGTATTTATAAAACCTTTAGGAAGAGTTAGGAAATCTTTGATTTTTTCTATACATTCTGATAAATTTATTTATACAATTAATCAAAATTAAGTTTGAAATAACTTATTATATCCTTTTATATAGAATTTTAAAATCTACACGTACCTATTTGATAAGTTACTTGTCAAAATAAAACTCTTGAACTCATTACCTTAAGATTTGCTTATTTCTTTTCTCGCTACACATCGAATAATCCAGAATATTATTACTCTTATTCTGACTGGCATAAAAGTTTCTATTTGTCAAGCTGTCAAGCCGCTGATTCAAAAAATGAGAATGTAGCTATTAAGCCTACTTATGTAATCATCCCATCAAAGTTTAAAAGGTGCGTGCAATCGTGGCCTTGTCTTTCCTCTTCCTTTCAATTTTCACGCTGTTTATATTCTTTTAAATTAACAAGTTAATACGTTCCGTATGTTAAAAAGGCATTGGCCCAGAGACCTTTTGCATATATGTATAATAGATATTTGGCGATGCCTAGCTATTTCTAGTCCTGAGCGTCTGCAGCTAAAGAGCTCTCGCGCAGATTTTTTAACAACAGTTACAAGGTTGAGAGAGCAGAACTGGGATCTCCTAGAATCCTTTATTCTCAAAAAGTGGGTACCGTGATGGTTAGGGATTCCCAAAGCCGAATTAGTGTATTAGCCATTTTGCGGCCCCCATATTCACTCTACCCTCCCTCACCCAGCATTAACATACAATACTCCCATAATACAGAATAATAAAGTGTATACATAATGCAAACAAATTAAATACAATGAAACAATATTGATTGTGATCCTATTATTTTATCTAATTATTTAAGCTGTATAAAACCTTAATAAAACCAATTCTGACCCATGCCTCTGAATGCTGGACAGTTACTAAAATGCAGGAAACCTTACTCCAGAGGTTCGAGAGACGGATTCTAAGAAGAATTTTGGACCGATTTGGTCTTGGAAGCTGAGAACCAATTCAGAGCTCGCACAGCTATATAAAAATACAAATATTGTAAGATATACTAAAATTGGAAGGCTCCGATGGGCAGGGCTGTGGCGAGGATGAATCCAGATGAGGTCCCTAAAAAAATATAAGAGGAAAAAATATTTGCCAATAGAAGAGTCGGCAGACAAAGACTGAGATGGGTCGATGGAGTGGCAGATGATGCGTTGTCCATGTTGGGAGTGAGGAACTGGAGAGCAGCAGCAACACACCGAGGGGACTGGCGGTCATACTACAGGAGGCCTTGACTCACTATGGGTTGTAGCGCCGTTTTGATTGATTGATTGATCTTATTATTTTGATAACGTTTTTAATAATTTATTATTTATTCTCATAAACCTTTCAAATTTTGCCGCTCTCTGAAATTTGCCGCCCAGGGCACGTGAACCCCTTCCCTCTGCCTGCCCAAGTTCCGGGCCTGGTATTTACTGTTGTATAGTGTATGGCTATATTTAGAATTTTTAAAAATTCTAATATATTTTATATTTATTTATTAAAGTTTACTGTGTAACAAAAAACAAAACAAAAAAAATAAAGAAAACGATTTTCTGAATAAATGATATATTAACATAACTTTATTTATTTATTTATTTCCCTTCCTTGCCTCTCGGCTACACGGGTTTTGCAGGGATGGCTTGTAGCCATCACTGCTGGTTTTAACAGTTTAACATAACATTTCAATATTACTTTTAACATTGCAAGAATAAATTTTCTTAAACATTTAACAGAACATTTCAATATTACATTTAACATTTAACATTTCAAGATTACACTACACGTTTAAAGTAACATTTAATATTTAAAATACATTAAACGCTTTA
This sequence comes from Euschistus heros, assembly GCA_003667255.2. Lineage (NCBI taxonomy): Eukaryota > Metazoa > Arthropoda > Insecta > Hemiptera > Pentatomidae > Euschistus > Euschistus heros. The sequence goes on from RCWM02000073.1 coordinate 302,910, forward strand.
CATAACTACATACTTGTGTTTAATACAATATACCTTATATCTAATACAACAACCTATATTTAATACAACATACTATATCAAAATTAACTACATACTAGCTATAACATACTATAATACATAATAACTATAGCATACTAATTTAAAATAACAACATACCTATATCAATTTTTTTTTTTTTTTTTTTTTTTAATTTTACGTTTATATAGGCTTTATTCGGTGATAGGGTTGTCGTCAGCATCATTCCTGTCCAGGATTCTTTCTGGGGCGTGGCCCCTTCTTCCTAGGTTGAAGTGCTTTACCCCCACTTCAGTTTTCCAACCATACACAAAACTTTTGTAATACGGGTAGTTGTCAGCTGATACTAGTTGAGGGAAATCACTCTCCGTTAGAACATACAGCCCTGTTTCTCTCTGTAGCTTGGCTCTCAATGCCTCAAAGGCAGTGCATGAAATTACCACATCTTCAGTGGTTTCCGGTACACCACAGCTGGGACAAAGCGGGTCAATATTTTTACCATGTTTCTGGAGCTTGGCTCGAAAGCCCCCGTGCCCTGTGATATCCAGTAATCCGGGAGTACCCAAGTTGCTTGAAGACGTGACCTAACAGTAGGGAAATATTTTCTAAGAGTAGCCCCTTTCGGGGTTGTTACCCACCGCCTGTTCCATTCTTCTATCGTGTACTCTCGGATTATCTCCAACCATTTCCTTGGATTTGCGCCGATCAGAGACCGGAGATTATTTGGTAGTCCCACCGAGCCTTCCCTTTTCATTTTAAATTCAAAACCATCTTCTTGCAGTACAAGATCAAGAGGTACCCCTCCTGCTAAGACCTGGACCCCCTCATGAGACACTGATCGGTACGCCCTGGTGACTCGCAGCAGAGAATTACGCTGAATTGTTGCCAGCCTACTCATCTGTCTGCGTGAGAGATTTTAGTACCAGGCGGGAGATGCATACCGTAGGATACCAAGTATCACTCCTTTATATATCGCCATCGTAGCTGGGTATCTGAGGCCCCACAAGGCGCCCCCTAACCTACTTAGACACTTCAATGATAAGGCCGTCCTATTGGCAAGGTATTCCAAATGAGGCGTTACATCAAAATTTCTTCTTATTTTCACACCCAGGTAGGTGACAGTCTCAGTTGGACGTATTCTTTCTCCATCAATTCTAATAATAGGGTTAGGCCTACACTTATTTCCTTTCAGAAGAATGGCCTGTGTTTTTGCAGCCGCCATTTTCATCTTCTGTTTACTGCACCATCTACTAACTAGGCCAGCACATCTTTCAGCTTCTTGCTTCAATTGGACTATACTGTTAGCAGACACAACGACAGCCAGATCGTCGACATAGGCAATCGCGGGGAACCGTTTTTCTTTGAGTATAGCCAACATATCATTGAAGACTAACTTCCACAGGGCCGGACCAAGGACAGAGCCCTGAGGACAGCCCCTCTCGACTACATCTTCGTACTCATAAAAGTTTCCGCATATTTTAACACGTCCGTCCTGGAGGTAGCTCATTACCAGCGCATACAAATTGCTAGGTGTATCGTATCTCTGGAGCTGGTAAAGTACGCTTGGCCACCACACACTATCAAAGGCAGAGGATATGTCAAAGAGGAGTAACATGACGTACCGATCTGCCCTCTCAGCTACGTCATGACGTACCCTCAACAAAGCATCAGCGGTTCCCCTGCCTTTAGTGGATCCGTATTGCCGTGGATGGCTTGCTCTTGTCAGAACTGGCTGCAAGCTCTTAAGCAGCAAGTTTTCCAGCACTTTACTCATAACAGGGAGGAGGCAAATAGATCTATATGACTTCGCTAGTCGCTTGTCTTTGCCTACTCCCTTATAGAGAAGTCTAATATCAGCAGTTTTCCATAGTTTCGGGAAGTATCCCTTATCTAAGCAATCATTGAAAACCGCTAATAGCCTATCTTCTATGTAGGGAATACTGTTCTTGAGTATAGCCGTGTCTATACAATCCAATCCTGGTGCTCTTCCCACTTTCTGACTGTCCACGCTATTCCGAAGATCCCATATGTCCCATGATGGGCACATATCAGTACCAGATGGATACGTAGTAGTACGTCTCATAAATGCTTCTTCATCATTGTCTTCGGATAGGTTGTCTCTGGGGTATGTCGCCTGGATGAATATCCTTGCCGATTCTTCTGGTGTTACTGCCTGTTCGTCTCCTTGCTTCAATGATGCAATCACCTGTAGTGGAGTAAGCTTGCCAAAGGCAGTCCTATAAGGAATACCCCAGGGATTCTTTGCCGACTCTTCCTCAATAAAATTGTCCCAAGACTTTCGCTTTTGTGAGCGCACCTGGTTTCGATATACTCGGGCCTTAGACCTGTACTCTTCACGGAAGACAGTACGCCTCTCGTCGCAACTACATCTCTGATACAACCGCCGAGCCTTATACACCTCTCTCTTTAAGGTGGTTAATCCCGGTGTCCACCATGGGACTGTTCGAGCTCTCGCCTTCCGGTGCTGGAGAGAATCCTCTGCAGCATCGAGGATGACATTTGTGAGCCTAGACACTCTATAGTCCAGGTGATCTGTATCATCCGTCTCTGCTGGATCCCATTCTTCATCAATCAATTTTCCCTCCAACGTAGCACAAAAGGTACTCCATTCTCCTTTTTCGAGTAACGTAACCTTTATGGAAGACGTGGTAACATCCTGCATACTGCACTAAGTCAAAAGCAATTGCATTGTGGTCGGAGCTCGTCTCAGATCTAATATTCCAATCGACAATATTTCTTATCAGTGTAGGTGAGGCAAGAGTTACGTCGATCCAGCTCTGACCCCTTGGCCCAGAGAATGTAGGGGTGGTAGAGGGGTCATTAACAACCACTAACTGGTTCCTGGCAATAAACTCTATGACTCTAGCACCTCTCCAATTTGTTCGATTGGATCCCCAAACGGTGCTCCAGGAATTAGTGTCTGAGCAAACAATTACATTTCTTGAGTTTTCTGTGATCGCTTCCATAGCAGATATACCATCTTCAAGATTATTATTTCCATCGGGAAGGTACACTGATGCTAGGGTGAAAGCAATGTTACCCCACCTGATATAACAAGCCACACTATCTGCTCTGGTATACTGCTGAAGACCCATTACATCAAGATTCGGGTCGATAATGACTATGGCAGCTCTAGGCCTCCTCTCTCCACTGCTCAGGGCTATTATTCTCGACGTAAGGCCAAATCCAACAACCTTGTTCCCATGGCAGCTCGGTTCCTGGATCGCCATAATGTCATAGTGTAGGGTGAGAGATCGTAACTCATCCGCGATAAGACGCCGACGACCCATATTAAGCTGAAGGATGGTGATTTTATTCATAGAAGGTTCTTTTCGCTACCTCATTAGACCACTTTAGATGCACAGGGCATTCCCGACTGCCTGCCTTGTGCTTCCTTTGACCAACAGGAGTATTTGCTCGCTCACAATTTATGCAGGAAGGGCTTTTCAGCTCTTTCTTTTTCAAGCAATCCTTTATTATGTGACCACTACATGCACACCAGATGCAGACTGGTACATCAGCTGTACAAGTGGCTATTGTGTGACCGTAACCTTGACACTTAGTGCACCGAGGGGCGTCGAGGTAGTCCTTAAAGGTTATCGTCCACCATCCTCCATCCATCTTGCCCATTTCCAAAAGCAAGAAACGGACCATTGGATGCACTTCCAACACCCAATTTTTGGTGAAGCCATTTCTAGCTACTGAGGAGAAAAGTGGACGGAGATCATTCTTGATAAGAGGAATGGAGCCCGGCTTCGCGGGCATTCTTCCCCATAAAAACGTCACTAAATCATCTGAAGTCCAGGAGTGAGGCACACCATGCACTTCCATTCTGGGTTTCTTCCTGAGGGCTAATTTGGCATGCAGGCCTTTTTCTCGCAGTCCTTGACATCCAATAACTTTGGTAGCGTCGCTAATATCATCCATTCGAACTAGCACTGAGCCGGCTTTGGTCGCTCGGACTATAGCAGCTTTTACTCCTATTTCCTCCGGTGATGGCAACCCGTTAATTATATCTACTGGACTTTAACATAACATAACAAGAACTCAGTTCTGCGCACGCGCCAAAATTGTAAGGTTGCACGTTAGATCTGTCTATGAACAGTGTTCTTTTAACTAGTGTTTTAAAAAAAATCATCATGTGAAAAACATTGTGAGCAAATTATTAGACACTTTGATTATTACAGCTTACTAAACGTGAGTAAACACCTTGTTTATAAACTATATAACAGACCACTGTGTTTACGCGTGGCATGAGACTGGCGTGTACAGTGGCCATCTTATCTAGCAGTACCCCCACCAAAGCTAAGTATGTATTCCCATACGTAAACCTTATATATATATATATATATATATATATATATATATATATATATATATATATATATATATATTTACTTTTTCTCTAAAAAATATTTATATGAGCGTTATTTTAGCATGCGATATTTTCACATGGTAATGTCCAGCAAAAAGACCAACCCTAAGAGATCAAGAAGCTTAGGAAATACACCCAGGAACTCTCCAACAAAACAAAAGCCAAACGCTCCATTAGAATCGTCGTCTTTCTTCTCTGAGTTCAAATCTATAGTTACCCGTCTCATAACCCTACTTTCAACTGCTTTAGCACATTTTGTAATCCCACCACCTAGAAATCCCTAAATGTCCTGATTTGAGTCCCTTAAGATCCTCCTATGGACCGCAAATGGTGTTCGCAGTCACACTAACGAGCTAATTACCTTATTACAGAACAGACACATCGACGTAGCCCTTATTACTGAAACAAGACTAACCAACAAACGTCTGTTTAACATACCACGGTACGAAACATATCGGACTGACCACGCAGATGGAACAGCTCATGCTGGATCCGCTGTCATTATACACCAATCCCTTGCCCATTACCTATTCCCCTTACCAGTCTATGATTTCCTTCAATCCACTGCTATAAAAATTCAAACTCCTTTCTTTCCTATAACTATTGTGTCAGCGTATTTCCCTCAGAGTATCCTTGAAAACCCGTGAAAACCTGGATGGTGCTGTTCACTGCTTCACTACCTCAATCCAGCAGGCCGCTTGGGGAGCAACTTTAACGAATAATACCACAAAAAACCCTTTAAAAAATCCATTACCGCAAAACCTTTTAGACCTCATACATATCAAGCGCTATTATAGAGCAAAATGGCAACGCACGAGACATCCATCTGATCGTTGCACGTATAACTACTATACGAAACTAGTCAAGCGCGAATTGGCTTCCTTTAGATCCCAGTCATTCAATACATACCTCTCGTTCCTTTCCGCTCATGATAATTCCCTCTGGAACATAAACAAAAAGATCCTAAAATCCAAGCCCATCTCCCATCCCCTCCGACGAGGTGATGGCTCATGGGCCGCATCTGACATGGAAAAAGGAGAGGAACAAGCCAATCACCTTTCCCAAACATTTACTCCAAATCCTGAACTTTATCCTAATCAATCCAGTACAGTTGAAGAGTTCTTATCTTCTCCCATTCCACTTTCCTTACCTCCTAGAGTTGTTAACCACTCTTTGACCTCCTCTGAGGTTAAATTCCTACTTCGAAAACTAAACAAAAGAAAAACCTCTGGCTATGACCTCCTTACTCCTCAAATCCTCCGCCAACTTCCACACAAACCAATAATGTTCCTTACCTATATCTACAATTGCATCCTACGCACAACCCATTTTCCTGTCTTGTGGAAACACTCCGTCATAATAACTTTCCTAAAACCAGGTAAACCTCCTAACAGCACTTAATCATATAGACCATTTAGCCTACTTCCTATTCTATCTAAAATATTCGAAAAAATCCTCCTTAAACGTATCCTATCCAAACTTGACACATATAGTTTCCCTTCCCACCTATTTGGATTCCGTCCAATGCATTCTACAATCCAACAAGGCCTCTGTCTAGTTGACCATGTATCTTCTGCTCTGGAAAGGAAGCAATATTGCTCGGGTGCCTTTCTGAACATTGCTCAAGCTTTTGAACGGGTTTGAAACACCGGATTGCTTTTTAAACTTAAGAACGTACTACCACAAACCATCTACCTTATCCTTCATTCCTACCTTACAAATCGCTCCTTCCGAGTTCAATGCGGCTCTGATTTTTCCGACTTCTATCCTATCCGAGCCGGAGTTCTGGGTCCTATCCTTTTTTCCGACTATCCTATCCGAGCCGGAGTTCCTCAAGGCAGCGTTTTGGGTCCTATTGGTGCTCCATCGGTTGTAATGCACACTAATTTATATATTGGTAGCTCGTAGTTTTTTACAAAATTGAAGAAAACGTCATATATATCTTCGCCACGGGCCTTCCCCTTCAGAGGAATGATTGTCAAAAATTCTTCCTTAGCCAACATGTCATTGAATACCATCCGAATAAAAATACACAGCTGGGCAGTGTCTGTCATATCGATGGATTCGTCGAACTGTAAAGAAAAGTATGTACATTCCATGATATCATGTTTTAGTTTATCTGCGATGTCCTGACTCATGACTTCAATACGCCTTGTGACAGTCGGACGAGATAACTGAAGTTCTCTAATAGCAGACATGATTTCTGTTTTATTTTTAAAATCTCCAAATAAAGTCTCACCCGCTTCAATAAATGCTTCCTTCACCACCGATCCATCTTCAAATGGTTTCTTGTGTTTCGCCAAAATATGAGATATTTTAAATGACGCGATCGTAGCAGCTTTTGATTGTTTGGCTGCCTTTACATCCTCTTCACTGCTGACATTCATACCTCTCCCGACACGTTCCTCGCAACTTTCGCTGATGATACAGCTATACTTTTATCAAATCCTGATCTTAAAACAGCCTCTTCCAACCTACAAAATCACCTCTCAATGATAGAACTATGGTGCAACAGATGGAGAATAAAAGTTAATGAATCTAAATGCACCCAAATACCTTTTACTCTACGCCGTAGTTCCTGCTACTGCTCTATTTAATAAGATCCCGTTACCCAGATCTGATACAGTGCGATATCTTGGTTTCATCTTAGACAAAAGACTCAATTGGAACCCAGATACCAGACTTAAAAGACAAGAACTAAACAGAAGATTCAGCCAACTATACCACATTCTATGCAAGACTTCAAAACTTTCAATAGACAACAAACATATAATTTATAAGACTATCCTAAAGCCTAGCTGGACCTACGAACTAGAAATTTGGGGAACAGCAAAACACTCCTCCAATCCTCCAGAACATCAAACGTATCCAATCCTTCCAATTCAAATTTCTAAGAACCATAACCAACGCCCCATATTATGTCTCCAACAAAACCTTACATAACGATCTTAATATACCTTTTGTTCTAGAATCCATACCTTTCAAATTTTCAAAATTTCATCAAAAACTTTCTCATCATCCTAATCCAATAGCACAATCCCTATCCCGCTCCACTCACCCCTATAATCCTCCTCGCAGGTTAAAAAAGCAGTGGCCTCGTGATCTATTATAAATTTAGACATGGAGTCCTGGCAATGGCCAGCTTCTCAACTCATGCTCTGAATGACCATAGTTTAGCGCTCTCACACAGCCTCCACTGGTGTTATCTTATACTTGTGACGCAGCTGAGAGAGAAGCGCTGGGATCTCTTGGGGCCTGGCTTGTTTCTCTGTAAGTGGAGGAACAAGTCTGGTCGGGGGATCCCTCAAATGTGTATAAAGTGTAAATACGATGATATTGCTGGATTGTGGAGTGTGATGTTCGGAATCCAAACTGGTGATCTGGGATTACATGATGGGAATCTAGGATAGGATACAGGCGTTTTAAAATTAGTTTTTCAAGGATTTTACCCATGATTAGCAAAAGTGAAATAGGACGGTATGAGGATGGGAATTCAGTTGGCTTTTGGAATCATGTTAACTATCGATAATTTCCAGGAGTCAGGAAAATATGTGGTATGGAGGACAGCATTATGTATGTATGTTAGGAATATTATCAGACTTAAATTTCAATTTAAATAAATTTATTTACTTGTGTGAGAGTGTATTTATATATAATGTATAATGAGCTGCCCTGTTCGCTGTATCCATTCATACAGCTAGCAGGGCAGCTCACTAGGTAAGGCATTGGACCGTAATGATCCGGGGCCTGAGTTCCCGGCAGAAGGCTGAAACTTTAATTGATATTTCTTCAGCCAAAGATCTATTTGGAGAATCTCTAGTATACTGAACTAAACCAACTCACCTAGCATATACAGGGTGTCCCGAATTCAAATGGCAAAACTTTCGGAACTTATTGGAGACCGAAAAACTAAGACAAAAAGTCCTTTAGATATTTGCTCGTTTTTGCTTAGTTTTAGAAAAAATCGCAAAAAAAGAAACAAAACAAGTTTTCATTTTTATACTTATTTATTTACATTTCTATTCAAGTTATGTTCTTTTTAAAGTAAATATTACTCAAAATGTTGTCCTTTTGCACCAATGCAAGCATTACATCTAGCACTCACTTGATAAATTGCAGCTAAACATTGTTCTGATGATATTTGGTGCACTGCATCTATGATTCGGTCTCCTAATTGCTCTCTTGAGTTGATTGACACCGAATAAATTTTCTGCTTCAAGGTTCCCCATACGAAGAAATGCATGGGTGTCATATCAGGTGATCTGGGTGGCCAAGGTACTACTCCTCCACGTCCAATCCATCGTTGTGGATAATTTATATCCAGCGAAGCTCGAGCAACCCTGCTATAATGAGCTGGACATCCATCGAGTTGGAACCACATTTCAATCCGCCGCTGTAAAGGAATGTCATCTAAATAGTTAGAAAAGTCGTTCTTCAAAAAATGTGTAAATGTGATACCATTCAATCTTCCAGGTATGGTCCCACCAGTAATCCGTTCCAAATTCCAAGGCAAACGTTAATAGAAAATTCATGCTGAAACCTATTCTCTCTAATAGCTCTGGGATTTTCAAGAGCCCATACATGATAATTTCTTTGATTAACAATTCCTCCTCTTATAAAGGTAGCTTCATCGGTCCATATAATTTTTAATGGAAATAAATTATCATTGCGAATTTTGCCAAGAAACCAGTTACTAAAATTCAATCTCTTGACATAATCTTGAGGTAATAAATTCTAACTTTTTGAAGATGGTATGGGTAGCAATTATCACCTTTCAAAGTTCGCCATATTGCTTGCCGCGATATTGCTAATGCAGCAGTTGCTCTTTGGATGCTAAAGTCTCAGGATTGTTATCGAAGTGGCGTTGGACATAATTTCTTCTCCGATAATCTGCTCTTATTGCTGCCTGGAATTGGTCGCCTTCATTACGTATTAAGAATGACCCAGTCTCTCGTAGTCTATTAAAAGTTAACGAAAAGACTCGTCGATTAGGCACTCTTCTATTTGGATATCGGCGCGCATAATCCGGCACCGCTTCTAAAGCATTAAAGTTACAGAAACCATACACAAAAATCATATCAGCGTATTCAACATTAGAATATGTATGTGGCAGTGTGGCTGATGCTATTCACACAATAATATCTGAGTAACTGACTGAAGACTGATTTAGGAATTATAATCCTAGAAGGAAGCCAAAATGTAAACAAATAAAAGAATGCACAGGATAACATTAAGTGTTAACATATCTCACTGCCTAGACTGACGGATTTTGAAAGGTGATAATCGCTACCTGTAACATTTTTTTTTTTTTTTTTTTTTTTTTTTTTTTTTTTTTTTTTTTTTTTTGCGATTTTCTCTAAAACTAAGTAAAAACGAGCAAATCTCGAAAGGACTTTTTGTCATAGTTTTTCGGTCCCCTATAAGTTCCTGAAGTTTTGCCATTTAAATTCGGGACACCCTGTTCAAAGGGGGTACCCTTAATTGGGGGAAATCTGGTGGTTGAGCGTGGTTGCTGACCCCATTCCCTCCTTGTTCATCCGTTAGTCACGAAATTAAAATGAGAGTACTGAACCAAAGACCCTTCATGGATTGTTGTGGTACAGATTATGAATGGATGCATCATTGTATCTATTAACTAAATTTTAATATCTAAGATAATAAAAACTGACTTTAAACCAAAATAATAAGTAAAAAATATTAATACACAGAAGTGCCTAATGGATTAGGACACAAAAGTTGGTTCAACACAAGAACTGAGGCCAGCAAATAAAAAGAAACTTAAAACGTTGAACTAAAACTTAAATTGGAATAAATTCAGGTTTATAACTTGAACAGAGTTGACATTCGTACTCGTTTTGAATGAAAAAAATAACTTCAACAAATATATTCAAGCAACTTGATATGTTACCAACGCGATACCAAATCATAAATTCCAACGCTTGAAGAATGTCCTACCAACTACTATGAACCAACAAACAGACCTTAACAAGATATTGTCAAAACAGTTAGGCCGAAAATACGACCAGTAGGCTAAATATGGAGTTGAATAAGGAATTTGCAGGTTGGAGGAAAGAAGGGGTGTGCTGGGTTTTGCTTTTTATCAGACTTTATGTATTATTCGCAATACTTGTGCTATAAACTCACACCAACAAGAAATATTAAATGTTTAAATAAAGTTACATGGAATGATGCTCACTAGGGATATGTCGTATTTCCAACGCTGATTTTAAAAATCTAATTATATTTATTATTATAAATGGATTCTTTTCATTATGATAAAAAATAAAATAAGCACCAGTTACTGTCATCAGGTCTAGCACTAGATACTGTCATCAGATCCAGTACTAGTTACTGTTATCAGGTCCAGCACTAATTACTGTTATCAGGTCCAGCACTAGTTACTGTCATAAGGTCCAGCACCAGTTACTGCCATCAGATCCAGCTCTAGTTACTGTCATCAGGTCCAGCACAGTCTGGCCAGTGACGTCACACAGTTAGCACCCACTCTCTGTTCTATCCTACTTACAACTCTATTTTGTGGTTAATTTGTTCAGTTTTTTTTTTTTTTATTGTATCATTTAAATACTATTTTATCTTTTCTCTGGACCCCTGAACACTCTGGAATTCCTGGAAATGAAGCAGCGGATAAAGCTGCCAAAGAAGCTTCTATGATGAATACCGCACCACTTGAAACATATGAACCAAATGATGTAATACTGCGTTTTTGAAAAACAAAGTGGGAAATCATGTGGTTCGAAACTCCACTAACGAACAAACTAAGAAATATAAAAAAAAAAAGTACGAAGCAGTGGACAAGCACTATAAGAGGAAACAGAAAAGAAGAAGTTGTTACAACAAGGCTGAGGATCGGACATTCCAACCTGACTCACGCATATTTAATCACAAAAGAAACCCAACCACATTGTGAAAGATGTCAATCACCAGTTACTATTACACACATAATAGAAGATTCCACATTATTACAACAGTTAGAAAAAAATAAAATACCCCAATCCACAGAACTTGCTCTAGGGGACTCAAGAAATTCTATAAACAAAATTATAAATCTTTTTAAAGAACTATCACTTTACCATAAAATATAATACGAAAATGATGATACACGACGAAGAAAAATAAATTTCCAACATTTAAATGAAAAGGGCGTAATAACCTGGAAGTTGATCGCCCAAATAAAAACCTCTATCTATAATCTATTCACAGAAGTGTGACACCTCAGTTACTGTGATTATTCTTAATTATCGTTAAAAATCGAAGAAATTTGAAGGCTACAAGCAACTGTAGTACATCAACAGAATAATCTATAAAGTATTAAGGCGTTGTTGACTACCGTGAGTAAATAAATAACATTCAAGTCATTCACCTTAATAAAAGTTAATTTAAATATTTTAAATAACAAAATGGTTGTTTGCTCTAAATGCGAAAGTCAAATCAGTAGGGAGGATAAATATAGCATTGCGTGTTCGAACTGTAAAGTCATATACCATGGAAGATGTTTTAATCTCCCAGAAAAAAGACATAGACACCATTAAAAATACAAAAAAAAAAAAAAAAAAAAAAAAAAAAGAATGGTACCGTCATCTATGTGATTTAGGAAAAAAAAAAAAGCAGCCCATGCACCGAGAAATCTCTAGAACCGTCTGTATCTGAGATACTTGCCGCGGTGAATCGCATAGGTGCCTCAGTTAACGAAGACATAAAATCCCTGAAAAATTCGCTTGATAAATATGGAGAGCTAAGTTTTAATTTAAGTGAAAGATTTTCAAAAATCGAAAGCCATCTGGAGGGGAAAAACAACTTTAGGTGTAGAGGATGGGACCTAGGATGCTACCTTGAGGAACACCGGCAGTTTAGACAAAGAGAGAAGAATCGGAAAAGTTATGATTAACTTTAAAGTTTCTATCACTGAGATAGGAGCGGATAATAAGGAAGTATGTGGAAGGAAGGACTTTACGGAGTTTGTAAAGCAACCCCTGGTACCAGACTAGGTCAAAAGCTTGTTCTACGTCGAGAAAGGCTCCTGTGCAGTACATTCCGCGTTCTAATGCTGAAGAGATCACGTCTCAACACAATCCGCCCTCATTAAAACAATCACTGATATCCAAGCAGCGATGGATAAAAAAGAACTGACCATCCTGATCCTCCTTGATTTCTCTAAAGCATTCGATTCCTTAAACCACAATATCCTTTTTTCCAAATTGAAATCACTTAACTTTTCCTACAGCGCTCTGCTTTGGCTTCAATCTTTCCTTTCCCACCGCACCCAAGCAGTTGCCACTCCTAACCAAGGCCTATCCTCTTTCCTCACTCTACAATCAGGAGTAGCTCAAGGTTCGAGCATTTCCTCTCTACTGTTTAATTCCTACATCAATGATCTTCCCCATTCAATTCACCATTGTTTCCACCATCTTTACGCCGATGACTTCCAAATTTACTTCTCCTTTCCTCCATCTGAAATGTTTGCTGCGTTTTCCAAAATTCAGGAAGACCTAGACGAAATATGTGCCTGGGCAAATCTGAACAAATTAACGTTAAACGCAGCTAAAACTCAAGCAATTGCCATAGGATCACATTCCCTTCTTCATTCAAATGCCAACATTCCCACATTATTCCTTAATGGTCATCCAATGACTTTCCATTCCTCTGTTAAAAATTTAGGCTTAACCATTGATCAAACCCTCTCCTGGAAATTCCATATTGCACAAATCTCCCGAAGGTCAATCGGTATCCTAAAACTATTTCACCGCTCCCGTCACCTCCTTCCCCTACCCACACGCAGACTCCTAGTATCCTCCCTTATCTTCCCCCAATTTGACTACGGTTGTGTGATAAATGGCGGCCTCTCGAAGGTTTTTGAGGACAGATAAAAACGCATCATGAATTGCTTCATTAGGTTTGTCTTCGGAACCTCGAGACGTTCCCATGTTTCGCATCTCTACACTGATTGTGAGTTAAATTGGCTTTTCCCCTCCTTCCGCAGAAAATACTTCCTTGGCACCTATCTATACCAAGTTATCAACACCCGTCACCCTCCCTTTATTTACAGTAACCTGAAATTCAAGTCCGCTATCAAATCACTACATACAAGATCTCGTCTTTCCGATCTCTATACTCTATCCCACAGAAGTACTGCATTCCAACGTTCCTTTCTTGTCCGATCCTCTACTCTTTGGAATTCCCTCCCCCCTGTATCCGCAATGCTTCTTCCCTTGGAACATTCAAATCACTATTCTTTCACCATCATCATTCCCTCCAACTCGACGCTCTCTAATTGTAAGGATGTATGTACTATATATGTAATCGTCTAATTTAATTACCATGACCGTCAGACATAAAACATAAGCATAAATTATATTTTGATTATGATGTTTTAATTGTTTGTAATGATAATTTTTGATTTTCTATCTTTTATTTTTCTTCTGTTTTTTTTTTTTTTTTTTTTTTTTATCTTTTGCAATTTTATTTACAATATTAACCTCTATTTTGTATACTCATTTTTTTCACCCTCTTTTTATTTAAAGTTTTTTCTTTTTTTAGTTTTTCTCTGTATCTTTTTTTCATACATATTTGTATTCAGTTTATCTTTGTTATTTTATTTTTAGCAGCCTCTCGGCCAGTTATGATCTTACTTTATGTTATTTAATGTTATTCCTTATGAACTTTGTCCCAGAATAAAGTATCCTTTCTATTCTATTCTGTATTCCACCACGCAAAGGAAATTCACAGGAAGGACAGGTTATCTTACAGGTTACCAACCTATTCTAACCAGGGTGGGAAGCTCAAGATTTATTTGTGGGTTCACGAATCAATCTTATACCAGCTTTGATAAACAGAATCTTCATATAAAAATGCTGATATTTTGAATGTTATCCCTATTTTATATCCTATTGTATTTATCACATCACTTATTATCATAATATCCATTTGAATGTTTTCGCTTTTAACGATGTATGGACAAGTCCAACATCAGGTTCTTAACTATTTAATAATTTTCTGGCGATTCTTGTGGTGTTCATTACAACTGCTGAGCCTCCATGCGATTTTATACACACGTTAGACTTATACCCCACCCCGTTGATTGCAATTTTATTGGCCGACTTGGGCATATAAAGGTAATAACAAAGAAGAAAATTTTTTGAGTCACTTACAAGGGAAGGACACACTCAGTCTCTCACAAATTTTTTTGGCAATTTCTTGAAGGTTCCTCGTCAAAAAGTATTAGACACGTGTTTTGCCGTTCCGACTAATGGGCCCTAGGAGCCAAGAAAACAAAAATTAAATGGCCTTAAACGAATTTATTTTATATCTCTAGTTTAAAAAATGATATAATTGATATTTCAAGAGGTAATTTAATGAAAAATACGGACACTTTTTAGTTTAGGTTTTTTAAATTCTAAAAAAAATGATTAGATATTCAAGCAAACTACCTTTGTAGATTTCTTCACACAAAGAATGACGTCAGATTATAATTTAACATTCATAAGAATTCTGAAATACGAAATTTCTACCAAATAGAAAAATAAAAATCATAACTGACATGGCCTGACCAAATGGTAAGTACTTTTTTTTTTTTTTTTTTAATTTACACCACCCCGACAAAACCGCCCACGGTGGTACTTGCATTCTTATCCATAGATCACTAACCCACACCTTGATTCCTTCCACTCCAACTGACACCATTCAGTCTACCTCACTAATCCTATCCACCCTTCCATTTAACCTTACTATTTCAGCTGTATATTGTCCTCCAGGAAATAGCCTTTCCCAAAATATTCTGCAATCCTTATTCCAATCCTTTGGGCGGCGCTTCATTGCAGGTGGGGACTACAACGCTAAACACCTGCGATGGGGCTGTAGAACATCCAATTCCCGAGGTAGTATACTTTCCCGTGTATCATCCTTAAACAATTACCCCATCCTTTCACCTAACAATCCTACCTACTGGCCTACATCCCTAAGAAAACGCCCAGATATCCTTGACATATTTGTCACCTCGCAAATACCTACTTCCCTAACTACAATAGATTCCTTAGATGACCTTTCCTCAGATCATAGCCCAGTTTTGCTTACATTACATTCTACTCCTATTATCAAACCTTCTCCTTCATCCTTAATAACTGGACGTGTAGACTGGGACAAATTCCGTTCGGCTTTAGAAAACCAACTTGACTTAAAAACTCCACTAAAAACATGTAAAGAAATAGATTCGGCAATAGAACATCTTACAAATTCAATTCAAACCTGCATAACAGAAAACACTTCACAAAATAGAATTAGAATTTCAGAAAATATCTTACCACAGAATATTCGCGTTTTATTAGTAGAGAAACGTCGCACTAGGGCCAAATGGCATAGAACTCGGTATCCAACTGACCAAACCTATTATAATAAATTGACTAACAAACTTAAATCAGAACTTAAAAAACTAAAATTTGAAAATTTACAAAAACAAACTGAACAACTAACTGTTTCCGATAAATAATTGTGGAAAACCACCAAAAGACTGTTAAAATTCAAAACCTTTAATCATCCTCTCCTTAATCCAGCTCAAACCTGGACGAAATCTGATTTAGAGAAATCGCAGGTATTTGGTGAACAATTACACAATATTTTTAAACCTCATCCTGATATCCTAAATGCTAACCATGTAGAATTTATTGAAGCAGAACTGACTCTCCAAATGACCCTTCCTCCTAAAGCCTTCCACTCGTCAGATATAATATCCATAATCCGTAGATTGCCCTCCAACAAAGCTCCTGGACATGACCTTATTACCTCAAGAATCCTCAAATGTCTTCCGAAGAAAACAGTACTACTCCTAACTTATATTTATAACGCTATCCTCCGTACTACATATTTTCCCAATTCCTGGAAATTATCAATTATTAAAATGATCCCAAAACCTAAAAAAAAACCGCCAGAAAATCCTTCCTCATACAGACCTATTTCTCTCCTACCTATCATGGGCAAAATCCTTGAAAAGCTCCTTTTGAAACGCCTTTATCCCTTCCTCGATTCCAATGACGTTATTCCTGACCACCAGTTCGGATTTCGTCAGTTTCTCTCCACTATCCAGCTGTGCCATCGTGTGGTGGATGTTATCTCATCTGCATTGGAGCGCAAGATGTATTGCACGGGTGCCTTTCTAGATGTTGAACAGGCCTTTGATCGGGTATGGCATTCAGGACTGCTTTATAAACTTCGCCAATTCCTTCCAAATACATATTTCCTTATCCTACCTTTCTGATAGAGTATTTAAAGTTAATCACAATTCTAAATACTCATCTATCTTTCCCCAGACCGCTGGTATTCCTCAAGTTAGTATCCTGGGTCCCATCCTTTATACAGTGTATACAGCTGATATCCCAACCCATCCTAATACTATCCTCACAACCTATGCTGATGACACCAGCGTGTTATCAGTCAATGATGATCCATTTGTTGCATCCCAGACACTCCAGTCACACATCACTTCCCTTGATGAATGGTGTCATAACTGGAGAGTTAAGATAAATCCCAGCAAATAACCTTTACCCTACGTCGAAAACCTACCTCATCCTGTCCTCCTGTATCCTTTAATGGAGTACCATTAAATAATGTAGAACAGATAAGATACCTTGGATTTTATCTGGACAAGAGACTTACCTGGAACCCTCATACAAGATTGAAAAGACAAGGAGCTGCACGTCGATTTCGACTATTACAACATCTACTTGACAAACGTTCAAATCTCCCGATTCACTATAAAAAAAACTCATATATATGACGATTATCAGACCTATTTGGACATACGGAATAGAGTTATTGGGATCCACCAAACCATCGAATTCTTCCCGCATCCAATCACTCCAATCCAAAATCCTTCGAAAAATCCTTAATGCTCCCTACTTTGTCACAAATGAAATCATCCACAATGACCTTAATATCCCATACGTTGCTGATTTGGCACGAACCAGATACCTCTCCTTTCATAATAAACTCACTCCTCATCCAAATCCACTTGTTGCACAACTTGCTTCCCATTCCATTCCTGGCAATCCTCCGAGGTGTCTGAAAAGAAGATGGCCTCGAGATCTTCTTTTGTAAATATTCATTAGGGTACTACCAATGGGTAGTTCCTCTACAAATTGTATTCATGTCATTATATCTCTTATATACCGCATATTTACTAGATGTGTTTTGTAATACAGTTGTAAATTTCTATTAATAAAAGAATAAAAAATAAAAAATTGACAACAGCTTGAATTATGGTTAGGCGGTTAAACGTATCACTTTCATATTTTCACCAAAAATATAGTGTGCTCATAAGCTTGAAATGACTTTGATTTCATCTTCCTATCTGGTTTTAAACTCAAGTTTAAAAATCATAATGTACTTCGGATTTTCCCAATTTTCAAATAGGTTTCTGTTCATCGAATTTTGCATTTAGATACATCAAAAGAAAACTGATGCTCTTATCTTTCCATTGGTACCAAGCAAGTAACAAAGTAATGCTGATTTAAGTAAAAGTTACTAATAATACGTTTAAAAATTTCATCCTCCTTGAAGAGGTTGAAAAAATTATATTTTTTGTTTTTATTGAATAATTGTTTTTCAATGCTTTTGAGGGCGCTGAATTAAAATCTGACGTCATTAATTGTGTAAAACAAAATCTGTAAATGTAGGTTTTTGAAGAATTAATAATTTTATTAGAATTTAATCAACCTAAACTAAAATTTATGAAGCGACTATATTTTTCGTTAAATTTCCACTCATAAAAACAAAACATTTTGATGCAAGAATCATGTCGATATCATTTTTTAAACCAGAGATATGATATAAATTAATTCAATGGAAATTTCATTTTTTTTTTTGTCGGCTTCTATTGCCCATTAGTCGGAACAGTAAAATACGTATATAATATTTTTTGAACAGGAACCTCCGATAAAATTGCCAAAAAGACCAGTGAGAAACTGAGTGTATCTTCCCCTTGTTAAACACCATACTAAAGCTGGGAACAGATTTGAGTTTATCAAGAAGTGTCTCTTATTCAGTAGAAAAAAAAATCGATATGAAAACACTTTTATTATAGAAAGGAATTAATTTATGGCCAAGAGAACGCCGGATTAGAGGGAGAGTTGATTGGATTCATAAAAAAATAAAGAAGTATTATTATTATTTATTTATTTTAATATTCTGGCATATTTTTTTGTACAGACGAAAAAAAAATTTAATTTAAAAAAATAAAAATAATCTCATGACAAAAATAATATTATGTTAATAAAATATATGGCTTTTAGTATGCTTTGAGTAGTGAAATTACGCGTCCCTTTTCTTTTTAGCAGTTCCGGGTATTTTGGTACCATTAACAACTCCTGATTTATTCAATTAAAAATAAAAAAAAATCCAAAGTTGCAAGTAATAAGGTAAAAACCTTCAGAAGCAAGTATCATTAAGAAGGAATAAATAATATAATGATTAGAAATGGGCGTTATACGGGGAACATGATTTGATATTTCCAAGAACAGTCGTTAGACTGAAATAGACAGCTTATTAAGTATCAATTTGTTACGGAGCCGCCAGCACAAAACTGGTTGCACCTTCCAGGAAAAGAAACCAACCTCTTGAGCAGACGCCTTCGCGATCCAATAACGGGCTCATATTGATGCAGGTTAGCGAACGGTTATAATGCTTTTTCTTCCATCAACGTTATGGCTTAACTATTGTTGATTTACGATCACAGATTCAAGTTAAAATTAATGCTCTTTATATTAAAGATATCGCTAAAAATGAACGAAATTTGAAGTTAAATATATCTACATGTAGATAATAATCAAGTGTAGAAATGCATTTACGAAAAAAAGGAATTATCAATATAAAAAAATAAATAAAATGCTTTAAATAATTAAATTGAACTAGAAAATAAATCATAAAAACAAAACATATACATGTAGTTTATAATAAGTTACATATAATAATTAATTTAGAATTTATTCATAAAATTAATTAATATAATTATTATCAATTTAAACTTATAATAACATACCAAACGTAAAAGCCGAAAAACTGCTCGTCGTTTCCGACTACTCCAACTTTTACTTGCTCAAAGTTCCCAATAAATTACATAAGACTTATTTACATGAAATTAATTAAGTAATTAGACCCGTTTGGAAATACAGATCTAAGCTTTTAGGCTCAACTAAACCTTCCAATCCTGCTCTAATCTAATCCTTACAATGCAAAATCCTTCGTAAAATCCTCAATGGTCCTTATTATGCCACAAACAAATTTATCCATAAACATCTGTTTATAAATTTATCTACGAGTATGTCCATATGTTGCTGATTTGGTCCAAACCAGACACCTATCCTTTCATAGTAAACTCTATAAGCATTCAAATCCATCAACTTGCTTCACACTCAATTCCCGATAACCCTCCAGGCATCCAAAAAGAAGATGGTGAAGAGGCCTCCTAATGTTGAACATTTGTTAAAGTGCTAGAAATAAGTTGTTCTTTTCAAGTTTTGACATGTTATTGTAATAATATTACACACATATAGTTGTTGTATAAATTGTATACAGTAGTAAATATCAATAAATATTTTTAAAAAAGCAATCAGGATATAGGAAAAATTATAGGAACAATGTAATTATTTACACATGATTAATTCACAACCAAATAATAAAAAAAATCGAATAATATCTCCGTATACATTTAAATCATTTTAAAATGTAAAAAATAAATAATTTAAATTAATACGAAAAATATAAATTTAATTAGCAATTCTTGAAGCCTATAGATATTTAATAGTTAAATGTACGCCCACAATTTCTTCGAGTATTTCAATCAATAAACACAGATATGATCATAATAGATAATTAATAACTTACGTTTATAACAATAATTAGGATCATTTAAATCAATGAGTAGATACTTTTTCACAATTCCAGTGAAATACATATCTACTACAGGGACCCAGCAACCCTTCCCACGCGACCTTTTCATGCCTCCGGCCTCCTTTATTCCGGGAGAATCATGCCCTTACCCTTGTCCTATATAACTCCTCTTTCCTGATCTGATCCAAGCTAACGGGATGATGAGGCCCGCTAGTTTACAATAGACATATCATCTAAGGAAGAAAATTCTTACAGAAAATCACAGCTCCTCCAAGGTTAGTGAGGGTTGGGCATAGGGTTTTTCACTCGGCTCCGAAAAAAAACTAAAGATTACGAAACCAACAACCAGCTTCGGATATGATTGTCTACAAAAGGTAACAACATCGGCTTTGTATAAAGGACTTCAACTAGCTTTAAGGTATGTTCGGAGCTTATATAGACCTGGAGCCACTCAATAAGATTAAATGATACAACATCGATATTATAGCTATTCAAGAAGCCAGGTGGCCCGGAGATGGAGAGAGGACCATGGATAAATACACGGTGTTCTACAGTGGAAGGAATGAGCGGAATGGGGTCGGTGACACATCTTTCATCGTGAGCCCAAAGGCGTCTTTTATGCTTCACACCAGTAAATCATCGTATTAATTCGTTAAGGATAATAGAACGATGGTTGAATATCTCGATTATCAAATCGTATGGACCCACCGTAGACAAGGATGAAGAAACAAAAATGATTTATACGACCAATTAGAACACGTCGATGAGCATATTCCAAAACACGGTGTCCTATAGTTATAGGAGACTTCAATGCCAAAATAAGTAGAGAATCCCAGTTTCAACCGACGATTGGAGTACACAGCATACACGACACAAGCAGCGAAAATTTAATTGCATTAATTTCAATGCTGTAAAGAATCTGGTTGTAAGTAGTACGATATTCCCTCATAAGAACATCCATAAATCCACGTGGACCAGCCCAGAGGAGAGATGGAAGAACCGCATTGACCATGTACTAATCAGCAAAAAACATAGAAGCTCAATTCAAGATGTCTGAAGCTGTAGAGGAGCTGATTGTGACTTGGGCCATACCATGATCTGAATTAAGCTCAACCAAAAGCTCAAAGGGATTATTAAAACTGATGCAGTATACAAAACGGCTAGATATGAAGTCAATAAATTAAAAGATCCTGAGATTCAAGATCATTCACGCTCGAGCTAAAAAACAAATTTGAATTCCTTGATCTTGAAAAGGCTCCAATAGACAATATTCGGATTGAATGGAAAAGGGAATAAAAGAGGCAGCACAAAAAGTAATTGGCACGCAGGAAAAACGAAAAGTTAAAAAATGGTGGATGAAAGAAGAAAAATCTTCTACTTTAGCAAGAAAGACAAGGAATCTCAGGAAATGTATGAAGCAGCTCCCAAAGCTGCAAAGAAGATACACCGATCAACAAAGAGAGATTACCTTAAGCCAAAGCAAAACAAAATATCTGATTGTTAGCCGCAAGATCGACCAAGAAGAAAATATAAGGGTAGGAAGTCAAACTTTTCAGAAAGCAAACGGTTTCAAATACCTTGGAAGCACAGGTGGATAATTTCCATTAATGACCAGTTGAGTGAAGTCCACCAAAGATTCCTCAGGGCGAAAAAAAATTTCTTATCAGTAGCCCATATCCTAAGATCTAAGAATACATCCCGGAAAATAAAATTCCGAATTTATAAATCAGTCATTCTACCCTTATTGCTGTATGGAAGTGAGACCTGGTCTCTTGCGGGCACCCTTGGCAAAAAAGGTTGATAAATTTGAGCGGAGGGTTTTCAGGGTGATAGTGGGACAATTAATTAGGGATTTGGAGGAATAATAATAATAGTGCAATTATCTCTGAAATAGTCAGTCGCGTTGGACATGAAAGCAAGGAGATTACATTGGGCCGGACATGCAGCAGGAAGCGACCCAACAAGTCCTCTCTTCCAAACAATGAATGCTGCAGTGGTAGGAAACAGGCCAAGAGGAAGGGCAAAACAAAGATGGGTGGGCACGCAGCTGAACATCGCTTTATTAACTGGAAGTAATAGTTCAGGATAGGCTAAGGTGGAAGAGGCTGGTGGAGTCGGCTAAAGATCGCCTATGTCAATAAAAGTCCACCGAAAAAAAAAAAAAAAATCAATGAGTAAATACTTAGATAACTCCATACCGACTCGAATTCACTAATCTCCCAAGGTGCCTTAATTCCATTTCCGATAATCCTCAGGGTAAAATAATAATTGTAATTAGAAAAATTTATAAGTGAAAATTGTCCACAGGTACAGCACCTTCCCCTACTATCCTGGGAATTTTTCAACATGGTGAGAGCAAGAAGAAAATCAACATTAGTTATCGGCATGAGGATGTATAAGCCAGGGTATATGACGTCTCTCATTCAAAGTGAATGTTGGAGTCGGCAGTAGTTATTTTTCTTTATCGTCCTTTTTCTCACCGTGATAGACATTAAGTTCAGCATTTGTTGAAGAACCTTAGACTCTGGTGTGTTTTTTTTTCAAAGGCAAACTCACCACGGTTCAGGATATATCTCCATGTCGTGTCTGGGAGAATAGGATCCGTTAAAACACTGCCTTGTAAAGGGGAATTCAAAATTGTGAGGTTTTGCAAACCTTTGTAACACTTATTACTTATTATCACAATTATTGAGGGATTATAAAACACTTATATTTTTCGATTAATCGAATGTTTTTCAAGGGACTGGAAAAAACTCCTTATCAAGAGTCAGTATAAATACCGAGGTAGTACGTAATAGTTACGTGCACAACAATTTAAAAAAAAAAGGAAAAAAAGTAAGTAAAGTAAATTTAAAAAAAAAATGTTTATTGTAACATGAAACTTATACTTGATAGCATACAGAAAAATATTGTAAAGGGTGGAGATGGAATTCTGGATCCAGGAATCAGAAGATCTGCCGCAGCTGCCAGGATGGAAGTAAAAAGAAACTTCTTAGAAGTGACTGAGAAAAGAATATTATAGCAGAATAGTCGTCTAAAACAAAAGAATAAAAACCGAATACTGAAGAAATTTGCTGGAATAATAATTTGACTTATGAATCTTGACTTATGAGTCTATGGTAGGTATAGGCTATTTCAGATATGACTTTCTTCACCCTGGCATCATTACCGTGAAACGATTCCTGTTTCGTTTAACTACTTGTTGCCGCATTTTCGAAACAATCTAGGGACATTAATAATGGAATAAAATTATTTTTAATTCGATCACTACCCTGTGTCTCATTAAAATCTCCTCCATCATAATAGGGCCAGCCGAGAAGATGCGCGTATCTTCACATTCGTGAAAGTCTTCGAACGTAAACATTTCACTCTTCATCCTTTTCAGATCCCTCCCCCTCATAAAATACCCATTTGTAGAAATCACAATCAATATCTGAGCTATCTTATACTCAATGGTCAACCACTTCCTCTTCTTCATTGTCTTAACTTTTAACCACATTATTTTCGCCAGTGAATCAATTTGAATTTCTTAACTGATGAACTTGACAAATTTTTCTTTAAAAGCCTCTCTTAATTCTTTGGTTTCTGAACCTTTTTACCCTACCTTTTTACACCTACTCGAATACCTTAATTTACATAATCGATTTTTTTTCTAATCGGTTATTTCACTTTTAATATTTTTATACTCCTAGAACCATAGAATAAGGTAATATTGAATCACTGACTTTCGAAATTATTCAACCCACCTTAAATCCATAGATTGGAATGCAATACTTTATAGCTAAGAAACGATGGTTGAGTTCCTAACTTTCAGCTATACAGACATACCGTCTTCTACTACCATGAATAACTGTAGAAATCAAAGAATCGCTATGAACAATGGATGCCACTTGAAGAAGATACATTGTTAGGTCTTCCACAATGGAACCCAATCAACTACTGCTAGAGCCATATCCAACGGTTCCACAAACTTTCTTACGCAAACTCAGTTTCCCAAGTTCCCCAAAAAAATAAATATATCATATAATCATACATAAAAAATCACTTTTATCAGGCATATTTAGACTTACGGTTTCGTTATGGAGGTTAATTATTTTTATCAAACCATCGAATTCTCACCACTTTTGCAAAATACCTAATGCTCATTTAATTATTATATTTCATAATATCACAGATAAACTAATTTATTTTGTCTCACGTTTTCAAGTGCTGCAACCGATGCAAAGCCTTTCCTAATAAACTTCTTCCGATTAAAATTTTAAATTAAAGATGCTGAAGAAAACCTGGTAATAAACAAGAAGAGTGCCCTTGTGCAATGGAAAAAGTATTTCTATAATCTGTAAAATGATAAAGACACAGAGGAGTATAGACAAAAGATATATACCTATAGGTGAACAAGAGCCGCCTGACCCATAAGATGTTAAGGAGGCTCTTCATGAGCTAGGAAATAATAAGGCTCTTGAGGTGGATCAACTTCCAAGCTGGTTACTAATGCATGGGGGTGAAGAATCAAGAAGCTTCCTCTACAATATAATAATGGGCATATGGCTCAGCGAAGAAATCCCAGGAAACGGTACAGGACAATAATATGTCCAATACACAAGAAAGGTAATTTGCTCCCAGGTAAACTCTATTAATGTCATGAAGCCAGAGGCCCAGAGAAAAATCTTGTCAACTAATAAATGCTATTTTGGACCCCTTCAACATTTTATAAAATAAACTCATCTCTGATCTACGAAAATAATTATTTATAAGACTTACGGTTCGGAATGTTGTACAATAACAAAAGCCGAGGAAGGTCATCTCCTTAGATTTGAACGATGTATACTTAGGAGAATATTTGATCAATTACGTAATAATGGCATATGGAAGATACGAATCAACACAGAGTTAAAGGAATTGTACAGAAGTTCTGATATTGTAAAGGTAATCAAGGTGGGTTGGCTACGATGGGCAGGCCATACAATCGAGGATATATCACAACAGCCGTAAATGAGCTTAGTGATGCTGAAGTAGATGATATTTAAATAACAAGGATATTGCATTGTAACTAGAAAACAATTTGAAATGTAAATGAGAAAAAATACTTACAAGGTGGGCCAAATACGTAAGAGACATGACATCAGTGGTATTTCTTAATGTCTGGTTGAGAGAATAATCTAAGAGTTGGACGCAACCAGCTTGAGAAACTAGTAGGATATTTGCTCCCTACATATAAGTATCGTATTATGGTAAAGGAAACAGAATGACGTCAGTGGAATAAAATCAACGATTATACAAAATCAATGTACACTTCAAATTTAAAAAAAAAAAAAAAAAAAAAAAAAAAAAAATTCAATTGAAACATTGGTTTTATTCTGATGCCCTTAGATATATAAAAAATACAAGCTCATGAAAAATTAAAATGTAATGGTAATTATTTTGGTATTAATCAAATAAATAAATGTAGGCAGGCTATGTAATGATAAAAGAAGTATGTGAGTTAAAACTAAAAGCAAATGAAAATAATTATAAATAAATATAGCACCTATTAAGATTAATACGAAATAAATGCTTATAAAGAAAATAAACAATTAAAAAAAAATTAATTCCCTTTATTGCTGCATTTTTTTTAACTCACTCTAATTTGATAAAAAGAAGCATTTTTGAAGCACGAAAAATCACTCAATTCCTTTTTACGAGTTGTTGATCTATGGAATTTAATTTTGTCGAAACCCTTCAATCAATTTATCCTCCTCCAACCAGGGTAAAATTTACCAACCTTATTATTATCGTAAAAATTAAATCAACCATCAAGTTGCAAACATACTTATTAATTTAGGTAGCTAAGTTATCAAGACACTCATTTCCAAGCTCCGGTGCCCGAATTCGAGACCGGCTGAAGGCAGAAAATTTATTTTCAGGCTGTTATTGACTTCTGGATCTGGAGACCCTCCTGAGGCACAGCAAGCATCTGTAAATTGGGTAACTTTAAATCGGAGGAAAAATCTGGTGGTTCAGCATGATTGCTGACCACACCACCTCCTTGTACAACCATTGGTTTTGAAACAATACTTCTATGGGTTTTTTTTTTTTTTTTTATTTCAATCGCTAATCACTTCAAAGATTGAGAGGAATCAATGGACGATTTAAAACGATAAAAATTATATTTAAAAAATTTAATTTTAAACAAAGTGGTGGCGGCGTTGTTTTAAGTTTATTGTTTTATTCAGTCGAGCATTTTATGTGTTTAGAAAGCGAATTACTAAAAAAACAAAAAGTCATAAGGAAAGCCTAATCTATGATTTTTCTTTTTAATAACTATTTATTGATATTTAAAACTGTATAAAATATGCATAAAGTGAGTTATACCATAATACATAAAAACCACTTGTGAAAAACTATTCGCTATTAGTACTTCAATAAAACTAAACTAGAAGGTCTCTTGACCTACTTCTTTTCAGAAGTTTCGGTGGGTTATCAGGTATCGAATGTGAAGCAAGTTGGGAGACTAATGGATTCAAGTAGAATTGGAGTTTACTATGAAAGGATTGGTATCCGGTTTGGGCTAAATCAGAAACATTACGGTCTTTATGGATAAGTTTACTTGTGACAAAGTAAGGAGCATTTAGGATTTATCGAAGGATCTTGGATTGTAAGGATTGGATATGAGAAGAGTTAGATAGTTTAGTGGAGCCGCAAAGCTCGTATGTCCAAGTAGGTCTTATAACTGTCATGTAAAAGAGTCTTTTGAAATTTAATGGAAGCTTTGGACAAGCTGTTTGTCTAGCAAATGTTAGAGAAGTCTATAACGACGGGTCGTTTCTTATCGTTTTAGTGTTGTATGTATGTTGATGCCAAGTGAGGTGTTTGTCCAAATGGAGTCCCAGCAAGCGGATCTGTTTAACAGGGATTAGAGGGATACCATTAAAGGATACTGTAGGACAGGAGGTCGTAGGTTTACGACGAAGGGTAAAGGTTATTTGATGGGATTTATTTTAATTCTCCATTTTGACACTCTTCTTATATATTCTTCTTAGGTTTATGAAGTGTTCCGATCCCACTTGCCTGGGATGCAATAAAGGGATCATTTTTTACTGATAACAAACATGTTTCATGAGCGTAAGTGGTGAGGACGGTGCTGGGATGAGTCAGGATGACAGCTGTATACACTATGTAGAGGATGGGGCTAGGATACTATCTTGAGGAACTCCGGCAGACCGAGTAAAGAGGGATGAATGGGCGAAATTGCCACTAACTCTGAATGTTCTATCATTACGATAGGAATGCATAATAACGAAGTATATAGGAGGTAGGAATTTACGGAGTTTGTAAAGCAGTCTCTAGTACAAGACTTGGTCAAAAGCTTGTTCTAAATCGAGAAGGCTCCAGTGCAGTACATTCCGCGCTCCAATGCAGATGAGACTATGTCCACCACACGATGGCATTGATGTACAGTGAAGTGTGAAATTCGGAAACCAAACTGATGATCTGGGATTACTTGAGGAGATTCTAGGAGAGGATTCAGGCGTTTCAGAATGAGTTTTTTCAAGATTTTGTCCATAATGGGCAAGAGTGATATGAGAAGATATGAGTTCAGGTGGCTTTTTTGGGTTAGGTATCATCTTTAATATGGATAGTTTCCAAGTATCGGGGAAGTATGTGGTGCGGAGTACAGCATTATAACCCGTAACCGGTATGGTGGGGTCCTGGTCCTGCCCCCGAGAGTTTTGTTTATTCTGTAATTCCCACAGGCGCTGCTATTAGGGGCTGTAATTCACAGTACCTTTCAGGCAGTAGCTTCTGAGCTGTTGACAGAAATGGTTTTTTTTTCGGTAAGTGATTTATGAATTATATTCAAGTATTAGTCGAGCCTGGGGCCAGTGTGACCCCTCCATACCGTTAGTAAAACTTTTTTATACAAAATATTATTTAAATAGATAGATATTATATCAGTCAAAAATGGCATATTACAGCTGCAGTCGATGCATGTTAATGATCCCAATTTTCTGGAATGGTGATCGATGATGCAACTGGTTGAATCACAACTTCAGAGGAGGGTAACCAACATACACATTCCGCGTGATCCTAGAAAATAAATTGCTTGGTTGGTAAATTACCAAATCCCAAAGCCCTCGACTGTACTTGGGAAAAGAATAAGCTGTGGCAAGTGTCCAAGAAGCAGAGATAAAAAAACGAAGGTTTACTGTGGTCATTGCAGTACACCACAATAGTTTTTGTGATTTGTATAATTTTTTTTTTTTTAATCTTATGTTCAGTTTTTTTT
This sequence comes from Euschistus heros, assembly GCA_003667255.2. Classification (NCBI taxonomy): domain Eukaryota; kingdom Metazoa; phylum Arthropoda; class Insecta; order Hemiptera; family Pentatomidae; genus Euschistus; species Euschistus heros. The sequence continues at coordinate 331,481 of RCWM02000073.1, forward strand.
ATGTTCCTTATATACTTATTAATAGAAATCAATCACCATTTTTTAGAATTTTTCAGGTACTCATGTCTTACATTAAATTTTTAATTTTAATTTTTACAGTTTTGCCATTTTGTAAATACACTGTTTTGTAAAAAAAACAATATAAATTAATTTATTTCAACCCTACTTAGATACCTTTAGATATGATGTCTGGATACAAAAAAAAACTTGTTTTGATTTTATTTGAACATTAACCGCGAACATTTTGAATTGACAAATATTGGGGTCCAGGTGACCCCACCATACCGGCGATGGAATAATTTATTAACCATACTGGTTACGGAATATATTTAGGTTAGCAATAGGATCGCTTTCTAAGGTAGGAGTTTTAGGACATGGGCTGTAATTAGACCATGTCCAGGGGCTTTGTTAAAAGGTAACCTGTGGTATATGTTTGATACCTCGGAAGGATGGAATGCTTAGGAGGAGGAGACATTTGGAGTGGTATATTTAGTTCTGCTTCAATATACAGGGTGAGTATCTCTTAGCGTAAAAAAAAAAATTGGGTGAAACTAGATCAAAAGTGTAGCCAAATGCCGCAGACCTCACCTTTCTATTCCAATCCGTTGCAGATATATGGTAAATAAACGATTTTTTTTGGAGGAAAGCATGTTTTTTTTTACGATAAAAGCTGTAATATCTCCATTTTGTTTAAATATTTTTCAAATATTGATCACATTTTCGGATTTAGCAATAAATTTCCTATAAGATCGGAGTAATTTAACCTTGAATTTTACAAACTTGGGACCTAAAAAATATCTTTATCTTCACCTAATTTAGGGAAGTTACAATTTCTTATAATACTTCAGCGCTCACTGCTTTTCATAAAAACAATCCACAAAACTGCAAAGCTCTCAAAAACTTACAAATTTAATAAGCTTTCAAATGATATGTTAAACGTAATGATTTTGTTTTAATTTCATGGAGAAATTTACTTTTGAAACCGAAAAAACATGGTGTTCTCATTTAGCATACAAATCAGGTACTTTGGTAAATAAGACATTATGATAATCGCTTGATGAAAATCTGTATTTTAAATAAAAGAAACACTTCATTAGAATAAAAAGCAAAGAAAAAATATAATATTTATTGACATAAATTTTAGGCCAGTTCAGGTATTCATAATAACAACAGCGACTTTGACCTCTCTCAGTACTAAGCACATTATCGCTATTTCATAGTTATTTTCCTGTTTATTTTGAAATGGGAGGGGATTATTGTTTATTATTTTATTTTTATTTTGATTAATGATTGAAAGTTTGATTTGGAAATTAAGAAGCTACAGAGATAAAAGTGTCACTATCATTAGAAAGACCCTTGCTAATATTGCTTATCCTTAGCTTGAGGGCCCATTTTATTTATTGGGATTATTTTTTTCTGTTTGGCAATACACCTGCGAAGATGGCAACGTTCACAAATGGTGAGTACGCTGACATACATTTTTTGTATGGTTTTTGTAATGGAAACGCGAGTGCAGCGCGGCGGGAGTACCAACTTAGGTTTCCAGATAGGCGCCTCCCCTCTACGATAGTGTTTTCACGAACTCATCAACGTTTATCTGAAACAGGTTCCGTTCATAAGTTACGTCAAGAATTGGGACAAGTTCCTCATGATGTTGAACTCGAAGAGGAAATTATTGATATAGTAAATGAAAATCCCAGTGTTTCATCAAGAGACTTGGCCCGTGAAATTGGTATCTCCCAAAGGTCAGTTATCAACATTTTGCACCGAGAACATTTTCACCCATATCATTTCACACAAGTACAAGGGCTAGAACCTAATGATCATGTACATAGAATACAATTTTGCCGCTGGCTTTTAAATAGAGACATTCAAGAACACCAGTTTCTGAGGAAAATTTTATGGACAGATGAGTCTCTTTTTACAAGGGAAGGAATTTTTAACGTCCACAACCGGCACTACTGGGCAGCTGAAAACCCACATATGGTTCAAGAAGCATCTTTCCAGCATCGTTTTACAGTGAATGTGTGGGCTGGGATAATAGGGGACCGACTCATTGGGCCACATTTTTTGCCCAGCAGATTGAATGGAGAAAGTTATTTGGATTTTTTACAAAATATTCTACCACAACTTATTCACGACATTCCACTTGATGTTCAGCAAAACATAATATTCCAACACGATGGTGCTCCTCCACATCATTCGGCAGCAGTACGGGAATGGCTGAACCAACGATATTCGACCTGGATAGGTAGAAATGGTGTGATACATTGGCCAGCTAGGTCACCTGACTTAGCTCCAATGGACTTTTATGTGTGGGGCTACATAAAAAGCGAGGTATATGCCAGAGAAGTGACCAGCATTGAGGTCCTAAAGACGAGAATTCTGGAGGCCGGAGCCAAATTGCAACAGCGTCTGACTTTAGCAGTGACCGTAGGGGCTGTGAGAAAGAGAGCAAGAAGCTGCATTCGAAATAATGGAGGACATTTTGAAAATTTAATAAAATAACGGACTCTGGCGGCGCTTTATTGACAGTGATTCTTTTATTTTCAAATTAACAAATTTTTTCTTTGCTTTTTATTCTAATGAAGTGTTTCTTTTATTTAAAATACAGATTTTCATCAAGCGATTATCATAATGTCTTATTTACCAAAGTACCTGATTTGTATGCTAAATGAGAACACCATGTTTTTTCGGTTTCAAAAGTAAATTTCTCCATGAAATTAAAACAAAATCATTACTTTTAACATATCATTTGAAAGCTTATTAAATTTGTAAGTTTTTGAGAGCTTTGCAGTTTTGTGGATTGTTTTTATGAAAAGCAGTGAGCGCTGAAGTATTATAAGAAATTGTAACTTCCCTAAATTAGGTGAAGATAAAGATATTTTTTAGGTCCCAAGTTTGTAAAATTCAAGGTTAAATTACTCCGATCTTATAGGAAATTTATTGCTAAATCCGAAAATGTGATCAATATTTGAAAAATATTTAAACAAAATGGAGATATTACAGCTTTTATCGTAAAAAAACATGCTTTCCTCTCAAAAAAATCGTTTATTTACCATATATCTGCAACGGATTGGAATAGAAAGGTGAGGTCTGCGGCATTTGGCTACACTTTTGATCTAGTTTCACCCAATTTTTTTTTTTACGCTAAGAGATACTCACCCTGTATTGGAGGTGATGAGGATTGAAGATATAAGGATGTGGTTTGAATTTAAAAAGGTGCTCACCGAAAATTGGGGATTTTTCCTCGTTTGATCTTGTTCAGGTTTGGGAATCTGTAAGGTGAGGATGATAAAAGGTTTTGTACTTTTTTTTTTTTTCTGAGTCATCCATAATGACTTGTTAGAAGTATTAAGACTTTCAGTCTGGTTTTGTAAGTTTTGAATTTTCTTATTTCCGTCTTAAGTTTGTTGGTTAAATTGTTGTAATTTTTATTTTGTGATGGATATTTTGCGCGGTACCACTTAGCCCTTGCTCTGCGTTTTTCACTTAATGATAAGGTGCGAATATGTTGTGGCAGGTTATTCTTTTGAGTACTATGAATTTTTCGGGGTGAGTTGTTTTCCTGTAGACTAATTTGTATTGATGTAGTAAGTCAGTCTATTGCTAAGTTAATGTCATATTTTGCTTTAGGAGTTGTTTTTGAGTCCAATTTGTTTTCAAGATCATCGAAATCCGTCCTAGTCTACACGTCCTGTAATCAGTCAAGGAAGAGAGGGTTTGGGAACGGGATTTGAATGCAGGAGAAGCAGAACAGGGCTATGCAGTGCATATTATAAGGAATTTTGACTGTGTGACATACGGGACGGCAAAAGTACGGGGGGTCCGGGAAAAAGTTTCAAAATTGTCAGATGACGCATTTTTAAGCCGTTTTAACTCTTAATTAACATGGTCCGTGAGGTTTTGAATACCGGGAACTCCCTACTTCAATTAATGATCCCAGGCCTTTCCTGGAAGAATGTGGTATTTTTAAAGCTTTATGTTGATTATGAGTTTTTATATATTTTATTTTCTTAATGTACTTGTAAGAATATTTTCTTTGGAAACCGAATATTTGTTTTAACTCATTTTTACTTAATTAAAGATTTACCTTTAATTACGATAAGGTTGAATTTTATTTTTACTGGAATAAAATATTTTAAGTAAACAATAAATTGCGGAACACATAATGTTTGCTGGAAAAACACCTTATTACCTTACTACAATGTATCTTGCAAGAAATTGTGCAATTGCAAAAATGAACAATCATACTTGTAGTTTACTTTGACAATTAATTTGGTCCACTCTATGATGTATGAACCCATTTTTAAATTGACTCCAGGGGCCTATTTTATAAAGATAGAAGTACAACTCTACAGCTACAATTCCAAACAAAACCTTGACATTTGTGCTCCCATTGGTCAGTTTCAAGTTTTTTAATTGTAGCTGTGGAGTTGAACTTGTAGCTTTATGAAATAGGCCCATGTAAGCTTAATCTACTTGTTTTACATTTTAATTTAGGCCATATTATACAGGGTGTCCCGAATTTAAATGGCAAAACTTCTGGAACTTGTAGGGGACCGAAAAACTCAGACAAAAAGTTCTTTAGAGATTTGCTCGTTTTTGCTTTGTTTTAGAGAAAATCGCAAAAAAAAAAAAGAAACAAAACACAAATGTTAGAGGTAGCGATTATCACCTTTCAAAGTTCGTCAGGCTAGGCAGTGAGGTATGTAAACACTTAATGTTATCCTTTTCATTCTTTTATTTGTTTACATTTTACCTTCCTTCTAGGATTAAAATTCCTAAATCAGTCTTCAGTCAGTTACTCAGATATTTTTGTGTGAATAGCATCAGCCACAATTCCGCATACATATTCTAATGTTGAATACGCTGATATGATTTTTGTGTATGGTGTCTGTAACGGCAATGCTTTAGAAGCGGTGCGGGAGTATGCGTGCCGATTTCCAAATTGATGAGTGCCTAATCGACGAGTCTTTTCGTTAACTTTTAATAGACTACAAGAGACTGGGTCATTCTTAATACGTAATGAAGGCGACCAATTCCAAGCAGCTATAAGAGCAGATTATCGGAGAAGAAATTGTGTCCAAAGCCAATTCGATAACAATCCTGAGACTAGCATCCGAAGAGCATCTGCTACATTAGCAATATCGCGGCAAGCAATACGGCGAACTTTGAAACGTGATAATCGCTACCCATACCATCTTCAAAAAGTTCAGAATTTATTACCTCAACATTATGTCAAGAGATTGAAATTTAGTAACTGTTTTCTTGACAAAATCCGCGATGATAATTTATTTCCATTAAAAATTATATGGACCGATGAAGCTACCTTTTTACGCTTAGTTTAAAAATATATCATTTTAATTTTTTTCAACAGTCAACTTTAATTTTTTTTCTTCACCTTTCCAATTATGAAAGTCAAACAATTAGTTGTAATTTAGAATATTTTTTTTTGTTAATGTTAGCACCTTAGCCTCATTGTATTCATAAATTAAATAAACAAAATAAAAAAAGGAAGAGGAAGGGGATCGCCCGTCGGGTCGCCTGTTTATAGTGTTGGAACTCTTATCGCTGGAGGTTGGACTTCGTGCGGCAGTGGCTAGCACAGTCAGTTGGAAAAGATATCGCAACCAGGAGCATGGAAGTCATCGCATACACATATATATAATATATATTTTTTGTCTCAGGATCCTGAAATCGCCGGGTGAGCACCGCCGCCGCTACAGTCTGAGCGTCGAACATTGAAATTCGACTGTTGGAAATAATCGCAATCGGACGTTGGTTGCATTCTATAAATGAGGTCGTTTAGAAGAAACTGCGGAAACTTAGTCTTCACTTAAAAAAAAAAATAGTATTCGTGAGTTAGTTGGACTTATATTTAATAATTATTTTTTCTAATAGTAATTCAAATATTCTTTGTTTAAGTTAATGGTTTTTTGTTTAAAATATTTTCTTTATTTTCTTTCTATATTTTGTTTGTTTGATTGAATGTTCTCAATCAAATGTATGTTCTTTTATTTGGTTTAGTTATTTATTGTGTAAATATATGTGACATAATTGGAAAGAATTATTTTTTTTTTTTTTATATATTCCTATTTTTAATTTTAATAATTAATATTTGTAGAACCAGCTGGAAAGGGGATAGTGGTAGGCAGCCAATAACGGTAAGCCCCTCTTCCCAACACTACCTTTACAAAAGAAGGAATTGTTAATCAAAGAAATTATCATGCATGGGCTCTTGAAAATCCCAGAGCTATTAGAGAGAATAGGTTTCAGCATGAATTTGCTATTAACGTTTGGCTTGGAATTTGGAACGGATTACTGGTGGGACCATATTTTTTACCTGGAAGATTGAATGGTATCAAATTTACACATTTTTTGGAGAACGACTTTTCTAATTATTTAGATGACATTCCCTTACAGCAGCGGATTGAAACGTGGTTCCAACTCGATGTATGTCCAGCTCATTATAGCAGAGTTGCTCGAGCTTGGCAGGATATAAATTATTCACAACGATGGATTGGACGTGGAGGAGTAGTACCTTGGCCACCCAGATCACCTGATATGACACCCATGCATTTCTTCGTATGGGGAACCTTGAAGCAGAAAATTTATTCGGTGTCAATCAACTCAAGAGAGCAATTAAGAGACCGAATCATAGATGAAGTGCACCATATATCATCAGAACAAAGTTTAGCTTCAATTTATCAAGTGAGAGCTAGATGTAATGCTTGCATTGGTGCAAGAGGACAACATTTTGAGCAATATTTACAGTAAAAATAATTTTTAGAAAAAAAAACAAAACCGACTTCAAGATTAAACCTACATATACAAACTTGAACTAAAAAATAAAAAATAATATTTTAATTGCTTCAAAACAAAAACCATTAAATGACAATCAACGAAATTATCGATACTTATATACCTATTCACAATTTATGACCAATTATCTTTGGAGTCGGTGCCAGCCAAGAAGGGAAGTTTAATCCTGTCTTTACAATAGATTAACAGTCAAAGGGTCGGAGACAGCGGTGTGGCGGTGATAAAACAGTGGGAGGATCTTTAAGATTACAATTTCTTTTCAAATTCTGTTTATTTTGGTTGGCACCGACTCCAAAAATAACTGATTATAAATTGTGAATAGGTATATAAGTATCGATAATTTCGTTGATTTCCATTCAATGGTTTTTGTTTTGAAGCAATTAAAATATTATTTTTTATTTTTTAGTTCAAGTTTGTATATGTAGGTTTAATCTTGAAGTCGGTTTTGTTTTTTTTTCTAAAAATTATTTTTATTTTTTACTTTTTAGTGGTGAGTGTATTTTTGTTTAAGCAGTCAATTCTCGATCATCAAGCTACCCTGAAAAATAGTTCGACCTACTAAACAAAGCATTATCGAGGATATTATTCCAATTATCTGCATGTAAATGGGAAAATTGAACACAAAATTGTAGTTGAAGTCATTACTTAAATTTTCATTAATGGGAATGTTGTTTGTACATACATATAAAATCATTGATACCGAAAATTAAATACCCGGTACCAATATATCATATAACTTTCAACTGAACTGCGCTTTATTTTTGAGGGTGCCTATAAGTTGAATTACCGACTTCCACCAGTGGCGATCTTTTCTTTATTCTTTAGGATGCTTGAAAGAGAACTGCCCGGAATTCGGAATTCACTAGCAACAAACGCCCAACTTCTTTCTCATTTCTCTACTTTGCAAATCAATTTTAACTTTTAATTGAAAGAATTTACAATAGCCACTATGAAATTATTCACTCGAGTGAATAACTAATAATAAGTGACTGGTGTAACTATTAACTGGAAAGATAAACAGTGACGGGAAACCGGAATATTAATTACACATGAAATTCTTTTAATTTGTGTTCGAGTAATAGAGGCGATGACTTCTAATAGTTCGTTTCATAGAGGTGGTCCTAGAAGTTTTCTCTTTTGAACCCCATTTTCAGTTCGACTTATTTACACAATTTTTAACGTTTTCTATCTGAAATCGTCTCTTTGAGGTGAAATTTAAGTGTAATGTACTTCCAACCGCAGATTTTGTTCGACTTATGAGAAAGAAAGAAATACCTCTTGAAAGGTTTTATTGAACACAATTTCACACATATAAAAACTACATAGCATGACTCGTAAAAACTAATAACACTTAACTATAAACTGAGAAGGTTATAAAAAAACACATGAGATAATGAGATACAAATACAATGTTATTAATTACTACAACTTATTTAAGAATTCAACTTATCGAAGCAACACATCGAGAGTTGACTGTATATGTAAATTATTTTTGTTAATAATTTATATTTAGTTACCTTGGAGATTATAAATAATCATAATCATAAATATGTTTAAAATGTAAGGTTATATAAAATTGATTTTTATTAACTGTTTTTTTGATTTTTCTTAAAAAGTGCTGCGTTGATTTCAAAATATTTTTTATGGGACTACCTCTGAAGTAGGCCCTACCGATCTAAAAAAGAATCATCAAAATTTACGGAGGTTCTTAACTCGTCTTTATTTATTTTTTGTTTTTTTACAAACTCCGAACGTCCCTTTGTCAGTTTCGCTGAATTCTTAATCATCACCTCTATCTCTGAGTCATCATCCGATTTAACACCTTCCATTATTGATTTCATAATAAACAAAAATAATAATAACTGTGAAACTAGTCAGTGAAGTAAATATTTTTGAACTAAAATATATTAACTATATTTATAAAAAAAAATAGATTATTTGAAAAAAATAATTATAAAATAAGAAAGGAAAAAAGAAACTAAAAAGTTCATACGTAATAAAAAAAAAAATTAAATAAAAATCTCTGGTTACGAACTAGAGGCAACAGAGACCAATAACACGGCCTCGACCTTCTCAGATAGTTCTGTATTCAAACAGACCTTCAGTTTATTTACAAGTCATGCCAGGTACGATTGCATTCTTTTTCAAACTTATTTAATATATTATTAGACAATGTATCGAACGCCATGAAAAACGCTCTCTTGAATTAATATATTATAATTATTAATTATATTTTAATTAAAATACAATAAATAATTATGAAATTTCATAGTTGCAGAAACATTATTCTAAAAATTTAAAAAAAAAAAAATGTAGCAGTACTTTTGCTATTATATTTAAACATTCAAAATGTTTCTTATACAATAACCGTTATAAATAAGAAAATTTAATAATAACAATAAATACTTTTCTAATAACTTTTAAATAGACCTTATCCTATATTTGGGTTTGTTACCAAAAAAACATCGGAAGAAATTTAAAGTTTTTCGAACTCTTCTAGATCAATTTGGCTACTTTTATAATTATATTAAGATTGATTTAATATATAAACACAATTCTTCTTAGCGAAATAATATAAGCTATGAAATATTTTGCAATGCTAAAGACGAGTGTTTGACAAATATTTTGGTTACACTCCCACATCAAACCATTGGCCTATATTTTCCCCAACGTGGCCCTCACCTACTTTTCGAAACAAATGACAACTTCCAGAAGGGCGATAGGGGAAACACTAGCGAATAATATGCCGGGCTATTAATCAACTACAGGTGTAACGTGCCTTTTGGTCATGAATAAATTTGAGAAGTGCATGTTCTGCATTCATTATTACGTTACCAATTGGACTGCCGCTACATCAGATCTCACACATTTAAGTTCCATGTGCATCAGCACCTGAATAGCTTTATAGAAGTTTAATTATCTTTTTCATATAAAAGAAAAGTTTACGCATTTAACATTTTTTTTATTTTTTATTGCTTTTATCAGAACGCTACAGTTTTTCGAGAAGAGTTTAACGCCACAAAAACTATATATCAATTGGAAAAAACTATATATTTTTTCCCATTTAACAATCAAGTTACTCCAACTTATTAAGTCGTAGCCCCTATTCCGTTGATTTGCACAATAACATATAAGAAGCAACACGTAGGAAATAAAATTTATTCTATTTTCGTATCAGTTTTTTTTTTTACATGCATTAAATGCAATTATTTTACACTCGGAATTAGAGATGGGCCGACATGACATTGCCCGATTAGTCGATCTACAAATACTAATAATAATACCGACTCCTAATAATAATAAATCATATTAATTTAAGAATTCTTAATTTTAATTATTTATAAATACTTCTTGCTTTTAATTAATTAATGTTTAATTAAATATATACCTTTTTTTTTAGCCGAAATAATGAAAAAGAATAAAACAATGAGTTGAATTTTTGCCTGTCATCATGTATAGTAAATATTAGATAAGGGCCGACTAGGCGACCAAGCCAATCGTTGCTTGGGTTGTTGTTTTTTACGTTACTTATCTAACTCTTAAATTATATTATCCGTAATTTACGTCACGACAAAATAATAATAATAATAATAATGTAGGCTAGTTAAAAAAATAAATAAAATAATAATCCTGTTCGTTGAAAACATCTTAGCAAGAACAACAAAATGAAAAAAGAATATATATATATATATATATATATATATATATATATATATATATATATATATATATATATATATATGCTTTTTATTTTTTCGATTCTATTAATTGGAATTCGTTGCACAAAAAAAAGAACTTACCTTTTGGTTTTGTTTTATAATTGAAACATAACATTTCTTAATTGTATTTAAGCTATAAACTTTGCCGATGTCACTCGAATTCAAATGGAAGCAATGTTCGGCTTGGCCAACTAGTCGGTCGCCTAATCAGCCTATTTACCAGCCGTCTAGTCGCTCAAAGTTGTAGTCGGCCCTTATCTAATATTTACTATACATATTGACAGGCAAAAATTCAACCCAATATTTTATTCTTTTTCATTTTTTCGGCTAAAAAGGAATGTATGTTTTTAATTAAACATTAATTAATTAAAAGCAAGAAGTATTTATAAAGAATTAAAATTAAGAATTATTACATTAATAATATTTATTATAGAATTGCATTAAAAAAAGCATAAAAAATTTAAATATTGCTGCTT